>JAJIZL010018619.1:105779-126771 GCA_023969395.1 Amblyomma maculatum
CTCCCTTCCCTTACGGCGCGGTTGCGGTGTCCACAGAAAACAAGCGAGGCAGTTACCGCGCCTTTCCCTTCATATAAATCAATCCTATAATACCACGCGGAACATCGTGGTCTGGAATGAAACAAGTGAAAAAGTTGACTTGTAATCTGAACTAAAGTTTGGTGCGTGTCTCAAATGGCTGAACGTTTCAAAGTAATTGACTTTACGTAAACAAAAATTATGCGTTTTACTTGTGATTCTATATACCTATATTTGGGTCGCTGCCGGGCATGCTATCAGTATTGATAATCGTAAATTGCTTTCAGTGAAATTATACCAGCCTCTAAAGTTCGCTAACGTGGGATAAAAATTTAATTATGGTCCTAGCAAAGTTGGTAATAATTTTAATGTAATATGCAGAACTGTAGGGCCGCATCTATGTGCAACTAAAAGACGAACTGCATGTACAGTTATTCGTGTACCTAGGAATATTTGGGGATGATGCGACGCGTTTGAACACTTCACTGCGTTGCTACAGCTAACCTCAAAAAGGTTTTTGACCGGGTCAGCCATGAAATATTTGTATTAATACTTTGATGCCAATGTAGCTTCAGTCATACTCGTTTCACAAACATCTTCGTGAGCAATCATAATCACAGAACGCTTTGAGATAAGATCGTCTTTGAGAAAAAGATGTCGACTTCCCCCTCTATTATTTTCCATGAAAATAGAGTCATTTTGGGTAAACCTGATTAAGTAAGAAGGTACTCGAAGACTTATGGGAAGTGAAGTAAATATTTTGTCCTATGCCAAAGACTTAACCGTCTTCTGTCATGAAAAGATGGTACTTGGTCTTGTCAACAGACGACTAGCGGAGTCAGCTGGGAAAAAGCTTTGGGGCTAGAGTACAGGGCCTGTCGCAACTCATATTCCTGTTTTTGATATTTCATGGTGTGTTACATCTGAGAGGTACCACGCAGTTCCGCGTTGACCAGTACAAGGACACAAAATATTACAGGAGTCATGAATGTGAGCGTGGGTAGTCGAATACGAACATCGGTGTCATTGGCTTATCAATGTTACCACGTTCAACTACGAAATTTGTTTATTATTGAAAAAGTCTGGTCACTACTTCAAGCTCTACTCTTGTCAGGAGATTGTGTACGGTAAATGCAGAGAGTGTTCGCGGGTTTCGTCTGAGGTTCGGTTTGTGAGAAAACAAATCGTACATATTTGTTTTGCTGAGTAAAGAAATAAGAGCGCACATCCGTTTCGGCGTTAGATTGAAGAGCGTAGCGTATACGCTACGCTCTTACGCAAGATGATTGAAAAGACTATATATAGTCTTTTCAATCATCTTGCACATTAGACACACCTTTTTAAACGGTGATATTAAACTTCTTACGGTACTCATTTCACCTTTGCTGCTTGCAATGCTACGCCGAACTATTTCAGCGCTGAAAAAACCAGAGCTCTTTATCTTACCAGTTTCGAAACTTCCAATAGAGGCCGTGTATCAAAAAACGGCGGTTTAATTGCCCAAAATTGTCCGCGGTCATTAAAGAAAACTCTCTAATTTGTAAATTCTCACATCGTTAATAAACGCACAACCATATGATAAAAAAAAACAGCTGAAGAGGCGCATTAGTAGAAATTCTTAGGCGTAAGAGTAGTAGAGGTAAAAAGAGGGGGGAAAAAATTGAGGACACTTTGACGACTAAAGTGATGAAAGGCGAAAGCCTGAGTGCTACATTCTGCTACGCGACAGTTGCGCATGTAGCGAACAATGCTGCTACGAGTAAAGCGAGCGACTACTCTCACATTCTGCGAGTGCATTTATTCAGTGAATTCTGCTTACAGCCACGAGATCGCGCTCCTTGTATCTTCGCAATTGTTCTACGTTTACTGTTGTATGGTTGATTTTACCGGGTGCGCGGCATTAATTAGTAATTAATTACGAAATTGTCACTAATTTGTAATTATTAATCAATGAACTCTTAATCAGCACATAATTATTAATTAAATAATTATTCGGCACTAATCAGGGTTTAATAATTGGTCGTTAGTAATAATTAAATATTTAATAATACATTAATTAGTAATTGATCATTGATTGGCATAAGGCCATATAAGGCATTCGCGACTGGTGGTGCTCTGTGATTTATCGAGACCTCCATGACGTCATCACATCTCGACCAATCAGAGCCGCCACAAAAGCATGACACTTTTGCTGATGACAATGATGAGGCAATCAAGGCTTTCGCCTTAAAAATAAATAAAGCAATTTTCAAAAGGCAATGACTTCAACAGTAGACAACTTTTATTGACCACTCCTAGATGGCGCAACACTTCATAACCAGTTTTCTAAGCGGAGTTTCCCAACTGGTCCGATCAAAAAGTTCTGTGGCACAACATCATCCTATTCGCACCAGCACAGGAAGGTCCCGCCTCTCCCTCCATCGTCGTGCATGTTATGACGCACGCTTTGCAAGTGCTGCTTCACTTTCTTCAACGCGACGAAGTAGAGTCCCTCTGCGACCGCTTGTCCGGCCGCCACGGCAATAAGATGGCGAGGAAGTGGCGAAAATGGCGACCACTGGTTTGGCCACTTTGGCCCGCCGAAGGCCGACCTTATTACGTAAGGTAGGGGATGAGCGCAATTAGTAGACAATCCACGCAGAAGAGACGAGGACAGGCGTTTGTCCTTGTCTCTTCTCCGTAGATTGTCTACTGATGGCAGTTACCTTAGAAAAATCATGAACCAACTCTAGGCCCAACCGAAATTTTATGGAAGGACTCATAACGGTTTCGAGGACGAAAGATCGTCGGTGCAAATGCCTCACACAAGCTGGGCCTTAACTCGACTAGTAATTCTGTGCTCCATATCGCAGCGAATCGGCCCAAAGTTTTGACAGCAATGGAAATTCAAAGTGGCCCATTATTGGCACCCGTTCGGCTGGCATTAGGGACAACTGCTGGCCCGGTGGCAGCACGCGCGCGAGGGAGAAAACATGTGATGACGTCACAACCTGAACACCTAGTCATATGGTATACATATCCTACTTACGTGGCGATGTCACAACATAGCTGCCCACGACGATTACCTGCTATTTGGTGACGTCGCAACATGGCTACCCTTACGTGACGATGTCACCAAGTAGCAGGTAATCGTCGTGGGCAGCTATGTTGTGACATCATCACGTAAGGGATGTCACAACATAGCTGCCCACGACGATTACCTGCTACTTGGTGACATCACAACATGGCTACCCCGTCATTTGCTTATGATGTCCCAACGTGCCTAGACATGGGGGCTACCCTTGCCACGTGATGACGCCACAACATAGCTACCTTAGTCGTGTGATATGCATACCTCAACTATGTAATAACGTTACAACGTTATACATGGGGTGGTCACTTGGATTCAACGGCGGCAATGCATGGGCATTACTAAATGTCCAAGCATTTTAGTAATGCTTGGGCAATTTGATTGAGATTGAGGCTCTGATTGAGATTCTCACTGGAATAGCTGAGTATTATGACCCAAGAGCACCTCTTCATAAAATTGCTTGATGTCATGTTGTCACTTCCTGTTATCATTATTTCTACTGTTGAGGGGAAGCTTATGGTATGCAAGTAAGATCATCAGAAAAATTTCTTGCTAATTTTACATAGCGGTACACTTCCTGCTAAAGCTATACCATGATTGAGGAAAAGATGCTTTTTTTCTTATGGTCGATAGGTTGCTTTATATGCCATAAAAAAAGAAACAACAGACAACACTTTTTCTTATTGATTTATCTGCAGTATCTTACAGAAAACTTAAAAACATTTCAGGATTTCACTTAGGTTTGGTTTTGGTTTTGTGGGGTTTAACGTCCCAAAGCAACTAAGGCTATGAGAGACGCCGAAGTGGAGGACTCCGGAAATTTCGACCACCTGGGGTTCTTTAACGTGCACTGACATCGCACAGCATACGGACGCCACTCCGTTTTTCGCCCTGCCGGGGTGGCGCAGTGGTAAGACGCCCGACTACTGTGCCGGAGTTCCCGGGTTCGAACCCGACCCCGGCGGCTGCGTTTCGATGGAGGCGAAACGAAGTGGCGTCCGTGTGCTGTGCGATGTCAGCGCACGTTAAAGATCCCCAGGTGGTCGAAATTACTCCGAAGCCCTCCACTACGGCTCCCCTTTCTATCTCTTTCCACTTTCACTCCCACCTTCCTCCCTTCCCTTACGGCGCGGTTCAGGTGTCCACAGAGCAAGTGTGACAGATACTGCGCCTTTCCCTTCCTGTGAACCAACCAACCAACCACTCCGTTTCGCCTCCATCGAAACGCAACCGTCGAGGTCGGATTCGAACCTGGGTACTCCGGCACATTTAGCTTCGCTTAAAGGGCAACTCCGGGGGTTTTTTGACATTCGAATATTGTAGTGAAACTTTTACCACAGGTTCTTCTCTCCGTCCTAACGCATTCTACAAAATTTGGGTGCCGTACGATAATCCGTTCACGCGCAATACGGCTTTAAAATATGCCGTTTTCAATGGCTTAAGTTGGGAGTATTTCTGCGGGCAACACTGAGTTTCTGACGTCACAAACAGTATACAGGCGTTAATGTCTACTTCCCGCGTGATTATGAAATTGTGAGGTTTATATTGAACTACCTCAGACATTTTATGCAGTGCGGCATGATTTCCATACCTTATTTTCACCATCCAACGCACGTACGAGTGTTTTTCTAATACTGAGTGTGACGTCACCATTTCGTCAAATGTGACGTCGTTTCTGGCCGTGAAATCAGTTTCGGTTTCGATTTGCTGTTTTTCTTTTTTAAAAATACTTCTAATTGGAATTTTGGAAAACGGTTTTTTGTGTTGGAGTCAGGACGTGCCGAGGAATGTAATTCAATTAAAAATACAAAATGATGAAAAAACCACCGGAGTTGCCCTTTAAGAGCTCAATGGTAAAAGCCTGTCCTCCTCCTTCTGTTCTCCCTCTTCTATCTCTTCCCTTTTTTATCTTTTACTTTGTTGTCTAAAACTATTGCGACGTCCTTACCGCAGAAATTGTGTTGACGTCAGAACTTATTGCGACGTCTCACTGACACATCTCGAGAACACATATCGCGGAATCTCGCGGACGCCTCTCGCAGACGTGAGATACTCACCATGAGCCTAGAAAAGCTTTCGACAAAATAATCTGCTGGTTTCGCGTTACAGTAAACGGTTTCTTCCTTTCCATTAATAGGGTTTGTACCATAGAACTTAATTTGTTATGCCTCCACAGTACATGGAAAATGAGAATGGCTGGGTGACAACCAATGGCTGGGAGACAGCCTGATGTGAATACTCACTCAGCGAAGGAGTATTTCATTCAGACTATGACTTTAAAGCTGTCTACAATGACCAGAGATAGAAACGTGAATGGATTTGAATGCTTATTGAGCTTGCTAACCTATATGTTTTTGAAACACACTACAGTCTCAGTTTCGGCTGCCGCATTCAGTGCTCTTGTTCTTTCATTAGGATTTTCACTCTATAGTATTTTTCATTGTGCAGATGAGACAGAAAAACTAGGCACCCTGGTCACGTTGATTTGGTCGACGTACGAGAGGGGGTGACGTGTTTGCGCATGGTGTTGGCTTAATTGGATCTTATTAATGTGATAACCTACAAAGAACAGTAATCGTATACGAAGATAAAGCGCTGGAGGGAGCCATTAGCGCTGTCGCATCATATCCTTAAGGGGGAGCCTATATGTGACAGTTTTCCTATATCCTAGTGGAACTGTGCTAAAGACGTGATGCGTCATGAACCGCATGATTGTATTATATTGTATTATAGGAAGGGAAAGGCGCGGTAACTGTCTCACTTGTTTTCTGTGGACACCTCAACCGCGCCGTAAGGGAAGGGAGGAAGGTGGGAGTGAAAGTGGAAAGAGAGAAAGAGGAGCCGTAGTGGAGGGCTACGGAGTAATTTCGACCACCTAAGAATCTTTAACGTGCGCTGACATCGCACAGCACACGGACTCCTCTTCGTTTCGCCTCCATCGAAACGCAGCCGCCGAGGTCGGGTTTGAACCCGGGTACTCCGGCACAGTAGTCGGGCGTCTTACCACTGCACCACCCCGGCGGGGCTCATGAACCGCATGTCTAAATCAATGCTCATAAGTAAGGTGATCACTTGTGGGAAGAAACAGTAATAAAAATTTTCTGAGATCCCTGCAGAATCAGCACTGGGGTCGCGTTTCGATGGAGGCGAAATGAAGAAGCGTCCGCGTGCAGTGCGATGTTGTTGTGGCTATAGGAAGAAGGAAAAGAAAATGCACGGGCCTGGTACTGGCTCTGTAGCTGAGCCACCTCCGCTGCCTGATTGATTGATCTTATAGGAAGGGAAAGGCGCGATAACTGTCTGACTTGTTTTTGTGGACACCTCAACCGCGCCGTAAGGGAAGGGAGGAAGGTGGGAGTGAAAGTGGAAAGAGAAGCTGTAGTGGAGGACTGAGGAGTAGTTCCGACCAACTGGGGATCTTTAACGTGCGCTGACATCGCACAACGGACGCCTCTTCGTTTCGATGGAGGCGAAAAGAAGAGACGTCCGTGTGCCGTCAGCGCACCCTCGTGTAGGCAGAAGAGAAAATAGAGAAGAGCGAAAAGAAAGAGGGAGAGAAAGACGCGCGCGTAACAACAGCCGTCGTCCACCACCGAAACGGTGGCAGGCGCAATGACGGCCTACAACATAAAAATTCTGTGGCAGGCTAGCCCCCGCCGCAAGCGGCGGTGACCTACCTGTCCCAGCCCCATCAGGGGAGACCTTGCTGTTGTTGTGACTGCAGGAAGAAGGAAAAGAAAATGCACGGGCCTGCTACTGGCTCTGTAGCTGAGCCACCTCCGCTACCTCGTGCGGACAGAAGAGAAAATAGAGAAGAAAAAAAAAGAGGGAGAGAAAGACGCGCGCCGCAACAACGACCGCCGTCCATCACCGCCGAAGCGGTGGCGGGTGCAATGACGGCCTACAACAGATAAAAATTCGGTGGCTGGCTAGCCTCCGCCGCGAGCGGCATTGGCCCAACGTCCCAACCCCGTAGGGCCAGCAACTGCCACCAGGACATCCAGATTTGCATACGCGATCCTGCTGATAATAAACGCGCGTGTTAGGCGCAAGAGGCATATGTGCTCCCGCAAACTCTTATCTTTGAGTGAGATTCTACGGAAGATTCCAGTTACCGGAGACACAATTGGTTAAACTGTTTATGACTGTAATGTTTTTTTTTTCCATTCTGTTGGAGAAGGAAGCCTAGAACTTCGATTACAGGCACCCTAGGTACTCTATTGCCCCCCCCCCCCCCTTCTTTTTCCCAACTTCTCCACCGGCGAGTAGAGGCTCCTTCACCGGCGGGCAGTTTTTTGGAAGGCGTCTTTCTTTCCTGTTTTGTTCCTTCGATGGCAGTATAAAAATTTCACAAGTGGAGATCAGGACAGTCCTCTGGCGAGAACGTATTCTTCTACCGTCTCCGCCGCTGTCTGAAGACTGTGCGAGATATCGGCATTGGAGCCACCACTCGTCCAAATAGTGATATCGTCAGCGTATATACTATTTTGGATCCCCTCTATTAGTCTTAGGAGAGGGGAGTTTCCTCAGAGTGAAGTTGAACATGGGAGAGAGAACAGATCCTTGTGGCATTCCTCTATCCCCCATCGCCAAAGATTCGGACTTGAGATCTAAGAATTTGATGGTAGTCTGTCTGTCCGAAAGAAAGTTCTGAACGTACCTGAAGCATTTCACTCCTATGTTGGAATCGTTCAGACCTTCGAGTACTGCCCTGTGTTCCGCATTATCGAAAGCCTTCATGAGGTCCAGCCCGAGAATCGCTCTTTTGTCGGTCTGTTCTCCCTTATCTAGAACGCTGTGTTTCAACTGAAGCATGACATCCTGAGTGCAGAGAGCCGGCCTGTACCCAACCATTTTGTCTGGCCAGAGCCTTTCTCTTCTCATGTATTTAGAGAGTCTTTTCTGCACTAACTTCTCCATCAGCTTCCTCAAGAGGAAGTGAGGGAGATGGGTCTCATATTATTCAAGTCCGGAGGTTTGTCTGATTTGGGAATAAGGACTAGGTTAGACTGCTTCCATTGCTTTGGTATTTCCCCCGTTCCCTAAATCGTGTTCATTATTTCAGTCAAATACCTGATCGAATTGCTTTCGAGATTCTTTAGTGCAGTATTAGTTATTCCATCTGGTCCCGTGGCTTAACGCTTCTTTAGCTCGGCCAAGACCGCTCTTATCTCTGCCTCTTCGAAGGGCTCGTCCAGTTCCGCATTGGGTATGCCCGTGTACCCCATAGATTTCTGTGCACCCTTTCTTCAGCGCCACTCATGAGCTGTAAAGGCTTTTGCCTTAAAATGTTCAGGCGCTGAAGAGATGCCAAAAGGTAGCCTTAGGAAGCAAATCCTACCGACAGGAGTTATGAATGGTGTGACCAGCTATGAATTTCGAGCCAGCTTAATCTGCCGAAGCACGGTCTTCCGTACAGCTTCAAGAAAAGCTGCATCAGAAAAGCTGCTAATTAGTTTTTCCACAGATGGAAGAACGAGCTTTCCCCTCTCAACATACTTGTCCAGATTTGTCAGGTCAACACAAATTCTGACTTTCCCCCATCGGTTAAGCATCACACCATGGCCGAACACCAGAGCTCGTTCTTCTTATGACACTGTCTTCTATTTCTTTCAGCTGTTTTTCAACCTTGTCCAGGAGGGCCAAGGACACACTTTGGGGTGACACGTGGCTTGCACTCGACTTGAACTTAACTGTGTACATTCCATTCATTGTCTGGTGTCCGTCAAGCAATTCTGGGAACTTGTACCGTGTTCCGGGATCTTCTGTAACCAACACTAAAAACCGCACAAGCTTAAGTTTCACACTTGCCCACCGACCTAGCAGGAGCTTTTCCAGACAATACGCATTAGATTTATTAAATGCTTAGCCAGAAAATCTTTAGCGTGCATTGACATCGCACAGCACACGGTTGCATTTTGCGTTTCGCCTCCACTTAAACACTGGCGGCGCGGTCTACTTCGGACCTGATAACTCGATCTTCCTCAGTTGCCTGAGCCGCTGCGGCAGGTTATTGAACAGACAATTTCCAATATGCGTTTTGAAACTTGCCATACAATTACTTTGAAGACCAGAGCCAGTGTTCCTGTTGGCTGGCAAGATTACGAAAACATTACATCACTGTACTTGATATTCAATCTAAATGTTCTATAGCTTGTTATAAAGCACGCTGCAATTCTGCAGTTGGGCGTGAGGGTGATGCAAATGAAATGATGATATTACAATAAAATAGGATATAAAATTTAAATCTAATATGCTCTTGGCTAACCTGTGATGCGGCTTTTCAGGTATTGCCTCTGCTGATATCTCACTCCCCCATGAAATTATCTACCCAATCTGCCTTTTTGATGACGGAATACGTGAAATCCATGCCGTACAGGCAGTGGTAAAGCGCAAGCATGAAAAATCTGAACTCTTGCTACAGCAGCCCAATGTGCGCTATTCATCTGATGCTCAGAATGCTGGTTTGCTACCTCACTGGCGTTTGCGGTCGCACCGCTATACAAAACCGCTCGCAGTTTCGAAGACACTACCTAGTTTGCTGTAGCAATTTATTGCATGTTAACGAAGCAAGCGTGTACCATGAAGCAAAGAAAGAACATTGGTTCATAGGTCAAGGAATGAACGAATTAGGGCAGCGTTGTAATGAAAGCAGGGCACCCAAAATGAGCTGCACTTCGTACGCAACCTTGTTGACACCAGTCTGCAGGAGACACTTGATGCATATGGAGGCGATGCAGTTTCAGACGGCCGTGATATCGAACACATGTCCACTATTATAAAGGGCGATCCCCTTGCGCACACTGTCACCGCGAAAGTGCCCGCGAGACGTGCACAAACGGCAGATCGCATGCGCGCACCACGGCCACGCGTGCCGCATGAGGCCCGCCTCGGGTTCCGACGCCCGCCGCTACGCGGCTTTCAGTGGCGCCCCTATAGGCGCTGCGCATGGCGCACAGTGAACTAGAACTACATTCTAGTTCATGATACATTAGAGGAAAGGAAAGGTGCATGTATCTGTCACACTTCTTGGTGGACACCTGAACAGAAGGAGGTGAAAGTAAAAGATGAAAAAGAGAAAAACATGTGGAGGGCTAAGAAATAATTTCGACTGTCTGGGAATCTTGCACTGCCATCGCACAGCACATGAACGCCTTTGCATTTCGCCTCCAAAGAAATGCGAACCTGGGTACCCCGGTTCAGTAGCCGGGCGCCTTGACTGAGCCACTGTGGCGGGTATGGCCGGCGAACCAGTAGCAGCACGAAGACGCGCGTGGTACAAAAGGAATCCGTGTGCAACGTGTTGATACCCAAATTTGGAACTTGAAATTAGGAGTGAAATTCAAACGTGCCTACCACTCAGTGGGGAACCGCTTTGGACAGTTAATGCTGCTCAATGGAACGCCAATCAGTGGTGCGCTCAAATTTATATATCAATATATAAATATGTCACTGCGCAAAAATTGTGACACTAAGGATGGTGATAGAGAGACTGAAGTAGTGTCTAACGATTAGTTGGGTTTGTAAGTGTAAAACTGCAATTCTAAATCTGCTCTCATATTGAAGGGGGAGTCGCACCATCGACCTTTGGGAGTCCAAAATGGTCAAAATTTGCGTTTGCAGGCAGTTGCGTATTTGGCGAACCACACTGGTCGTAGGCACATGTGGGTGGTATAAAACGATTAGTTGCAGCAGATCTATGTGGAATGAGATTGCGATGGATTACAGGTTACGCTGTTGCATTTCGATGCCTATCAGCAGCGGGTGTATTCTCTCTTTACTCCCACCTTCCTCCCTTCTCTTAGGGCCAGCCAAGTCGGCAAGTAGTTCGCAGCGGTCTTCGGCCCAACTTCGCAGACAGACTAAATGCCGGGCACGGCACCAGGTTTACAGAAAGAGCACGGCAATGCGTCGGTCCGACTGTTGAGGCAGTTCACTGAAAAAGGCTATGAAGAGCGCGGCTTATTTTTGTTTAATTTGCCCGTTTCTCGGCTTTGATTTTTCATGACATTAACGTTTTGTGTAATGCAATTATTTTTTCTGTTACCGGTAATCAATTACTTGCTCGCAAAAAAAAGGCTACAGAGGCGAAGCGTCAGTGGTAATGTGATCGCGTCAAACTATTTGGCCGCACAGCAGTGCGAGTGACTGCCTGCATGCCGTGTTTGCTTCTTGGAAGCAGTGGCATCCACTGCATTCACCACCATAGGATCGCCCTAGGATTCCCAGATAGTGACAATCATCTTAGCTTCCATCAATACAAGCCATTGATTTGTAGCAAACTGCAATCCAGAAGCAAGTGTATCAAATTCTGGTTGAATAAGCACCCTGTTATGTCCCTCGTGTAGTGGCATACCACAAAAAGATATTTTCTTGTTTTCTGTTTTGACAAACTAAACCAAGGTCACTAATATTCTATAGTTGAATGCTGTTAGTGCCAGCATTCTTCACTCTATAATGACATGACAAATTCTACAATAAGACACGAGCCATTTCAACTCTCTTCTTTTTAATGCAAACAAGCAGCAATTTTTGCTTTGCAATTTCCTACTATATTATCGCATCTTGCGGCCTGGCTGCAGTGCTACCTCACAGCTGCATCTCGCAAAAAAAAAAAAGTCAGAAAGAAGAAAATCCTATGTGCCATTCTCTGCAGTAGCAGCAGAACTTCGCCTGTACATATGTATAGTGCAGCGAGAGAGAGAGAGAGAGGAAAAGGCAGACAGAAGTGTTGACAACTGCAACTGCAGTGCCAGGCATTGGTGAAACAAGCCTAAGGGAACAACAGCACAGGGTGCGGCCAGCAGCATCTTGCAAGTGTGGCTGGCATGATAGGGGCAGAGGGAAAAGGAGGGCTGCGTTGCTGCAGATCAGAGGTTGTCCTTGTGCCAAACCCAGCGTCTTGAGGTGTGGTCGAACGCATGCGTTGTCCACTGCTGCTGAAGCAGCTGGTATCGCTCCACACTCAGGTAGAGGGGCTTGCCTCGCCTGGATGTGCAAGCAGCACAAGCAAGGTATCAGAATAGCCTACACCAAAATATTAGCAGGCTCATCCCTGCAGTAAAGCAACACAACAGTCTTTTTTGGACATAAGGCGTTTTCATCGGAACATATTAAGGAGGGATGCGAGGCTAAAATAATTTTCATCAAAAAAACGTGCTATTAAATTTTGATGTTTTGGATTATGCACGCATAAAGAAACTTCTCACCAAGCTTGGCTGTTATCTGCGCAGTGAAAAAAATTAAAATTGATTTTCTTTTGCGAGGTCGGGTGCATTCTACACTGAGCCTGCCTATGCACGCTGATTTCAAGAGGCAGCTGCATAGCAGGCAAGGAGCTGCACTCTGAGTGTATCCCCAAGTTAGAAAGCTTGTTTTTCGTGCTCTCTAGCCAAAAAATACCTGCTATCGAGAGTACAGCAGACAGCTAAAAGGAAAAACAGAAAGAAAAGGCAACTTTTTGGCTGTGGCAGTAAACTGAATTGAATGGTAAACTGAAATAGAAGCTTCTGTTTTTTTTTTCCCCCGCTAGAATTGAGCATGTAATCCTCGAAAACTGTTCTCACACCACAGGCAGCCTGGTTAACCAAAGTGCTCAACAAGCTGGAGATAGAACAGGGAGCCTAGATGAGGATGTCCACTAAGCAACCAATCAAGCAAGGAATCTCACGAGCACAAAAAAGGCTGCTGCGCAGCTGTAAAGCTGAGAAGAAAAAAACGGGCAATTCAAAATTGCCACAGAGCAGTGTCATGTTGAAAAGGAGAGTGCAATGTATGCACCAGGCCACTCTGATATATTAATTTAGAGCCTAAACTTGAAAACCTTAACTTGAATAAGCGTGTTCCGATATCTTTGAACTCGTTTTTCTCAGTTTCAAACTTTTTGCAAGAGTCCACCCTCCTCCCACATTCACCCTCCACATTTTCTCTGGGAGTTCTTGTTGGGTATTTACTCCCACCTGTTGATAGAAAAAAATATGTCCCCCCCCCCCCCTTTTTAGCCATTAGGAAGACGACCATTTCCAAACTCTTCCACCAAAGCCTGTTTTCAGGGTGGGTTCTGAACTAAAATTTTCTTGGGAACAAGGTAAGGTACTTTAGGATTCATAATTATTTCATGAGAAAAAAAATCATCAAATATGTGACATGCAATGACAACAAAAAAAATGAAGTTTGTTTTTGAAGTGCTCAGGTTTTTACAAGAATGTCATAAAGAACCCTCAATTTGCTTTATCCTGCACAAAGGACTACCTCGAAGTTATCTGTGCCCGAACGTTTAGTCCATCTTCATGGTTTTTAAATGATAGCTTTCCAAACCTGACACACTTAATTTACTCATTATGACAGCTACAACTTTTTTTCTATTCGTGCTAAGAAACTTAGAATATATTCTAATGAGGCGAAGATAAGCCAACTATGAAAATTTTATCAAAATTGGTCTAACGGTTCAAAAGTTGACCCTTTAGGCCCGCATCCCCCCTTAAGGAATCTCTCTACTCATAAACACCTATCAATGATGATCAAAAATGTGAACTTGTTCATTAAACTGCAATTTGCAGAGGTTTTGTGTATTTCGGACAGCACACGCGAACTTCCAGCATATTCCTGGCCAACCTCCATGTCAGCCTACTGGGTTCAAAAATGCTCATTGATAGGCCCAAAAACGTAAACTGACAGGATCATCAACATACCTGGTACTGCTTGCACACCAAAAATTTTGTGGGAAAAACAGCGTTGTGCAATTAAGGCTTGAGGAGGACTACTTGGTCTACTGCTTGCTGTTTCAGTCACGTCTCTGACACAGTCCTCAGGTATAGATCTCCCTCAAATACGCTAATGTAAGCTATGCAGTGTTCGAATAAATGGGCATCTAACCCACATGAGCTTTGCCTGAGACAGCACTGCCAATTATCCGAATTACAGAGTTAATGAGGATTGAATTAACAAGGTTTTACAGAGTTCTAGAGCTCTTGAACAAAGCTCCCTGCTATATAGGCACTGCTATGCAATTACTGCCCATGTAAGAAGCCTTTTTCGTGCTTTTGGACGGTGCTCAAAACATTTCAACATGTGCAAACATCAATCAAAAAACAGTACAGAATTAGATGTTATCCAGACTGCACTCATGCTTCCATTAACTCTGGTGGTGTCTTGCACACTCTCTCCCTTTCTCACTTGCGCATTCACGCACACACGCACAGATCTCCAATACATGGCACAGCAGTTTCCAATTAAGTTTGAAAGCTGTCACAAATGAATAAAGTACAACACTTCCACCCACAACGATGTTTTTGGTATACAGTAGAATCTCGGTGACACGAATCTCATGGGCTCACGAAAAACTTTATATCCTCGAAACGAAAGAAAATAAGTACGCAGAAGCATGGGAAAGGCAGTCGTGCAGATCTATTTACGTCCGAGAATGTTTATCACGGTCGCTTAGTCATAGCTCGCCACTCGCGGCGCATACAGCGTGACAGCCGATCGCGACTTGGCGACGTGCGGTCCTCATGCCTCCGCATACAGCACGAGAACAGATGGTGACATGCCTGCCGCATGTTGCTGCAGACTGCTCGCGATGCATACAGCGTGACTAGAGGTCGTGAAGTCTACGATGTGCTGCGGCCTGTGTGCGCCCGCCACGTGCGCCCCCAACTACTACTCATGGCCGCGTGCCGCTGAAAACTTTGCACGGTGTGGAAAACGATTGTGATGTCGACGATGTGCAGTTTGCCCGCCCCTGCATACTTCTCGTGATGCATTGAGCACAACAGAAGATGGCGACACGCGGGCCGTGCGGCGCCGCAAACTGCTCGCGGATCGCGATCGCGAAGCCAGCGATGTGCAGTCCGTGCGCGCCCACCGCGTACGCCGCTGTCAGCTGCTGCAGTTGAGACAGCTGCGGTTTGTGGGCCATTTGCCGCTGAAAGCTTTTCGTAGTGTGAGCGAGGTGCAGACCACGCGTCATCGCAAACTGATCGTGATGCGTACATACAGCGCGGCTGGTGATCACGAAGTCAATGATGTTTGGCAGTGCGTAGTGCTCAAGGTTGTAGTCGCAATTTGTGCGTTCATATCATCCGTAGTGGCGCGGGAGAGTGTTCGGACCATCTGAAATTTTGCACATTGTACACAATACACTCTGGCCGGATGGTTTTGCGAATGCCTATCCCGAAATTCCTATCAACTGGATTCGTATCACCGAGATTTTACTTCAACTCCACTGTGACCACCTTTCTAGAGGAAACACTTAGGCACTCACTTGAGGTCTCTGTCCTCTTCTCCAAAACTGTCAAGGTAGACAGAGCCCCAAAGACAAGCTCGCTTGCCCCTTATCACAATCACCGTCGATGAGTTTACCGCCAGGTAGATGGCTGTGCCCGCGCCACAGTTGATGGAGTGCTGAACAGGAAGGTAAGAGCATGATGCAGGCCACACAGGCTATCTTCTTTCGGGGCAATACAAAAATGGCTTCTTTCTCTTTCAGATATAAAAAGTGAGTCCTGCTGACCAGTCCATAAAACTGTAGACAATTGTGCCAGTGGTGTGGTCCTACAGTATTCACATAATTTACACAGCACAAGACCTCACCTCCTTTTTCCCTCGCACAATATCAGATTGGAACACTAATTTACAGATGGCTATGCATTGCGATTAATATTGTATAATTTCTCATTACTTTTTGTTGTTGTTCTTTGCTCTTTTTTGTACTCAACTATGCCCCTCTGCTTGGACCCAAGGGTCTGCAGTATGTAATAAATAAAATAAATAAATAAAAAAAATATGTGGCTCCGTATTGTGTGCAGGTTAGGTTTTTTTTTTATAGTATGTTATGGAAGCTTGGCTATGCACTATTAAAACTATTTACGATTTTTCACGTGCTCATTATAAAAAGAAAGGTTCAGCTGTATGCGACATGCCGTGCTTCCATTCTGCACATCAGCAGTTCTATGATGCCACACACAAAACCTTCATTGCTGCAATTTTTACAGCTCAGACAAAAACATCAAAAATTTTATGGCAAAGCTAATTTGCTTCAACATCGAACTATGCCTCGAAAACACACAGAAGCATGTATGTACAGTCATGAGCAAAACTGCTATAACACACAGCCGGTGACAAAGCTCGGGAAAACTGCATCGAAACGCCATCTAGCGACAGCGATGAGGACAGCGACATATGCATTTTGATAAAATGGGGCACTACCCTAATTGTCGTGGCCCCAGATAGTTGTTGTTAGATGGCGTTCCGATGCAGATTTCCCGAGCTCCACCACCAGCTACGTGCCATTACTCGACTTTTGCTGACGACTGTAGATACACACAAGTGACTGAAACGGACGAGCGCACACATAAGTTGTCAAACAAAACATGGCGCAGTCTGTACTGCCCTCACTGGCAAATGCAGGAAAAGAAGCACGGGACAAACTCACATGCACAGCCTCAAAGTGTGCTTGCTGGCGGCAGCAGCTCTCGCGCAGGCAGACCAGCGTGCCACAGATGAGGCACACTGAAGGGTCCTTGGGCACACTGTGGCAACCACTGCATGCCCGGCTGTGGTAGTACTGGAACAGCTCATCGTACCGCCCAGGCAGGGAGAGGAGCCTCGGCTGGGCCCAGTTCCACCGTACTGACACTAGGCTCTGCATGGGAGAGGACGAAGCGCACGTCCCTTTTGCACACACATTGGGAAAAGAATTGGAGCTTAAATATTGTCACAGGGTGGAAAGAACATTCCACAGTTCCTGCTCCCACAACATGTCGACATTTGCGCTCTCAAGCCTAGTGCACTCCCGCTCAGTGATACTGCACATGTGTTATGAAGACAAAAAAAAAAAAAAAAAAATGAAAGAGAGGAAAAAAAAAACTAACAACTCAGCAACAAGCTCTTCTCATGTCATATGAATGTCCACAGCCTTGGCCTTCATTTAATATCATTTAAGTGCTTTCAGTGGTTTATCAACTCTCCTCTTACGTACCGGGCAGCTACACGGTGTCCAGTACAGTTTTCAAGGCAGCAGGTGAATCAAGTTTCCAATGTGATCAAACAGATCCAAGCATAGGATAGAAAGAAAGCTTTCTGAGCATCTGCTTTTAGCTGGGAAAAATTGCAGTCTCGAGCAGTCTGTTGGGTGCGCATGATAATTGATAACCTTCTCATAAAGAAATTAAATAAATAAACGCAGATGCTAAAAGAAAGGGAGAAAAAGCTAGGCAATGAGCTTGAAAGCCCTGAAGCAACACATGGGCACTGAGGGAAGCTGTAGGGCCCCGGGTTAATTTAGATCAGCTGGCATTTTTCAACATGTGCCAACAGCACAGTGTGAAGCCTCAGAATGGCTTTCGTAAAATAAAGTTGAAAAGAGAAATTACCTGCGACTCAGTTGGTAACACATCTTAAAAAAGCAAAGCCCAATAACAACATACAGCGAGGGGAAAAGCTGGAAAGACGAGGCACACAGCTAAAAGCCCTTGTTCATAGCACTTGCTTCATCCATCCTTCCTCCGATCTCCTACAGTTTTCACACTGCTTCCTATTAAGGCCAACCAAAGCATAACAAGCGAAGCTTTTCCACCTTACCCTTGCAGCGACTGGAGCCAGGCAGACAAAAAGGTTGAACTCGTGGCACCAGTTTTGGAGAAGAAGGCGGGGCTTCTCGGTGACCCACGAGACGCATGGTGCAGCTGACTGCCGAAGCTGGCCTTCGCGGCCAAGTCCCAGGAACTGACTGAGAGTGCTGATCTCATCTGCAGAGTCCTGTCATAAACAGTGGTGTAACAATGAAAAAAAGAAAAAGAAATAAGGCATTGTCATGCAAGTCAGCACTACCCCGAAGAAAAAGGGGAAAAAAAAAAAAAAAAGGCGTGACACAGGACCTTCAAATTAGAACACCCTAAAGTCAAACGTTGTAGGATGAACATTTATCGATGGAAGCAAGCCCGTGTCCAGCTTCTGACCTTAACTTAGTGCTGAAGAGTTAATAAGCAAAGCTGTGCGAAAAGCAATAGTATTTTGGAAGCGAAGTGAATTTTAATGTTATTATTAAAAATTAGTGATAACTGAATTGAGTATTTCTCAAATACTGCCGTTAAATTACAGATA
The DNA here is from genome assembly GCA_023969395.1 of Amblyomma maculatum. Lineage (NCBI taxonomy): Eukaryota > Metazoa > Arthropoda > Arachnida > Ixodida > Ixodidae > Amblyomma > Amblyomma maculatum. Next base: position 123,970 of record JAJIZL010018619.1, read on the forward strand.
CGTCTTCTGAGAAACCATAGATAGCCACAAAAAAAAAAACAAATTTGCAAACTTATCAGACATGTGCACAAAGCACAGCTATGAAAAGAAATATAGATACTGCAAAAAAAAAAAAATTCACCCAGCACCAACATACTTTACACCTGTAAGACCTACTTAAACAAGAAAACAGGAACTATGTAGTAATATTTTTGTTACAATTATTGTTACAATGCTCGGAATATAACCAGCCCTTATACATAGCATTCATTGATTATGAAAAAGCATTTGACTCAGTTGAAACCTCGGCGGTGATGCAGGCATTGCGAAATCAGGGGGTAGACGAGCCGTACGTGAAAGTGCTGGAAGATATATATAGTGGCTGCACAGCAACGATAGTTCTGCATAAAGAAAGTAACAAAATTACCATAAAGAAAGGTGTTCGGCAAGGAGACACAATCTCCCCAGTACTATTCACAGCTTGTTTAGAAGAAGTATTCAGAGACATGGAATGGGAGCAGTTAGGGATAAGGGTAAATGGAGAATACCTCAGTAATCTGCGATTTGCTGATGACATTGCCTTGCTAAGCAACTCGGGGGATGAACTGCAAATAATGATTGATGACCTAGACAGAAAAAGTAGAAAGGTAGGCTTGAAAATCAACATGCAGAAGACTAAGGTAATGTTCAACAGCCTCGGGAAGAAACAGCAGTTTACATTAGGTAGCGAAATACTGGAAGTAGTAGGCGAATATGTCTACTTAGGACAGGTAGTAACCGCAGATCCGGACCATGAAAAGGAAATAACAAGAAGAATAAGATTGGGATGGAGCGCATTTGGCAAGCACTCGCAGATTATGACTAGCAGCTTACCGGTATCGCTCAAGAGGAAAGTATACAACAGTTGCATCTTGCCCGTACTCACCTATGGGGCTGAAACGTGGAGGCTAACTAAGAGAGTTCTACTTAAGTTGAGGACAACCCAGAGGGCTATGGAACGAAAAATGGTAGGGGTAACATTAAGGGGAGATGCGGGTCGAAAAACGTGGGTTTTTTCGAAAATGACGAATTTTTTGTTTTTACTTGTTTTGTCAAGTTTAGTATCTCTACTTTCATGAAAATAAAAATCAAAGCTGAGTTTAAACAGGAAATGGGCTGAAATTACGTTTAAAGAGCGCACAGTGGCGGTTAAATGACCGAAAGTATGCTATCTTCGAGCGTCCCGCGGTCGGCATAGCGCAGTTGATCGCCGTTGCGGATCACGTGAGGAGATGAGCCAAGCCACATTCTCCCAATCACCACAGTTGCCCGGCGACTAAAACGCAAGCAATAATAAAAAAAAGCATGCCTACGTCGAGTTTTTCGAGCGCTGCGACTGGTTTTTAAATCACGTGGTACGAATCGAGCCTCGCTATTGGCCGCCGCGCGCGTGCATGTGGCGAAGCCCACTTGCTGGCTCCATGCTACGTCGAGGTGCGTTTCCGAGTGACGATCGTTCGGCAACTTTATCTTCGTCATGGATGAAGCACAATTGAGCCGGCGCAGTCACCGAGGAGTGAAATACCGTTCTGTTCACAAATATAGAGGACGTTGACGAAAATCGAAAGAGAAGGCTCGTCCAGTGACAACTCGACCTGTGGCAGTTAGGCCTAGTGGAACTGACGCCGATCCCTCCAGCGTTTCAGATGCCTCCGAGGAATTTAAAGCGGCGTTAGATTGTGTGAGTGCCTCGGAAAAAAAGATTGGGCATTTCTAAGGTGAGGAAATAGCCTGCGATGAGGCGCCATCTGTAGTTACTGACTTGGCAGCGGTGAACGTTCTTGTGCGCGGCGCGATTTGCCCAAGCCAGCGTTCAGGACTTCCAGTATTCGGGAACTGGCCGCAAAGCGCAGACTCGCTTCGTTTCTTGAACTACTCTGTGAGAACTCTGCCTGCCCGCAATGTGTGCTTTCCACAACATACTGATTGCGGCGAGTTATGGCGTGCAGGGATGCGAGCAGAGATTGACAGCGGGAGCTAGGATGAAAGCTTCGCCGTCAACGTCAAAGCTGCTGTGGCGGCCTGTTTTATAGGAATTGGATATGAGCAGCTAGTGCGATTTTCCTCAATTATTGGACTCCACAAGCCAATGCATCATAGCTTGGCACATCCAGAGAAATAACAATGCAGAAACAAATGTCCTTGAAGCTGACTGCGGAAGCGAACGCAAATCGCCGCACACTGAAGAAAAAAAGCGCATGTCGGAGTCCACTCGCAAGGGTCATGAGGGAGCGACATATGCTGTAGGAAGTTTCTAGTGCCAGTGGCTGCTTTATGGACAATTTTCTTCTTTTGAACCAAAGTTTGATCGGAACTGAAGCTCTCTTTTTTTAAATAAACATGCAATTTTAACTTCAAATGCATTTTTCTCAAAATGCAATTTTGGGCAATTTTCAGCGTTTGCCCTTCATGTTTTTGGTACTTCTGATGCTCATATCTGAATAAAATTTTGCACACATTTTCTCTGAGGTATGAGGAGTGCCATTATCTCTTTCAAGAATAAATACTGATCAAATATTTACAGAAAAAATAAAATTACCACATGGTGGTGTCTTGACAATGTAGACATGCCAGGTTCAAATTTTTCACGTCATTAGCATACTTAATATGCACTTTATTATTAGTTTTTGGCACTCTACAGTTTATATGGATCAAAATGAGCCATCAACGATGTGTGTTTATGGAAGTTTAGTATGGCAAAGAAGGGGGGCAAAAGAGTGTATATTTTACACACTGTCACTGAACAGAACAAAAACTATGCAACTTACAATAAACCTAATTGCA
>JAJIZL010018619.1:126781-162936 GCA_023969395.1 Amblyomma maculatum
GATTTGAAATCAGCATAAAAAACTGAATTATTAACCAGAGTTTCATAGCTCTAAGTCAAATATGTCTTCGAGTAGCATCTCCCCTTAAGAGATAGAAAGCGTGCAGAGTGGGTCAGGGAAATAACTCAAGTTACCGACATTCTAGTGGAAATTAAGAAGAAGAAATGGACATGGGCAGGACATGTAGTGCGAAGAGAGGATAACCGATGGTTGCTGAGGGTAACAAACTGGATTCCAAGGGAAGGAAAGCGTAGCAGGGGGCGGCAGAAAGTTAGGTGGGCGGATGAGATTAAGAAGTTCGCAGGGGTCAAGTGGATGCAGCTAGCACAGAACCGGGTTAAGTGGAGAAATATGGGAGAGGCCTTCGCCCTGCAGTGGGTATAATCAGGCTGATGATGATGATGATGATGATGATTTGATTCAATTGATAACAGTAAAAAAAAAAAGTTCAATATAACAGTTAAAGTTATTGCCCACATGGAAAAAAATTCTTATTGAATGCTGGCTTGAAGCACTCCAAGATTGATAGCACCTTACTGGACGGGTGAAGTCAGCAATCAATAAACGGCAAGACAAGGCACTGGCAAAACCAACAAGGTGGCTCGCAGAACAGACAAGAAAGCAGCAGCACTAGTGGGACCATTCTTTCCGTGCTCCCTTATGGTAAATCATTGACAAAGGAATGCCACTCGAAATGCAGTGTTCACTACGACATGTAGCCTACTCAGCCCTCATATATAGATTTTGCTGGACTGCATGCCCCGTGGGTTTTGACTGCCCAAATGCTGTCATGAACCATGAAGCCGCGAAAATTAAACAGCACATGGGCTTAGTTTGAGCCCTTTCTGAATGTTAGGAGATTTGAAAAAGGAAATCTGCAAACTGGATTTTCATTATACGAGTTCGCAAATAGGTCGAATAGTAGAACTATAGTGCGAATCAAATTGAATAGCAAATCTTAATAAAAAAATATTCGTATATGCACTCATTCATCCCTAGTAAATAGGTTTTAGCCTTTATAGAACATGCTATGTGGCCCCTTTCAGCAACTAGTGCACAAAAAGAATGCCATGGGTCAGAGAGAAAAAAAAAAAACGATTCTTTGGCTTCTCGTAACTCCATCCTCTCATGTTACGCATTCTTCAGTCCTCCTCATAATCTACTCCTTCCACCACCCAACAGGTTCTTCCCTTGCCAGCTCCATTCTGGCTGGCAGTGCATTCTTACACCCTCGCCACACAGCCACGCCACTAAGCCACCTGCTGCCTTTCAACTAAATGTGGAGGAGAGGTTTACGTTTTTTCATGTTGCCACTTGCAAGCCATGGCAGGTGGTGTTTCACTCTGCTAGTACTTGCCATTGCCGGCAGGTGGCTGGTGATATACTGACTGCTACACCACTGGCAACAACGCGGAAGTCAAAAATGAGCCCCTAAGAGCTCTAAAACAAATGCTCTGGAAGCCAGGCCTTTGCCACTGCCGAGACACCCTGCGACATCGGGTGCTGCACCATTTAAAAAAAAAAAAAAAAAAGAAGAAAAAAAAAAGCTGCATGTCTAGAAATGACAGACCAAGCTTCTGTAAATAACCCAACATAATTAACATTCAGGCCCGCCTGTTCTTCCCACTCCCCTACGGTGACCACCCACCGTGACCGTAGGCAGCTTCTCTTGGAAGAGGTGCGACTGCAGCAGGGAAGCCAGGCGCAGAAAGGGGCCACACATGGCCGCCACTTGCTGCTCCAGCTGGGGGCCCGTCCACTCTTGGCTCCTCTGCACCCAGAGCGAGAGAACCCCACCATCAACGCACATCTCTGCAGGGAATGGAATTATCACTAACATTTTCAAGCACACACCCTTAGCCAATGGTTCTTTAGGAACATGCACAGGAACCCTGGGTCTATGGAAAGAAACCTTCACTGTGCAGCTTGCAACACTGCTCTTGAAGACCCTTCTCTCTCTCCCCGTAATTTCTGCACTTGCTCCAAAGCGTTGTGCAGCCTCTCCTACCAGCCTCATATCAGATGCAATCGATTTGGTCCATTTCCTTTAGTCATCAATGTTGTTTTCAGGCAACGTCAACATTTTTCACTTACATTTGATCCCAGACGCCTTGAGCTTAAAGGTGAGTGAAAAATAATAGTTTGAAGTACTGATAATTTGACACGTAAAAAATGCCATAAGTCAGGTCATTCAAAACCACCACATGCCTCTGACAGCTTCCTGAGATTGTGAAAAGTGGCAATTTGCTGATAGGTGCCTCAGGACATCAACACAGAACTGAATTATGAAAACCACCTTGCTTTATTTATGAAAAAAAAAAAATTATCTGTGAGCTAGGCTTTCCTTCTGCTCTATGCTATGAAGTGAGTGAACTGCTGTGGAATCTTGATACAAACCCAGTTGATATGAATATCCAGATGCCAGAAATTTGCAAATCTTCCCAGCCAGACAGCATTGTGTGCAATGTGCAGAATTTGAAACGTTCTGAACACTCTCCTGCACCAGGAAGGATATGAACGCGAGAGCTGCAGCCACAGCGTCGATCACAATGCAGTGCCGTTGATTTCACGATCACTAGTCATGCTGCACGCACAGAAAGCAGTCTGTGTAGGTGTGCACAGACCCCAGACCATTGATTCTTTGATGACTGGTAGTTGTTCTGTGTACACCGAGAGCAGTTTGCAGCAGCACCTTTCACAAGACTGTACAGCGCATACTTACTCCAAAAGAAGGGAGCGTCCTGAAAGCTGCAATATTTTTTATTTACTCCTGCAATACATATTCTTTATTTACTCCTCACGTAACCCTTTGTGATGCCTAGGGTTACTAACCGGTTTCGACATTTCCACCTCTCTGCCTTTAAGGTATTGTTATGCCCAAATTTACCTCCGACCCGACAACATCCCTCTGGAGAATGCGCTTGCAAAGATAAGCCTACCGCATGGGCGTCCATGTCCTCATCATCCATGTAGAGCACACCCTGCTCCAGGAACTCCACCAGAACACCGAGCACACAGTCCGCAGACTCTAGGGAGTTCTGCAACAAGAAATAGGCATGGCACAGAGATGATGTTACATGATTCTGCCTACGTCTGACAGAGTGAACTTCAAGCATCTACTCGACACAGACCACATTCACATGGATATTATGCAGATCTGCCCCTAACACTGTGTTGCTGAAGGTTGGACAAGAATACATGATCTCGAAACTGAGCAACAAAAAACGTTTTTGCTTAATTTGCCGACCAATTTTTCGGTCTCAGCAGGGCCTAGGAAATGGTGTCAATAATTGAGCAGTCTGAAAAATCCATGAAATTAAAAAGAAAAACAAAACATACTTTTCTGCGAAAACCTGGCTTTAAAATGAACAAAATTAACCGCTCTGCCCGTTCCGTTTGTATGTCAATATTGAAAGTTATAGCATAGCGTGATCTGCTGCCATAATCTGCTTTTGTGCGCTGCCCGTGCGCACATGCCGGCATGATCCGATACAATACGTAACCAGCACACATGCGCTAATTGGTCCCAACACTGCAGGTGTGCATTCCGCTGGGCAGCATGTAACGCCCTCAAGGTGACCTGTACATTAACAGTGGCACACCCCGCAAGTGAGGCATACTATTCTCTCTAATTCGACTATCTCAGTCTGACTTTATGTTTTTGTCATGTCAGCACCGCTTTGTCAGAGATAGCACGACACAGCAGCAAGTCATGCGGAAACAAATTCATGCACAGCGTGAAGCAAAGACAGTGCTTCAATTCGCACTGTTTGCACGCCACCTCGATGACAACAAGGAGCATACTGTTATCGCTGCTACTTTCAATGGCAACTATAATATAAATACAGTATAATAAGAATAGCCAAGCTAGTTCGTCCGAATGACTCCATTTAAAGTCAAGATGACGCCTTCACGGTCGTGAAGAACCGGTTGGTTCCTACAGCGATACCTGCTCGCGTCTATAGCATACTGAAAAACGGTCTTCATGGTATTGCTGATGCCTATATTGGTCCGAAAAATTGAACTTTTTGGACTCCAAGGTGTCGAAAATATTGGCCATGAACATGTACGTCTTCCTATATAGGTGTGCGATGATTCCCAAACGAAGTCCGAAATTTCGTGTGAATCTGAATTAAAATTCACAAATTTTAGCGCATGCAAATGGCCAAAATTTTAGTGTGAGTGTGATGGATCATTCAATATCTATCACTATTTAAAGTTTTCTTAGCCTTGGTGACCCCCTTCAGTTGGCCTTCAAGGCTGCCTTCTAACTGCGACATGACAATATTCTTCACAACTTAACCACTAAGCCCGTTCACAGTAGCTCAGTGGTTAGGGCACTAGACTGCTGAACCAAAGGATTAGACCGCAAGGTTTCATCACCTTCACAAGAAAATAAATGCAAAGTGACTTTTTTTTTTTCTTCAGCGTCAAGACTATGATCGCCACGATTTCAGCAAACTTTGGTTTGATATTGCTGAATTTGCTCCCCAAAGCTGACAGAACACCTTTAGTACTCGTTGCTAGTAAAAATGAGGAACACACCGGTGAGCCAAGGCTTCTCTGCTTAAATTGGGAGCGTGCCATGTGCCCCATGTTGTAGCTGATCTGCATCAGGGCCTGGACGTAGGCAAGTGCGTACAGCGCCCGGACCACGAACGAGTAGTATGCTGAAAAGGAATTGATGTCATCATTTCTCCTCAACCCCACTGAATGAAGAACTAATTTGAAAAGTCCCAAAATTCTTGATGCGCTCTACAGTACAAGGTGAATACAAAAGTAGAAAAACTGGAGGGGGTGCTTTGGATACCTAAAGTGCGGTGAGACGAAAGCCTTTATAGCACGGTGGAAGCGCCTGAAGTAGATTTGGTGCACACAACCTTTCTAGGTCTTTTCAAGTGGTTCACAGGAAAGGTAAGGCGCACTATATGTCACACTTTTCCAATGGACACCTAACCTGCGCCATAAGGGATGAGAGAGGCCGGCCTGGCTAAGTGTGGATCATCGACAGCTATAATGTGAAAGGTTTCGCTGACAAACGGACAAAGATGAGTCATTAAAAGCTTTCACCTTAAAACTGCAACTCAAGCAGATGCAAAGTTGGTGCAAAGTATAATGCAATGTTTGAATGAATTTAACATATCCATAGAAAATGAAGGGGGTAGTTAGGCATTGAGAAAAAATTGCTTTAATAAAATTTCTAACTCAAGCTTGTACAAGTCAGGGCGTCCACAGAAAATGCAAAGTGGTAGTTTAGGCATTTAGAAAAAAGTAATTAAAATTCACAACTAAATCTCATACAAGTTGGGGCATCAGTCCAGTCAAAGAAATGGTGACCACAGACAAATTTATGGAAGAACTACACGTGCCTATAGTAGTCTATTCTGCGTAGTCACGTTACTCTAACAGACCCGAAATGCAAGTTATCTTGTGTGCCAGAAATGTTTTACAGGCAACACTAAAGAAACATGCACAAAAGAATTGAGCCCGAGAAAGCCTTCCAAATGTTAACCAACCACATGGAAACTCACGAGACCGGCGCTTGCTCAATATGTCTTGCTGGTGTGAGCTCCCTGCCACTGCTGATAAGCCTGAGTCATGCTCCTTTTATAAAACCATATTTCTCTCAAGTACAACCAATGAAAGGCTTGTTTATGCATAAATTTTAGGGTTGTATGATGACAGAGTCAGACCAAACCATGCTATTGCAGCCTCAACATTGTCGACTGTCCATTTATATTTTTCACTGCATTCACATAAACGTGGCGATGAAAAGTCTCATCCCTTGGCCTGCCAACAAGCATACTCTCACTGTGCATATCAAGACTGACAACAGTTCCCACGAGCAAAGCCTTGCCAAAATCATTCACCGAAGAGCCAGGCCTCTTTCTCTTCCATATTTTGTATTTTCTGTGTGCGGGATCAGCGTAGATATGGAGCCAATTCTGCTCGCAGAAATCCAGAATGTGTAGCGCATCAAAGGCATGACGATGACGCAGCTACCTTTCTCCAAGTCCAGAGGCAGGGACAGCACCAGCTCTAGGAGCATTGCTGCAGGTTCACACACCAGCAGCGGTACTTTCCTTTCATATGGAAGAAGGCTGCAACACAAGCGCAAAACAACGCTCAGCGCACTTAAAAAATGTTTACTAGAACTTAAACGAAAAAGCATGACTCAATGTGACCAGACTTACCACCGACACCTGTTATGAATCATTAACTTTATTTTGCGCTTCCAAAAACATGATGCCTTTGTCTAAAACCGCACATATGTCTGTTGGGAAACCTCTCATTCTGAGGCAGAAATCCTAAAGCATAAATATCATTAAAGGAAAGCTTTTTTTTTTTTTTTTTTTTTTCATTTCTTAGGCCTGTGAGAGTGGTAAAATAAGTTCTGCATGACTAGATTTTTAAAAATTGACAACAAAGGGATAGCTAATGAAAACAATAACAACACCTGTTTCGTGCAGTTTTACACACATCAAAAATAAAAACCAACACAGCACATTTACAGTGTAAATGGAGCAAGCCTTTCTTCTTTAGGATTATACTATATAGCCAATTTTTCAATACAAAGTCAAGAACTTGGTTTCCGAACAGGAAGGTCGCAAGATGACGTTCCTGATGACAGAGAGTAGCAATAAACACAGAGCAGACAGTTGGTGTTTTGACAGGACCGCATTTCTAAAATAAAGCAGCCAAAGAGGGCACATAGAATGCAATAGGGCTCTCCTGTAGAATGTTTATTGTTTAAAAACAAAGCAAAACAAAAAATTCCCAAAGTCACAAAAGTAGCTAGGCGCAGGACATAAGGGCTCAAAAAGAAAAATCCAGATCATAAGCCTGCTTTTTATGTGAAGACGCGCAAGTTAGCAGGTTAGTTCTGAAGTGATCACCTCCAAATCGCACTAGACTGTGCCCTCCCAGAGCAAGGAATGTTCGTCTGAAAGCCAGGGGTCTCAAATTTCTTCTCAGCGGAGGCACTGATGCCCGGCAATGAGTTTCACTGAAACTAACTAAAAGATTCTGCCGCCACGCACATATGAATGAGGAGCCATCTTAGACAGCTTCAGCAGCACTAGAGTAGTAATTTCAAATGACAGAGAGGGAGAGAGCGAATAAACAAGAGCATTACAGAACATTATAGGTGATGATCTGCTGAGGCAAGGGCCAACAACACTACTCTACGACGGGAAAGAAAAAAAACATCCACCTGAAGCTTGAGTGGCAATAATCACAGACAGTGGGCAAGAACTTTCAGGCATCTCACAGATTCACTCCTCTTCCAAAAGAACTTTATGTTACAGAGATTTAATGGCCGTCTTCCTCTCAGTGGTTGTACAGAAGCTTTAATTCTCTCTATAACAGCGACAAAAATGCTGGCCACTGCACGTTGTCGTCACAGTAAAAATTTACTGGGGGACGCTTCAGCAGCTCGCTGACTCGATAAAATGCTTTCTTGTTAAATGAGTGGGCTTACATTAGAGTCTTAAGGAGGTGCATACCAAAGAGTATACTAAATAAATATATAAATGTAAAATTAACGAGCAACTAATTGGCTAAGAAAGCACCATACAACTTCAGTTCAGAGCATTGTCCCACTTACTGCACCAAGCAGATGCTGCCGATTGATGACGCCATGGTATATCCTCGGGCTCAAAATTCAATTATTCGGCGCCCCCTCAGAAGCAGGCAGCAGGCTCCGCTGCATTGCTAAAGTGACTGGCAGCGGTACGGCAAGAGTTCGTGCCAAGGTTTGGGCTTTTATCTCGCACATTTGTCGCAAGTGCCCCAGAAGACAGAACAGCACGCTGGGTTGAAGTCAAGGCAGCCAGCACGCATTACAACTCTTGCACCCATCAACAGCAGCTCGGAATCGGTGGTACGGAGGTTGTAGGCTTGCAGCAACCATCATGCTCTCATGTCGGCTGTCACGCCACACAGCTTTAATGTGGGGAAGCGACCTTCACTAGCGCTTAACCCGCAAACCACTCTGTGCTGTCTGTGCTGCGTGGAGAGGCCAATCGAACTGGGGCTCCGCTTTTTATCGGCATCTGGAATTGTCACAAACGCCTTCAAAACAGTGCTGAAGCTCTGAAAATGGTCTCCCTGGTTCTTCAATAGGCATCACCCAAGTTGCTCTCTCTCTGCTGAGTATGCACTGCTCTTGCCAGAATTTTTCATGAATTACAGCATTAATAATTTCGGACATACTCAATTAGTATTTCATGATATTTTACTAGTTCACTAAGACAAGTTTTTACTGTATCGCACCACACGAGTAACAAAAAAACTCTGAGCCACAGGCAAATTAAGGTCATCAGCTTGCTCATGTTTGGTCACCTCTGTAATGCCCAAGACATATTGACAGCCCTGGCATCTATACAAATGTGGCTCAGTCTTCACTTGGAGGGAGCAGAGGGAAGTAACTGGAGAGCAAGGCATGGACAACCTACTTAGCGAGGCTTTCGCCGAACGCTGCACCTGTGAGCTGCAACCAGAAGAGATCCTTCCGGTTCTGCATCAATCGATCCGCCTGCATGGTCAGCACCCGGAACAGCGGCACTGCATGCATGTGTGGAAAAAGAGTGAGACAGCATCACCTATTAAAGATGAGCCCACATCCGATCTCTTCTCCAAACAATCTTAATCAACATTCTCGAGAAAAGTTAATGAAGCACTTGGGACTCATGCTTTATAGCGATGGCGTGCACCCGATGCCCAGGTACAATCAGGACCTTAAGCTGAGCCAAGCAAATGTACCCAACATGTCCCTTTGTGACATGCTAATGAAAATTTGCATTACCAGCCACTTTTGATGAAAACAGGCCTGATAACTATATGACTGCAAATAACTTGCTCAAGGTGAACTGCGCTCTGACAAGGCCGTGACGTTTGGTGCAGACTGTTAAAATTGCAAAAGCCTGGCTTTCTCACAAATCAATCAGAACTACAGTCGGAGCTTACTATAACGAACATGGATATGACGAATTATCGAATAAAATGAACTAAAATCAGGGTTTGGCTGGTCTACAGTTTATTTCTATGAGAGTTCTTGCTGTATAACAAAACAAAAATTTCAAAACTTGACGCTAGATCGGTTATAACGAAGCAGTTCTTTTCCCTTAAAACGGCAAAAAATTGGTCAAGGAGCTGAAAAAAAACATCCAGAAACGAAATTTTTTAGTCAATCGAATAAGCCAAGTGTGTTTAAATTGCCCGTGCATTCCTGTGTCGAGTCATTTAGCGGCGGCAACAAAAACTAACGCCAACACCTTATGGCCTCAGAGATAACACCTCCGCACACGGTGATCTCTGAGGTCATGAATGGCCATGGCCGGACTCAGTCGTTGCCACTGCCGTCGTTGCTCGAGTCCGACCATGCAACGGCTGACAGGCATGTGACTGGCATGTCATCACCATTGCCTCGTCATGGCATGAGCTCCTGCTGTGCCTCTGCCACTGCGACCGATCCATGCGGACGCGCTACGCTCCCAGAGTTCGTTGGCTCCATCGCGCAAACTATGCGCAGAGGCAACATCCCTTCTTAGTATTCATTTTTGCTTTCCAACACGAAACAAAAAGTGAGATTTCATGTTCATACCAAGCTTCTAATTAAAAAAAATTGTATGTTATTGCACCTATGTGTTGTCCATATTAGTGTACATTTTGCTTCGTTTTATTAGTAAACTTAAGGAATTTGGGTGCACACTTTTATAACGAATATCAGATATAACGAACAAATTTTCATGCCCCATAATACTTCGTTATAACGAGGTTTGACTGCACTTCCAAACGCATACAGAAAGCTGCACACCAGGCAAAACTCACAGAAACATGACTGCTTCTTGACAACCTGCGGCTGGGGTAGACAGAGGTTTCCTTTCCTCAGCACTATCTCTGCTTCCAGATTTGTCCTGCGCCAACATTGGACACGGCGTCGACTGAGAGACGATCAATACGAATGCATCTACAACCCACACTACATGCACAAATAGAGTACGGACAAGACAGAGTAGAATCTTTAGAATCGTTAGCATGATTCAAGCATATGCAAGCATGAAAACTGCATTCCCCGGCATGGCACAAAGGTGTGTCATAGGTGCATCGAGCAGCTCAGATGCAAGTCATGCATTGCACGAACATTTGCGATGAAGAAGGCGCCTGACTCTCATTGTGCTTCTCTTATAGTATGACTCTGATAGCTATGATAGCTAGACCTTCAATCAAGCCTATTTATTTAACAATACTGTCAACCCTTGTGTGAGGGTCCTTACAAAGATGGGACATGCAAATATGTTTTAAATTTTTATCCTGTGGTGCATTTTCTTATCACTACGATCAAGCCTTCCAAAGAAAAGAAAAAAAAGAAATCTTTGCCAATGCATGTGCCAGCGCTGCTGCCATCACAATGATAAATACTAGTTCCCTAATATTCCCTAACATGGATATAGTATCCGCTTTAGGAATATGTCTCTTTTCCCTCACAAAGTATGTAAGCCTCTTCAGGCGTACCTCATAGTTAATAAGCAACATGGTGTTAAGTGAAGCATGCTTGCCTTACCTGGCAATAGAGCAGACGAATAGCACCATGTTGTGCGAATAGGACATGTGCGATATGGTACGGTACTGGCTTAATGTGGCATTCATCAGGTCATCCATGAAGGTTCCAACCTCTTTCACTGACGGCTCCTGCACCATTGTTCATGCATCCAAAGCCACAGAGATAAACTGTGAGAAAATGGGCACTTCAACACGAACCCAGCATTTCAAACTTCGGAATTCTGCTCGTTACTCAAGGAAGTTCCAACATGAAACCACCACACACAAAGCCTCGTGATTAAGCCACCTCAATGTAGATATGGCCATGTATCAGACACTATGCCGAACAGACACGGCAGTATATATAGACTGACTTATTCGTGGCAGAGCCAACTTGCATTTGAATTAATGAGGTTTTTTGTAGATGGATTGCTATGGTGTTTGAGTGCATCCAGCAATACCACAGTTCAAATCGTCCAGAAATTTTAATTAGTCAACTTGCACAACACAAACTGAAAACTCATGTGCTTATGAAGCATATTTAGGAAGAGTTTGATAGAATCAGTAATTCCTAATATCAAGGTAGACATTAGTACTGATGGCAAAATCTTTCAGCAAGAAAGTGGCAGAAGACATGCTACCAAATTTCGCTGCCTTGTAAAATTATTTTTGCTGCATAATACAGTTCGCATAAAAAAGAAAGACCTATCTGCAATGTGCCTACGCTAAATGTACCTGAAATGAGCATTTCGTTTTGAGGAGTTTAATGCACCAAAGTAACTGAGGCAATGAAGAATGCCACACAGTCTAAATAGTTTCGACCACTGAGGTTCTTAAACGTGCATCGACATCACAGAAGAATGCACGGGCCCCTTTCAATCTGCAATTGTGCATTGTAGACAATGTTGTGTACAAGAGTGCTTTAGAGGCCAAATGTTCCTCCACTGACCTCGGAGCTGTGCTTGTGCGCCAACATAGCGGTCAGGTCCTCCACGAGCTGAACATCAGGCGTTGCACCCCGACGCACCAGGGCACCCTTGCCCTCATCCGGGTGTAGTGGCAGCACAGAGTTGCCCAGCTGTCGGCATAGCGGGCACCAGTATTCGCCCCGCTCTACTGCCACCGTCTGCAGCCGCTGGCTTTGTTGGCTCTGCACAGAACAGAGGGGAAAAAAAAAAGGAAGCAACGTGCTTTATCTTGCTTCTCCAAGGCCCTACATCCCCATTGCATGTGCTGAAGACGGAAACGACCAAGCACAGTGGTACACAAACTCCAAGATGCCAGTTTAGAGCCCTCCCAAGTACTTTTCTTTTTAAGGCAAAACTTTATATTATAGACTTATCAGCAAGGAAACCTGCAGTTCGCTGTCCAGAAAAGTGCTCCCAAAAAACCTCAAATTGGTCAAGCAGGACTGAGACGTCATCACCCAGGAGACCAGTCGGCAACTAATACCGAATTTGAAAGCGCCTCTTAGCCCATGTGACGACACGCGTGGAATGAAGGTGATTAAAACAATAAGATGCAAAATAAAGACTGCTGCATGTCCTAAATGACTTAAATTTACAAAGTAATTGACTCTTAAGAGAAAAATTTTGAGATTTCAAACCCACAACCAATGAATTGTGTGCCAAACATTATATTAAACATATCACTATCAATTAGGGCGTTCAACACACCATTGGAAACAAGTGAGAATACGAGAGTTACTAATAAACAGCCTACAACTCGCAATTTCATTCATAGAAACCACCTGGATGACTTCTTTTTTTTTTTTTTCTTGAGAAATGAACCCCCATGCAGTCTGCCAGGAATTGGCCACTAGTGCAGGGAGTGCAATGCATGCAACTTGATCGAAAAAACCCTAGGCCCTCCAAATAATTGAGCTCTATTTTAGATCAAAACTCTCAACCCCCAATTCTGTATGGTCATTTTTGTAAAAAGAAAAAAATATCCCTTTTATGGTTCGAAATAAGATATTCTTATTTGCAACATGAACCTTTTTTGACAATCTAATACCCTGGTCACAAGGGCAAGTTTAGCGATACTTTTACGAAATGCACTTCCATTGGAAGAATGACACGACACTTTTGGTGCGTGCTGTCACACGGCAAAAACAAATGTCATTCTGAAATGATGGCAGTGCCAATATGGATGTTGCAGCACTTCGTGGAAATGAATTTGTTTTTGCGTAAATACCTTAAAAAGTAATTTTATCACAAGCACAGTCACCCTAAGCTAATATTCAATGTTTGTTTATGCATCTGAATACAGTAAAATCTCGATGATATAAATCCAGCTGATACAATTTTGGAATGATACAAATTAGCGAACTTCCCCGGCCAGAGTGCATTGTGTACAATGGGCAAAATTTCGGATGTTCCGAACGCTGTCCTGCGCCACTAAGGATGATACGAACTAGCGAACTGCGATTGCAACCTTGAGCACTACGCACTACCCACATATCATCGACTCTGTGATTGCCAGCCACGCTGTATGCATGCATCACAAGCAGCTTGCGGTGACGCATGACCCGCAACTCGCCGACGTGATTGTCTGTCGGCTCACGCCGTAAAAAGTTTTCAGCACGTGGCCCACAAACCGCAGACGTCGCAACAGCAGCAGTTGGTGATAGCATACGCGGCCGGCATGCACATCGTTGGCTCTGTGGTCCTGATCAATGAACAGGTTGCGGCGCCGCGCAGTCTGCATGTTGCCCTCTCCTGTCGTGCTGTACGTGCCGCTAGAAGTATATGTGGAGGTGAGCGGCTGTACGTCGGCAGCATCGCGATCGTTTCTCACGGCGCAAAAAGTTTGCAGCGGCACACGCGGCACACGCAGAGGACGCGCACGGGTCGCTTATCGTAGACTTCGTGACCCCTAGGCATGCTGGACACATCGCGAGCAGTCTGTGGCGCCACGCGGCCAGCACGTCGCCATTTCTTGTCGTGCTGTACGAGCCGCAAGAAGTCCATGAAGACAAGCAGCTCGCACGTCGCCAATGTTGCGATCGCCTGTCGCTCTGTGTGCGCTGCAAGTGACGAGCTGTGACCACGCGATCGTAACAAAACCTTCTTGGCTATAAAGAGACCTGCGCAACTGCCTTTCCCATGCTCCTGCATACTTATTTTCTTTCGCTTTGAAGATTTTGAAGATACAAATTTTTTCGTGACCCCGTGAGATCCACATCACCGAGGTCCTACTGCACTAGATGCTTTTGACTACAAAAAGCATCGTGATGTCACATGGGCGTGCTTGACCTCACTTTTTGCTAACGTGGTGAATGCTGTTCACATACAAAACCGACCACGTTTATGTATATATAGTTACACTTCTAACAGTGATTATCGCGAACCTAGCTTTGTGATTTTGGTTTGTATCGCTAACCAAGAAAATAGCAGCGTCTACAATGGTCACCGATGTTCAAGTGTGAAAAGTGCATGAGTTGGTCTGATTCAAAGCAGAATAACAGCCTCAGGGGCGAGTTGGTGCATGATGAAATGAACTGCAGCGCAACAAGGACACTAACCAGAAAGGGACCCCACATGCTGCCATTCATTTCATGATTCAAAGCAGCATGCATTTTTCACACGAAATCACATTTTAAGAGCAACACATAATAATTGGCAGCGCTTCAGTGCCTGTCCGACGGCGCTTCTATGCAGCCTCAACTGTCCAGTAGCATAGCAACCACATACATTCAGCATCATCACGTCTTCACAACGTTTGCTTGGTGCGTCATTGAACACAATGTTGAAAACCGGTCCCTGCCGTATCACAAAAGTAGGCAAGAAGTTCGCAACGTTCACAGCAACGGGTGCCACTAGCTTACCACAGTGATGCTGCCCTTGAGCGCCCACGGCCAGTAGCGACTGGCCATGCACTACTCTGTGGTCATCGTTAGGCCTAGTTTGCTTCGCATCGAAGTATCAGCGGGCGGTGCTTTCATTATTGGCTTTACTCATGCCATTGCCTTATTGTCAACTTCCCTGTCTGATAAGAGAAAGGTGCGATTCAATTCAACAATGACTTAGCAGCGGATTAGCGTATGCGTACAAGACGACCGGGTGAGCCGCGCCCACACCGGCAGCTCTTCCTCCTACTAGAAACTCGGTACGGGTCAGCAATTGCCAAGAAGGATTCATTCTTGATATTGCTTTATTCCAGGGCATATTATGTATGAGAAAACAAATTCTAGCAAGCTTTTTTAACGCCAGTGAGTGCAGCAATGTGCCGTAAAGGCTCTGGCTTGGCACGGACGGCTTGCAGGAAGCAAAGCGGTGCTGCCTGAGGCTGGTGCTTGCGAAACTGTTGCCATGTCTTTGGAATCGTCTAGACACTTTATGCCGCTTGAGACTGAGCCTTAGATATGTGATGCGCAAGCCATCAAAGAGTAGCAGCAAATGAATGCCTTCGCCTTAGTGTGAGCACTGAAAGCGACAGTGGCTGTTCAAATGTGCACACTGTCTTTAGTTGGTGACAGCTTAAATCTGGTGCCTATCGAAACACTCATAAAATTAGGATAAAAATTTCAAAATACTAATTCTCAAAAATGTATAAACAATATGTGCATGCCCTGCTGTCAAGACTACAGACTCGCCCGCCGGACGAAGTGCAGTGATTTCACCAAACTCGCTAAGGAGCGAGTACGTTCTGGTGCGAATGTCACTTAATATCGTTGTGCAAGTTACACCAAAGAAGAATATCACTAGTTGAAAGTGACACTAAATCTGCTCATGTCACAGGAGTATAAGACTTGGTTTGGTTTGGTTCCATTTTTAAGTTTACACCCCAAAGCAACTTCAGCTATTTCCGGGCATATTTCGTACTGTAGACCGTACAGTAAAGGATCTCAACTGTGCTACCTAGTGGAAAATAGCATATTTGTGATAGCAGGTAAGACCATAATTAACAGCCTCAAACGTCACTGATTCCATGGAGCAATTGGCAAGTGCTCTGGTTTTGAATTCTTGTAACAGAAGCTTGAATCCTACTTTTGTCTCTACTTTTTAACTTGTTTTCTTTTAAATAATTGGTTGTCCATATCTTAAGGTGTTTTGCTTCTTAGGTTGCATAATAATTAGTAGTTCATAGTATCTGTCACATTTGTTCTGTGGACACTTGAACTGTGCCATAAGGGAAGGGAGGAAGGTGGGAGTGAAAGTGAAAATAAAAGAGGAGACGTAGTGGAGAGCTATAGAGTAATTTCGACCACATGGAGATCTTCAAAGTTCACCGACATCGCACACAACATGGACGCCTCTCCTTTTCGCCTGCATCGAAATGCAGCCACCGGCGGTCGGGTTTTCTGGTTGCATCTGAAGATATTTTTAAGCAAAAAATTGTTTTTTTAAGCTTACCAAAAAAAAAAATCATTTTATTTCATTTCTTTACCTTTCATTCCAGCAATTACCACCTAGCAAATAATCTACAATTTCCTATCGGGTGTTCCTTACCTTTTAGGCAGCATTCTCGGGTGGCTTAAAACTAAACTCGCCGTTTCAAACACTTTTAGTTAACCTAGACATTTGGTGCACTGTACTATTTACACTTCGAAAACATGCTCCACCACAACACGTCCACCACGGCAGTGATCATGCCCAGGTTCCCCAGCTCAATGGTCGTGTGCCTTAACCACTGAGAAACCGTGGCAGGGCACCTAAGATGTACGATTCTTGCAATGTCAGCACTCCCCCCTCTCTTCCTAAGTAGGTGACACAAGACCAGCATACCTCATAAATACTAGCAGCTCCTATAAACCCCCCTTAAATGAAAAAGTCTTTTCCGAGATACCTGAGCCAGAAATTGAGGCAAATGACACAGCCCCGTCCAGGTGGGGATGGCCCAACTCACCCTCTGAGAGAGCATGTATGACTTGTGGCAGTCCAGGTGGAGGTAGTGGCCACAGGTCTGCACGTGCACCCCGCCCTCCCAGCCAGTATTCATCGCCTGCGACAGGGGAGACTGGAAAGCACAAAGAGCCCCATCACGCATATGCATTTAGCGTACTCGTGAGGGTCTTAACAAGTGGGTAAGACAGAACCAAGTACACTGCCAACAAAGCTTTTTGCCAGCATCCGTCAGAGCTAAACCAACGGGGGGCACACTTCAAATGAAAATCCACCATGCATGCTCGACACGCTTTTTTACCACTCCGCAAAAATAACGCCAACCTGGAAACAACTGTAGAGTTTACTAACACTGAGTACCAGAGCTAAACCAACGGGGGGCAC
The DNA here is from genome assembly GCA_023969395.1 of Amblyomma maculatum. NCBI lineage: Eukaryota > Metazoa > Arthropoda > Arachnida > Ixodida > Ixodidae > Amblyomma > Amblyomma maculatum. Next base: position 143,554 of record JAJIZL010018619.1, read on the forward strand.
ACTTCAAATGAAAATCCACCATGCATGCTCGACACGCTTTTTTACCACTCAGCAAAAATAACGCCAACCTGGAAACAACTGTAGAGTTTACTAACACTGAGTACCAGATATTGCATTTCCGAAGTCCTTCATATGTCTAACAGCAGCACAATGAAGCATCTTCAGAAGTTCCGTCACTGCACTGGCTTAGATGCTCGGCAACCACACACAAAATGATGCATCTTTAGAATGCTTAGTTCACAGTAATTTTAATTTAACCGCGTTAAAGACCCCACTCGCTTCACACCCTTAAAGGTGGAGCTTAAAGTGTCCCCTAAACTTTTTCCTGTCATAATTAGGTGAAAGAAAGATACTTCTGGGTGAGCAAGCAGTTTCAAATAGCATCCACACTTTTACAAACTAGTACCAACATTTCTTAATGTGTGACAAATGATGACAAAAAGAGAGAAAAGACAAACAGAACACTTTGTCTGTGTCTTGCCTCTTTTTCGTGTCGCTTTCTGTCAAAAGAGTGCACAGTGCAAAAATGAATGAAAACAACTTAGTCCGATCTGTTTGCATCAGGCGTCCTACTGAAAGGCAACCAAGGTTTTAAAAAAAGAGGGAACGTCCTACCCCGTTGAAACCAACTGAGGGCTGTTCAGTGTCATGTGACCTAGTCTGAAGTACCTTTTTTTCTTCTCTAAAGTTATCATAAAGTGCAAATGCAGATGTTGTAGTGTGTGCATCGCATCACACAATTATTTATTGCATTAGTATGCAGCAGTTCCGGTACTCAATATACTGGATACACTGCCTAATATTGCGCACAGACCTGACCCACTGCCACCTTGGTACAACTTCCCTGCTGTATGTGACCTCACATTAACATACTTTCGCCAAGTACAACACCGCATGAAAACATTACACGAGTGTCCTTGGCACTAATGAGAAAATCAGTTTTCACACATCATTTTATGCAGATGGTTTCCAAACACTTCATGTTGCAGTGCTGTGATAGAAGACAAATGGGAAAAAAATAGTAAGGTTGCCTCAGTGTGCCTCAGTATTTACCGCCAAATGCTACACTGGTATATATCCCTAGCAGTCAAAAATAGTCACCAACAACAGTGAAAACGATATCATTTATACAGACTCCCTCAGCGTACTCACATCACTATATCCCAAAAATGCAACGGAACCTTTAGTAGGGGACACAACCCGTTACACAGTAATGGCAAAAACATTAAACATTACATTCTGCTGGGTGCCAAGTCACATTAGAATCAGCGGTAAAAGAGGGCTTACATATGCGCCACAGCTGTCTGTAATGCTCAAATACAGAAAGCGAAAATTTCACATGGCAGGGAACATGTGGCAATGAAGTAAATAACAAGTTACACCTAGTAAAGCCAGAATTATGGTCACATGAAACAGTTCTGTTGAATCACTTTTTTTTTTTTTTTCGAATTACCAGCTGCGAAGTTGGGGGTGCGACCCTTACTCGAGTGCATGCAGTAACTGAGGCCCTAGGTACATTCCTCGGGTTGTCGTTAAACTGTGCTCTCAACAGTGCCAAGTAATCCGCCATACTTCGAGCTACATGGCTTTAGTTTCACTATTATGCACAGAAAGCGCCTACATTTTTGAAGCCCATGTAATGCTTTCATGAACTACTTGCGATAAAGAAGTACAACGCAAACTCACATCATCAAAGTGCAAGGTGAAAGTCTCAAGACGTTGCTTCATGTATGCCGAGCGACTGGCATCCCGGAGCAGCGGAAGGCGCTCTTCATCTGAACAAGGCAGCTTGCGGTCGGCCTCCTCCTCTTCCCGCATGTGCCCCAGCACTAGAAAAAGGCACACCACACCAGAGCATGTTCAATACTATACCGCAGGGGGGGAGGCTCATTTTCTACCCTGTTTCCTTTGACAAAAAATGTTCAAGATGCATATAATGCAAATATGATTGATCCCTCCCTAATCAAGCCGATAACCCTTCAGTAGTTATCCATAAATTCACCGAGGTCAGTATTATGAAACTCAACATGATGGAAGGTAAGTAATGTGTATCAGAAATGCGACGCTTCCATCGAGAGCCACCGCTGCACGAATGCAGGCCAGAAAGCAAGTCCATTCAGCATCAAGCGGTATGTCCATGCATCTAACAACAACGTTAGCTAAAAGTAAACATTGTTCATAATCTATTTAGTCCTGCTTGCCAACAGTTCTAATCTGATTTCATGCAAACAAATTTCGCGCATCAGCGAAATTTTTCCCAGGCCCCAGAAAAGTTTATTGCCACAGGAATCAACTGTAAAAGCTGCATTGTGACACAGTGTCGCCAGTAAAACACTCCAAGAGAAGATATTACTGTCTTATAGCCATAATAACCGTGCTGCCATGTTTAGCCTTGGATTAACAGGCTAATTAGTACATGGCTCGGGATGAAAGCAAGTGCCAAAATTGGCTACAAAATCGCTGCAGCACCAGAGGAGGCACTCACCGCTGGTGGATTGCAGGAGCACCACCATGCCAACCGGCCGTGCTACCGTGGATGGAGATGTCTGGCTGCAGATGACGCACTCGTACTCCTTGGCCACGGACACCACTGGCTCAGGCTCTGCTGACGGTTCAGTGATGTCCTGCTTCTCTATTTCTGCAGGGATTGTGTGAAAAAGAATATACCGTGTATGTAGTATATTACATATATGCATTAGATCAAATGTGCAGCAACAAGTCTTCACTTGCAACGAGGAATCTTTTCAGAACTATGAGCCTTTTGAAATCGCATGCAAAACAATAAACCTCAGCTGTGAAAATTTACGTAGCCTGGAGCCTACAGGGAGGATTAATGAATGAAATGCAAGCCTGATTTAAGGTCTGGCTTTCTCTCGTAGTCCTTTTTCAAACCTTGCAAACATGCACCAGCTTTAGCACCAGAAAATCAAGGTAGCGTACTTACAGCATTTGAGCAGTTATGAGGAGCTCACAAAAGACTAGATCATAAGCAAAAAAAATATACCAAAGACAGAGACCGGTTATTGCAGTGTTTTGAAACATCAGCTTTCCTAAACTCAATGATCAGCTCAAGCAGAAGCATTCCTACATGTTAGCTCTTCATTTTTTTTTTTTTTTATCACTGAGTGCTATCTACACTTAAAGCGGACCCAAAGGGGTGATGAGCTAGGAAGCAATGGAGTTATTATGGTCGAAAACCTAGCACTTCATAATGCATGTCCTCCATAAAACTTTACGTCTTTACGTCAATAGCGTCATGCAAAAGCGTGCTTTGCCAGTAAACAGCCGCCAAACCTATTGGTCACCAATGGCTGCTGTGAACATGCCATGATTACCACAACTACAGAGCAGTATTGACTTTCCCTTATGGCAAAGTTCAGGTGTCCACACAAAAGTGTGATATATACTGTGCATTTCCTTTCCTGTGAACCAATCAATATTGAAAAAGCTTTAGTAGGCAATGTAAAAAAATAGCGATAATTTGTGATGATAGTAATTATTATTATTATTGATAACAAAATAATCATTATGATGATTAATGATAGTGATAAATAAAAATTATAAAATAAAAAGCAAAAAAACCCCCTAAAATATCAAACAAAAGTAAATAAAATAGCATAAAAAAGAAACATACTACATACTAAAAAGAGTCAGAATTACAAAAAAGCCGCGCTGCGATAATGCTTTTGCACTCTCCCAATGCAATTTCTGCAATGACCTCTAATTTTTTGTTTTATTTTGTTTTGTGCGCACTTCATTACAGTATCACAATGAACTATCAAGACCAACTATAGTTGTACCTCGCTATAACGAACACGAATATAGTGAATTATCGGATAAAATGAACTAGAATCGAATAGCCTTATTGCCTTATTTTTATGGAAGTTCTTTCAGTATAACAAAAAAAATTTCAAAATTTAATGTTAGATTGGTTATAATGAAACAGTTTTTTGCATTAAAACGACGAAAAATGCGATAGGAGCCACAAAAAACATCAGGAAATGCAATTTTTCTATCAATCGAATCACTCACTGCAGAAGTGTGTTTAAATCGCCTGCGCGTTCACTGCCGCGTCATTTAGTGGCGGCAACAAAAACTACTGCCAACGGCTTATGGCTTTAGCGATCACACTTCGGCGCGCGATCTCAGAAGTCATGAACGGCCATGGACAGACTCGAGCAGCGCCACCGAAGTGTATTTAAATCGCCCGCGCGTCCGCGTGTTGAGTCATCTAGCAGCAGCGACAAAAACTAGCACCAAAGGTCCATGGCTTCCGAGATTACACCTCCGTGCGCAGTGATCTTGGAGGTCATGAACGACCATGGCCGGACTCGAACGTCACCGCCGCCACTGCTCGAGTCCGACCATGCAACGGCTGACAGGCATGACTGGCATGTCATCACCACTGCCTCGTCATGGCGTGAGCCCCTGCCGTGCCTCTGCCACTACGACCGATCCATGCGGACGTGCTACGCTCCCCGAGTCCGTTGGCTCTGTTGCGCAAACTGTGCGCAGAGGCAACATCACTTCTTAGTATTCATTTTTACTCGCCAACAAATAATGAAAAGCAAGGTTGCTTGCTTATACCAAGCTTTTAATTAAAAAATTGTGTGTTTTCGCACCTTTATGTTGTCCATATTAGTGCGCAGTTTGTTTCGTTTATTGGCAAACTTATTTACAGGAATTTGGGCGCGCACTTTTATATCAAATATCGCATATAACGAACAAGTTTTCACGCCCCCTACTACTTCGTTGTAACGAGGTTAGACTGCAGCCTGAATTGGCACTCTCCATAATTATAGCAACCTGTGGTGTTCAGAATACACATGTCCAAGCTCCCCACGCAGTAAATATCAACCACTTAATTAAATCTCTAGTGCACGGTACCAAGCAGTGTATGAGGTTTGCACATCCCAAATTTGCATCCAACAGAGCTATGCTTGGCACTTGCTGTTTCCAATTTGATTCATTTTTGGATAATTTAAGGGCTGATTTAATTTTAAAATCTCATAAGTTCCGACAAGCTCCACTGCTCATTGCACTAGCCTGAGCACATGTGCAGCTATGGTGACGCGCCCCATCAGTGGCTGCCGCAAATGCCAAGAGGCACGTCATGGGGAAGTGGAGCAAGTGAAGAAAGGACAGGCATATGCAAAGGGTGCTGGTGGCATGCAAGCCCTGTAAGCCTCAACACAATGCTCTGTGATGACAGCAACGCAGCCATGTACTTTTGCGTTGCTTCGCCACGCCTAACAGATCCGCGGCAGTACACGAACAATTTTTTTCATTGATAGGTCACTTATGGGGGAGACGGGGGGGGGGAGGCCTCACCAATCTCCATTGCCTTCTTGAGGAAAGACTTTTGTCGGTTGGCAAACTCGGCCATGAGCTTCATCTGCCTCTCCTTGGCTCGGCGTCGCCTGCAGAAAATTTTCAGTTGGAAACACGTTAAGAATTTGCATGCTCAAACTGCAGGCCAGCAAAGCACCTGAAGAAATGGAAGGCTCCACTACACAGCCCGACATCCAAGATCAACAAAAAAGCATCACATTTGTTGCAGCTGTTTTGTACTGCCAAGATTTTTAAACCTATATAATTTCAAATAATTCAAGCAATAGCTAGAGCCCGGAGAGGGAGAGGGTGGCCTTAACAACCTGAAAGCAGACAAAGCAATAGTACCAGTTCCCAAACTTTGCAGTACCAGCAAGACAGATGAGCATGATGTGACAGTGAAGAGTTAATACCTCTCCTCACGGTCGCTGGCTTCTCGTGCTGCAGCTGATGTGCTTGGGACTGACGAGCTGCCCTCGCCATCGCTCGCCTGGGGTGGCCAGATCTGGCGGCGCTGCTCCTCGACTGGAGACTCCCGCTCAGCTGTGCGTGTCAGTCGCACCAGCTTGTCTAGCAGCAGGCCCACAAAGTGTGGGCCATCCCCCACCCGGTTCTGCTCCAGCTGATCGGGTGTAGGCCCAGCTTGCTCCTTGTCGGGCAGACGGTACGAGTCCAGTTGACCGGACAACTTGGAGTGCAGCTTGAGAAGCAGGGACACCAAGCTCTCGTTCACTTCGGTCACTGATGGAGGCTCCAGTGGAGGTAGTGCCTGCACACGATGAGCACACGTCAACGAACTGCAATGCACAGGCAAACTGCTTCGCATTCCAGGTATTACTATACAGTTAACTATACAGTTACCTATGTCAGAGCCAAAGCACAGAGGGTGACATACAGCAGAGCTCAGCTATCGGCACTACACTCTCCTCGAGCAGACGCGAACCTGTGAAGTGAACTGGCCTCGCAATTCCACCATGTTGAGAACAGAGGTAATACAGCATCGATGACATAGATGCATTGATAACATGACTTTGGCAGCAACAACCATGATCTTCACCGCAGTTCGCATCATGCCTCTATGTCTGAGGTGGGGACAGATGGGGGAGGGGCCAAAACTGCTTGCCTCTTCCTTTCTCTTGGTCTGGCAGACATCGAAGCCCCAAGAAATAAAGTCCCATCTCGACTCGTGTTGACAGAACTTTTTGTCATACCAGCTCTCAGCACGTCTCAATGGTCAGCGCTAGAGTCGCACGAATAACTGAGTGGAGATGATAGACATGCACTGTTCGTCCCATATTCTTTGCTGCACCCTGTTGTCCCGATTTCTTGCATTAGTGCAGAAGCAAAAGCTGTGGGGACTACCGTTTACCACAGAGTGGTGCTAATGGCACTAGAGCACGCAGCATGCTGTGTCAGTGCAAACCATCTTTGCTCACTGTCATCACTGTTTTGTCATTATCAAACTTTTGCTTCGAAATACAAAATTTAAACTAACAAAGACCTAGCTATGGATACCAGTCAACACTGCAAACTTTGTTGTGACTAGGCGAACTTTCATGACACCTTTATCACACGGAGTTCACAAATACACATACTTCAATGGGACCACTGTTGAGGAATGAGAAACTCCAAAATATCAAGGAATTCGGTGCACGGAGGTTCGGTACATACAGGTTTAGCTCTCGGGCTGGTGCCCTGAGCACTAGAACTCAACCTGCTGCATAGTACTATCAAATGTAACTTGTGAGGTGTGTTAGGTGGACCTACTAGTGTACAAGGACAGTAGCAAGCATCATTTTCCTAGAAAATTCGAGCGGCCATTTTATTTATTTCAGACTTACTCTTCAAAATTTTAGTTCTATTCTGGTCCTTTCGATTCTCAGTGATAGCGTCTCTTGGCAATTGAGGGAAGCCTACAGGGCCGGAGCATCTGTAATCTTGTCATTTATCAGATATATGTAGTTTGTTCACAATGGAGCCCCTGGCTACCTTGCGTAACCTAAGAAATTTGTTGTAATCAAGAAAGCTGTTTTGTTCCTTGACTTTGAGTCTTAAAAGTTGTCAGTTGTGTTAGAAGTACGAATTAAATAATGGACATTAACCACACAGTATGCTTTAGAAGAAAACTAATAAACTGCAAATAGGAACTATGTCCTGCTGTGTAGGAAAACAGGGTGTCCTTCGGCTCTGCAGCTCCTGCTGTTGTGACCAGAAAAAGATGTTGCTAAGTGTAGTCTGGAATGGCAGTGACTGATCTCAGCAACTGCTGTAACTACTAGGTGTGCCAAACGAAATCCTTTGATACTAGTGCCAATGATTGGGCACACAAAAATGCAGTATAATCAAGCTATGCACTAATTCAACACTGAAATTACACCTGTTAGGATCTGCACTCTGAACTTTTCCACAGCTCATGATACAATTTTCCACTGCACATACTACACTTCACCTAATCCCTAGGTTAGTCTGTTGATTTATCAATTTGAAATTTAATGACAACAATTTGGTCAAAACTCAATAATCAGACCTTTAACAATATCAATACAGTCTGTTTGAATGATGCAGAGTTCCGATTAAAAAGAGCCCTTCTAACGCACTTGTAAAAGTTTGCATGAATACACCAGGAGGCCAAATCAGGAGAGTTCAAAGTAATCAGAGAGTTTGAATCCCAAGTCTGGGTTGGCAGTCTAAGTGCTTGGGATGTGCTGGCTACTTGGTGCTACGCAACGCAAGAATGATGTGGGTTATCAGAGGCCGGCACAGTATTGAGCATAGCGCAGCAGGAGAAGCCGCGTAGATTTCCCAAGAATAGGATATGCAGAGAATGGCTGGTTGGAATTTGTGCAAAAGGTTGTGCAGTAACGAGAGTCCACGTACAATTTTCGCCTTCCCACCTATTCTGAGCATTCCAATGGTGCTCAGCTGCCCATCTCATTCCACAGCATAAGCTGTTACCAACTCCACAAGCAGGTGCACTATGTATACTTCCGCCTGCCAAAGGCGATACGCATGCAACTCCCAACATCTAGCCATCTCTGCACCATGATAAGATTCAAAATTTTTCAAACACCACAAATATGACCAGAAAGAACATACAGCATACGAGGCCCACACAAGGTGAGCTCTTTACACTGGGTGCATGAGCGAAGGTGCCCTGGCTTTTCCACACCAGCAAGAAAGCTATGTCAGCACCATTAAGCCAAAGGCGTATGGAGGCTATGTAGTGGGGGCGTTTCCTGGCCAAAGGTATTAAATAGTTTTTACTTTTTTTTTCTTTCTTTGACAGTGCTATGCAGACGTTTCACGAGTGCTGCTGCACAGGGTAACCATTGTTACGCAAACATTCTAAACATTTAATTGTCCCTGTATAGTATGGCTATTCAATTCAATTTGTACTGTATTTTCACAATTCAAACAATTTGAGGAGAATCTGAACAGTGAAAGTGCGATTTGCAAACCTCCTAAAAATTCAGAAATTCCTAATTTCTACTTGATCTAAACTGCCAGCAAAAGACTGCAAAAGCAGCAATATCCTGCACTTGCCACAAAGACTTATCTTGATTCTTCCTCAAAAAAAAAAACCTTCCAGTATGCAGCGAGACTGTGCGGTAATGCACTGCTGCCAATCGAGAGCTTTACCCGCCATGGTGGTGCAGTGTTGGGGCGCTCAACTACTGCACCCGAGGATACAAATTCGAATCCTGGCCACCATGACCATTTTTCGATGGAGGCGAAAAGCAAGGTGTCCGTGTGCTGTGTGATGTCTGCGCACGTTAAAAGAACCCCAGGTAGCCCAAATTTCCAAAGTCCTTCCACTACAAGTCTCTCATAGCCTAAGTCGCTTTGGAACGCTAAGTCCCATAAAAAAAATAAAAAAAAAAAAAAAAAACAGACCAAACCAACCAAGAGCCGTCGCTGCCGCATAGCGTATCAGTGAGTACATCCATGATGCAGTCAACGACTGAATGTGAGCCTGACTGACACTGGTCACCTCGTTTTAGATGACCATACTCACGCTCACATAAGCAACCCAGACTGTGGAGGCCAGTGCATGGAAGTGACCCACGTGCACTGCTACAATTGTTTTGCTGTTATCGCTTAGATTATTTTGAAATTTCTTCAGCACCTCAAAACTGTGCATCTTGCATCACAGCAGTATATATATAAAAAAAAAACAAATGACAAAAACATTGGGCTGAAAGTGTGCACATACAAGAACACTGCATAAAATGTAGGACACGCGTGCTCGGGCATTATAACGGTGTAGTTGACTCTTCGTGCCTTTGCAGTTAGTGACAATGCTTGGGTGTCTGAAGCCCATCCTGAGGTTTGCAGTCTGTAAAATTAATAAAATAGTGCGTAAAGTAAAACTGATATGCGAGAGCAAGGTGTGCCTTTGCAGTTGGTGACAATTCTCGAGTGTCTGAAGCCCATCACGAGGCTTGCAGTCTGTAAAATTGATAAAACAGTCCGTAAAGTAAAACTGATATGCGAGAGCAAAGCAGGCTACATGTTGTGAATGCTGCGTTTTGGGCAGCATTGCACCGCCAATGCTTTGTGTTCAGGCAGTGTGAGGGAGCATGGAAAGAATGGCCCTGCTAGTGTTGCTGCTCTTCTTTATGTTCTGCAAGCCACCTTGTTACGTTTTGCCAGTGCCTTGCCTCACCACTAGCCGACTGCTAACACCACTCTCCTCCAGCAAAGCAGTAAACTCTCTCTTTCACTAACTTTTTTACTGACAGCTGTCATTCTCAAAATTGCAAAAAAGGTATGACAGCATAAATCCTGCTTGCTTATTTAATGCCTGCTAGCCCTTAAAGGTAACAATTATGCTAATAACAGGTGAACATCTTTTTTTTTGTATTATATCTGTTTCTTTTCGTAGTTGTGCTTTGTGGAGAAAGGCTATCTCTTTATCGCAAACTATCTGTGCAAATTTTCAAGTCGCTAAAAAATATTCGATATGCAACGAACTTTTATTATTTGTATTCACTTTGCATTCAAATGTATTCACTTTGCACGTGCAAGCCTCTTGTAATACGTAGTTGTTTACAGACAGGAGCTCAGTGCAATCTGGTGTTATACAAGAAAGGTTATTCTTATTACTACTTGACGCCGCTGCTTAAGATTACTAACGCGACACCTTGAATAATTGCATTGTTCAAACTTTCCACTGGACTAGCCACTGCATCATCCCCTTATCTCAGAACAATTTCAAATAACAAGTCGACGGAGATTTTCAGTTTACATTACGTTTAGGCCAGTTTCATTAAAGTGCACCCCAGAAACAGTCATGAAGGGGAGGTAAAGAAAGCTAGAATATTGACAAATGCTGGATCAGCCATCACTTTCCATAAAAATTTTCTATCCAGCTTGTGCAACACCAGTGATAATGGTGACTAAAAATGACCCTCTGCCTTTCTAATCAAACACCAAAAAGGACCATAAAAATTGAGGTCATGAGTAAGGCCAATGCTTCACCCATAAATACGGAACACTGTGCACTTACAACTGCCATGACGGCACTCATACTATCTCGGTTCCTCACTTTCCAGCAGTTGCCTACTTGCACGACTGCTGCATCTCTTCTCCGTCTATAACCTTTGCCATTACAGTCTCCTCACTGACACCGAGCTTCAACAAAAACTTTTGTGGACGTTTGCAGAGCTGGACTTCCAGTCTTACAACGGCATGATGTTTCAAAATATGGCACAAAAGTGGTAGTTTTTAAATATTACATAAATTGGTAGCTTGCTTTTGAGGTCCTGTAAGCGCTATGAACACCCAGTGTAATGCGAGTACTCAATGTAATGCGAGCATTTTACAGCCAACCTATAACACCATTTTCAAGGCCCTTTAGAGAAGCACCAACATAGAATTTCTGTCGTGTGCTCTTGAATGTGTAAGAGATCCGCAACATGAGTCCTCACATGAAATCTGCCCCTACACAGCAAGTGATCCATAGTTAAACCTTCTTCTTTTTCCCACGCAGTTCAGATTACGTTTTCAATATCTGCACTGTAGCAGTGATGACACGACTGGCGTAGAAGTAAAATAAGGCATACTAAAACCACTACATATAACTGCTGCTCACCTCTGCAACATTATTATGGATCCTGATGTGGAAGAATTGAGGCAACAATGAGAGTTTGAAACAGAACAAAATGACGTGAGGAGATACACTTATCCACAAATTATTTACAAATGCAGGCAAATTACAAATGGTAATATATGTCTACTTACACATCAATCACTGCAAGCAAAAAAAACAGGCAACATAAAGTTTTACTGTTGCAGTTGCCTAAATAATCTGAACCCTGGGACCATGACTATTCTACTTTGCAAGCCGAAAAAGACAAAGGGAATGCTAGGCTTCCCTACCTTGAAGACAGTGCTGCTCTCCAGCTCTTGGCAAGGCTTGCTACAGGGGAGCTGAGGCTGGCCGCTGCCGCTGCTGCTCCCGGCAACCCTGTTTCGAAGGGCGTGGTAGCGGAGCCGCCGGCTAAACTGGGCCAGGCCCCGCCCCAGAGGCACCAGGGCACCCACCGAACTGCTTCCAGCCGCACCAGTACTTGCCCCTCCAAAAGGAAAGAACGGGGAAGGCCAACGTGCCCGTGGTCCCGCTGATATCCTCATTGGAACAAGGGCCCCACTGGGGCCAGCTATGCCACCCTGAGACCTACCAACGCCGCGGCGGACAAGCGAATTGCTCGGCGCAGTGCCAGGTGCTGCTCCGGATGCTGTCGGGACTGCAGATGCCATAGACGGCACGAGGGCGCCACCAGCAGTGCCCTCAGGTTGGTCTGCAAGATAGCAACGTCACTGTTCAGTGATGCAGCAACGAGAAAGCAACGTGCAACCACAAAGCTTTCGTGAGGCTGGCCAAATGACACAGCATCACGGTACTATGTGGCCAAGGGAAGAAAACCTACACTACCCAAACTCGCTAACGCCAGATTTTGAGCCAATGAGTGTACAGCGAGACCAGATGCATTGTTGCAGTGAGTATGGAGAAAGGTCAGACAGCAATCATCGGCAAGATCTGCATTAAAATTAACTACTACTAATATTAAGTGCCTTGCCATCAGGCCCCCCCTTAACAGCAATGCAATTGCACCACTCTGACAAGCTTTCTTTATCAATTACCAAAAGATTCTGATCCTTAAAGGGATAGTAAGGAGTGTGCGCTTGTCCTCACCAGCCACTGGTACCACGGCTGTACTGGTGCCGCCACTGGGCACTAGAGCAGTGCTAGTACTACTAGGGGCTGGCAGAGCTGGTGTTGCCGGGTGTGACGGGCCGGCCAAGGGTAGGTAGAAGGGTGGTAGTGGTGGTGGAGAGTAGAAAGCTGGCACAATGGTGCCAGCCTCAGGGTTTACAGGAACCAGTGCCCCTGCATCTGGTGCCGGTGCAGAGGAAGGAAGAGCTAGCTGCTGGCCCGACGGCGGCAGCTGGGGTGTGCTGGCACCTGCTGCAAAGATACACTCAATAGATGCACAGGCTGCGGGGATAAATGCAGCAACTACTGAAGGCAATGGCACGGCAGCAATGTAAATTCACTAACTGCAGCCTCCTCTGCTGAGGCTCACAACAAAAGCTGACTAATTCAAAAATCTGGCAGTCAATGCAGCCCGTGCGAGATTACTGCATCAAACAATCTCTAATTCACACCCCAAGAGTCACGCACCGGTGAACCTAAACAGGAAGGGAAGCCGTGTCTAGGAATGACCGGGCACAGCAAGTGACCATTGTAACAGCCCTCAGTGAAGGCTGAACTGCATGTTGTAGATTTGCCCATGCACCTTCAACATGCATGCAATGACGAGCCCTAACAAAAAAATGAACAGGCCCGTCTCCAAAAAATGTCCGTTTGCTTTTCTGAACTTTGCACCAGCTTACTGCGATGACGAAAGGTTTTATGGGCACCTTAGCGAGCCAAGCAAGCCCAACTGTGAGCCATTTCGCCACTTTGGAAGCTGATTGGTGCCACTGCATGTTTCCCTCACTTCCGGCTGCAAGATTCCTCAATTCTTTCATGGCATGAAAATCGCATGCTCAGCCTGTACTGCTCAGAGTTTGTACAGTGAAGCATGGTTGCACGTCCGGTCCAGGCAACCAAGGGAGGAAGGGGGCTCTGCCATTCCCATATTGCGCCATGAAGGAGAAGCCAGGGACATCAGGATTTTGCAGCAGTTCTGCTTAAGGGGGGACACCCCTCTTAAAACTTTTTTCCTTATTTATGGGTGGATCTGACTGAAACTTGCACCATTAATGTACTTTTGCATGCTGATTTCAAATATCTGATTAGTTTTCTTGTAGATGAAATAGCTTTCAAAATATTACCTAATTCATGTTCTTCGTTTGGAGGTGAGTTAATTACTAAACACTTTATGGCATGAGGAGAATAGCCCTGCCAGAGTGATCTAGAAGGATCATAGAGTGCCGCTAGTCATGAATTAACGTGGTAGAAGAATTTGAACCAAAGTTACAATAATTCAAACTTTTATGAATAAAAGCCCAGGTTGGCACCTAAGATTGATAATTAATTCTGTAAATGTTGCCGCATAATAACTGTACATATTTTTGTCCTACGGCACTGTCGAAGGTTTTCTCTTTCTAACAAGACAAGAATGAGAGCTATAGCACAAATAGACTAAGAGATATCTCTCCTCCAAAATTGCAGCACCCTCAAAATTTCAGTTTTGAGAAAACGAGGAAAAACACTTCACAGCATGTAGGTGTAAATTATGTCAATGATTGATATGTCAACAAGATCAGAAACAGGTGGAAAGTGATCTGAAGCGAAAATTAATGGCCTATGCCAATTTGAGCCAAAGTTACGCAATAGGAAACGCTTGAAAGGAAAATTCCATTTGGGTACCGAAGACAACATAACCTTCTCAGCAAATTTTCTTTTGTCGTCACTGCATTTACCTTGGTTTCATGAGACTCGCAGGATTCCCTTTCTAGAAAAAAATTTTTTAAAGCAATAGCAAGAACAGGACCAGAGATATTGATCTTTAAAAAATGCAACACTACCAAAATTGGGGGATTGTCGGAAGCACTCAAGCCTCACGGCATTTAATCAGGAAGGGCAACCTCAAAGACCTCATGCTATTAAAATGCACCAGGAGCATAGTTGGGGTGCATGCTGTCGCGGTGTTTTCTTTTTTCTGTTTTAGCAACGCCAAGCGAAGCCGCCCGCTTCTTTGCAGAACGTACGCTACGGTGCAAGTCCTTTTCTTCAGCTCTCCTGGACCCAGTTGCTGTCACATTTGTACTGCATTCTTGCAGAATTGCTGCTGCTGTATGCTTGCAGCCGGCATTGAAGCGCAGCACAGCTTCTGCTGTGGCTGCTTCCACAGCAAACAGTGATGAGTGCCGCTCTTTGTGGATCAAGGTCCAGATGACCGAGTGGAAGCTTTCGTTCGAGTTCTGGGTCTTCCCCCGAATGCACCTCTGCAGCAGGCTCTTCTCTGATAAACGACTATAAACAGGCAAAAGAGCATCAGCCACATCTCTTGGCAGACTGTAATTGTGCTTTGGTGCAGGCTCCTCTTTTGCCTTTGCAGCATTGTGGCGGCACCATGACTTCTCACCGGTAGGACACAAACTGTGTTTGGGGCAGTCATCAGTAGATGTGATGTGTTAATATGTCGCCATCACAGCTCGCTGCATGGCATCCACATCACCTACATTTGATCGAAGCGCTCGGCCATAATATATTGCCAGCTTGTCAACTAGATCAGCTGTCAGCCTTCCTCTGCCGCCAAGACTTTGCTTCCCTGCACCCTTGTGTCTCTGCAAGAGGTTGCGCAAAGCTGCTCCCATACGCTTGTGCACGTGATTTATGCAGTCCTCTTTGACTATTTCAATGTAGCCATAGATTGCAGCATCTTTAAGAGCACTGAACGTGCGACTGTCCCCATCGCATAGCATGGTTGTGTAGCGCATGTTGTGGCGCTGCAGAGATCTTTCAAACAGAATTTTGCCAGCCTCTACTTCCATTTGACCAGCCTTGGAGTTGGTGTTTTTTTGGCACTGGTGGCGTGATTTCCAAAGTTCGTAGCCGTCAGTGTTTGGCTTGGGACCAATTTCGCAGCCCAGACAAAAGTTTGACAACACCACATAATCAAGCACGTAACCAGTGAAGAGTTCCACCACGGCACCGACGCCTATATGTGATGAGTGTCCGCGCGTCATCCATGTGCCGTCGTAGCACACGGCAATGTTCCCCCTATGCCCAAAACACAAGTCATCGTAGACCTTCGCCACTGCCTGCGCGGCTTGTGCCATAGCGGTCGTGGCGGCTCGGGTAGCAGCGGGTTGCAGTGTGTTCTTCAGATGCCGTTGAAACGTCTTGTTGTGCATCCAGCGCCGCGACAACCCCATCGCCGAAAAGATATCGTTCATTGCTGTCTGGCCGTTACCGGTCGACAGCATTGCTCGACTAGCCAGAATATTCAGCTCAAAAGGATTGCACCTTTTCTCGCCGTCAACCCTCCGCGAGTTCCACTCGGCCGCAATCTCACCGCAGTTGTCGCACAGCACGATCAGTTTTACGGCGAGGCCATAGCTCCGGTCGCTGGTAATTAAACGCACGCATCCACGACACGTTTTGCACCGCACGGCATCCAGAAGGATATTCACAATGCTGAGGTCAATTACCGCATAGGAGGCTGTTCCGTCCGCATCTGACTCTGCGGACGCACCACTTGCATCGGCGAACAGCGCGGTCTTTCGTGCCGTCGCCGGCGTCGATACCAGTCTATCAAGCGTAGCCTGCTCACGGGCACTCACTTGAGTTATGTCACTGTTAGTGACAGGCGCGGTATCAATACGTACACGACTGCAGTCGGCACGAAGAACGGCGCCGTTGTCCAGCGGAATCGGAGAAGCGTCGCCGCCCGCAACGTGATCGTCACACAATCCCGCAGCACTGGCACTTGCTTCTTGCACAGTATGCAACGAAGTCGCATTCTTAAATGCTCCCGACAGTGTGCGTGCAATAAGGTGTTGATATAAATGTGAAAAATGGTGATTGTTGCTCTGTCCTCATCTCAAAAGCAGGCAACCACTGCCAATTCTTTCAAAAATATATATTTGCCAGAATGCAAGCAGCTCCTGCAACTTTTTTTTTTTTTACAATCAAATTAATGAACTGAAAAACAGATTAACCATAACTGGTATACAAGGTTTAATATTCCAATCCTGCACATGAGCTGATAGCTTTCAAATAGTTTCAACCTGCAAAGGGTTCTTTTAATGAGAACCAACATTTCACAGTGCATGAGTGGTCCTCATTATTTCACCTTCATCAAAATGCAACCACTGTGCTTAATGTGCTGTGTTGTGTTGGGTTTATGGTACGTAAGCAAATCAGGCCGTCATGTGCCAAGCACAAGGTCCATTGTAGGTAGGCTCCAGTCCCATGACTTTGGATTCAGAAACCAAATGCTAAAGCTCATTAGCTTTAGCATTAGGCTTGCTTTAGGCTTGCTTCTCAAGCCTCAAAGGTGCCTTCAAAATATAGTTGCCAGGAATTCTGAAAATGCCTCTCTCACCTCTAGTGAGCATCCAGAGTTTCCACTCCTTTAGTGACCAGATTGCACTGCTCTCACACGAAAAGTTGTTTACGAATTCTTATATATATATATATTTTTGTACATACCAACGAAGCAGACAATCAGGCTGCCTGACAGCAGGGAATTCAACTGTGCACAAGTTACTGCTTTGCAACGGTTGTAAAAAGCGCAGCACTAGCATCTATGTCGAAATAAGCATGATAATGACAAGGATGACACTTACCAGTGCCTTCCGCAGGCACTGTGCCAGCAGTGAGCTCAGGAAAGCTGCCACTGCTCAATGAGAAACGAAAACTGAAGCCATCCTCGCCTTCCTCTAGCAAATCACTGGGCTCCTGGTCCACTTCCATGTCCTCAACACCCGATGGAACCAGTGCTGTGCCCGCTGGGAGCAACACCGTCTTGATTGTGCGCAGCATATTCTGCACTACACAGGTCTCTGGGAACCATTCCGAGAGACACAGGTCTGTCACCTCCGGCACCGACGTGAGCTCATCCTGGCGAGAAGCAACAGCACGTAGTTAGATCCATTGGAAAGTGAGTAATGCCGCCATACTGGTCAGCCCCATGTACTTCCAACAGGACAGGTGGCTCTAACAAGCACTTTGATTCAGTGTGGGGGTTTCTTTCCTGGGCCCATGTTTCACAACAGGCTTTTCTTTTTATAATCCAGGAATGCATTTAACGGCTATATTGTTACCTCCTATTGTACGCCACATTTCCGTCCACCAAGACAAAATGTCAAGAACTGCACTAGCAACTATCACTGTAGTTATACAAATTGCTCGTGTGGTATTGCAGCGACTTAAAAATAACGTCAGATGAAGGTACACTCACTGTGAACAATATTATTTAATACATCCAACAATGACATCGCGACAACACAAGATTGATAGTTTGGGACAGGTGATAGCGCATATGCCCTGACGACATGGTCGGCAACTTAATCGACAAGTTACGCCTTCTTGCGCACGGAATGCACACCGCATTTTTGTTTGAATTGTGACAATGGATTGCGATACGCCTAGATTATTCCTGCAGTGGAATAATCTAGGCATAGCATGGATTACACCACCAATTTTGTTTTTCCTTCCTGGCTTTTATAACAGGCACATATAAATGTATTTCTCTACGTTTTCATAGCTTAATGCTTATTTGGGCCTAAAATGGTTATGTGAGTTAAGCGAGTGAAAAATGCTGCACAAGTAGCAGCCCACAGTGACACCAACAGAAGACTGCTTCCTTGGGAGTGCGGTGTAAGAACACGCAAAGCAGACTCCCCTTCTCATGCAGGACTAGGAGAGGAGGCACTCACCTTTGGAGAGACCGAGTGCGGGTGAAACTGGAGAGCCATCTCTAGGAGGTAGACAGTCAGAGCTACCACCTGCTCTGGAACTTCCGGGTCCCTCAGTGACTGGTTAAGAAAGAAGTCACAAACATAGCACATCGCCGAAAGTAGGTCAACCGCAAAACATTTCTAGTGGGGAGTTCAGCGCCACCTGTCATTGCATGCAACTTGAAGTAGAGTAATCTAAAACCCCTTCGTTGCAAGGTAGAATCCAACTATATTCAATGTTTGCGCAAGGGGCAAGACTTTATCAAATGCAGGTTGAACTCAACCGTTACTTAAAAAGGCACGTTATGAAAATCAAGGTCTCTTCTGCAACGATCTCTAAACGTTCTTGCTTTTTGTTTTTTTCTTCATCTCCTGAAGATGAAAAAGCAGAAATCACAACTGGGTTCTTTAATCTCTCTCTTATCTTGCTTCTTCCGCAGAACAGCCTTCACCAGCTTCAAGGACCACTGCACCATGTTGTCTTTCCATCGGCACTAGGTGACGTGCATGTGACATCAATATTTGGCTATACCAGATCTCTCTGCCATGAAAGAATATGTTATGCATGCTGCATATTTATTTACTTTTTCTTTGTTTTTACTTTCCTGTTTGGCTCAAGAGTATTCATGGATTCTGCCTTAAACAAGAGACGAACAAACTTGTTCGAAAAAAAAAAAAAACGCTTTCACATTAAGTCTATGAAAAAACAACCCCTGTGCTTACATTTTTTTTGCTTATCCGGCAATTCTTCATAACCAAGTTCACTTAAACAAAAAGTATACTATGCAGGTATGCAGAAATGTACTACAGGTGACATATTTTTTTTTAGTTTAAGAGTTTGGTGAGCAATACGATTTGATTTGACACAAGCAATATCTAGAGACAGCAAATAATAAAGCAGTATAAAGCCACCAGCTGAGTTAAAATGACAATAAGAGAGGTTGAACTGGATACCCAGTAATGCACATTCCATGCCAGCAGCTTCGCAGTGACACTTGTCACGACTTCACAAAGTGTACAGTCAATGAAAAGAAAATAAAAAGTCTGGCAACTATGTGAGGCAAAAATAACAATGAAGGAAAACCAAAAGTTCAGCACTTCCAAACGTTCATTAGAGATGAAAATGGTACC
>JAJIZL010018619.1:163336-187796 GCA_023969395.1 Amblyomma maculatum
AATGGGAACCCTGTAAACTACACAAACATGAAACTGACCTGACCCCCAAAAAGTGCAACAGCCAGTTCTGAAGGCAGTGACATCAGCATTTACTCATTTCTGTACTTTGATGCAGCCATTTTCTGGTCAAGCAAGTGGAATCAATAACAGAAATGGCAGCTCCACCAAACTGTACATGTAGCAAAGCTCTGAGTACTGTCAGTCAAAACCCGAACCGTGACAATTGCCACAGTTAAGTATGTTCGCTTCAAACGCAACTTGTTGTGGCTCGTGTTCTAACATCAACGCAAGGAGTTATACAGGTTTCGAGGGGTCCCTCCTATGAGAACCCCCACAAGGTGCACTACCGACATTGATGTCAGAGCTATGTTGCCCTAAATACTTTTTTCTTTGGAAGGCAAGCACCATGAAATAACCGAAGTGAAAAAAAAAAAAAACAATGTGTCTAACACTGCATAGACCAGGCTGGCTCAGAAAAGTTGGCAAGAGATTATAATTTTGCAAAAGCAGCAACGGCTGCCAGCGACAGTAACAGTATGCTCAAGGTAATGGGGAGAAAAGGATGGCCCGTGAAGAGGAAAGTCCCATTCCCGACTGACCTTGTAGAGGATGACAAACAAGGCAGCCTGCATGGTCTTGCACTGAAGCAGCTGGCGAGGATCCAGCAGCTCAGGGTGCACATTGCGGGGCATTCTGAAGGGGGGCCATGGTGTCGCACTCCCCTTCAACCGGCCAGATTGTCGCATGCTGAAAGACAATAGGAAGGCCGTCAACGCTGAACATTAACAATGTGCCAGACTAACAATATGCCAAATAAGTTGGAGAGAGAATGGAGGCTTCTTTTTCACTGGACACAAACTTTAAACCTTGCCCACAAAGTGAAAATGTTGAGAAGTGCCCCAACGTGACAGTACACAAAGACACTCACAACAGAGTGTATCGGTCCATAGAAGCCTGGTAGTCCTTCCGGTGCACAGCACGCAGCAGAACATGCACAGGGTCATACTCGCGCTCCCACACTGAACTCCGGGGCACATACATGCCCTGCAGCAGGTTGCCGCCAGCTTCAAAGTTGGGCTGCTTATACAGTGCCACCTGAATGCAGGTAGAGAAGAGCAAACAGCCACCATAAAGCTGGTTAAAACATGACAAGATAAAACAAGATAATAGAAGATAAAAAATAAAAACAGCTATTGCTGAACCTTGTATTATGCAGTGGTTACATCCTGAGAATTTTTTTTCTATCTTCCTCATCGTGCTGCTTATTGCACTCTCTCATCATTATCAACCCCGCAGGCAAATAAAATGCATTTTGCGATGCCTCGTGCACACGACATTGAAGTCTGGTCCTGTCTACTGCCTACATCGAGCTTACCTCAAGCAGACACAAAGGCACATGATGCAATATATCACAGCACTGAAGAGTTCCACCCTCGTCCATAGCCCGCTCAAGCCCCATATCTGTAAGTAGTTACATTCCCTACCTGTACACTTTTCTGTCTAGAGGAGGGAATGCACAGAAGGCGATATGTCCACACATTACATGCCGTGCTTGTCTCTGACAGAGCTAAATGCAACAGAAAACTTTTTCTTCCATTTTTTTTTTTTTTGCTCTTTCTTGATTCCTTTATGAGCATTATGCAGTCAACAAACATTGCGCTTTGCAGTTCTGCCGTCATTTGTGATTTGCTACGAAACCTCCCCTGCCAGAAGCACAAGCATGACCCTGTTAATACTAAGTACCTATTTCTTACAAAGAGACTGAGTAAAAGCAACCGACCATTGTCACATTGTTTGTAATATTCAAGAATTCGCTTGTTTGGTTTGCAAGGTTTACCACACTAAAGCTGCACACACACGGGCATCTACAAAGGTATGCCTCAGTGGAGAGCTCTGGTTTATTTTCAACCTCCCAGGGTTCTTTCAACATGTGCGCCAACATTACACAGCACAGAGGCGAAGCAACAAAGTAGGCACAAAGGTCAGCACATGCATGGCGCTGCAAACCGCCACTTTTTTAACAAAGCAAATAACAAAGGACCACCGGAGGCTTATTCCATAATGTCTTGCACATGAGGCCACAGGCAGACGCATATTACACCTTTAAAGAACTTGAAAATATGCCTGCCATCTCATCAGGCATGCACCAATAAAAAAAAAAAAAAAAAAAAGACACCTGGAGAACAAGGAGCAGATCACAGGAAGCTGGGCAGGTTTGCTGAGAAGAAACAAACTGCAGCTATTCAACTAAATTGGCCAAATACAAAAAAATATGTGCCAGCCAGCACACCACCTTTCTTTTTGCTTTCGGTTCGAGGCTAGGGTTTCAACATTATCAACATTAGGCTTCAGGCAAAGATTGGAGGAATTTGAGAGCGGGAAGCTTAGTGGTAGCACAGCACAAAATTTTAGGACTGCATAAAGCCCCCTCAAAGGTCCACTGTCCACCCTCTGGTCGAAAATATTTTCTTCCCCGGTGACTGTGAGACTTTGCCCCCAGAACGCAAGGCCGCAAAATGTTTTTGGAAAGAGTAACTAATAACGCAGTTACAGCCACTGCAATCACCCGATTCTGTCGTACTTCTCTCCTTCCTTTCCCTCGCAAAAGTTTTTCACTCTCCTGTCCGAGGTCGTCTAGCCTCCGCAAGACAAATTCCCCTTCCTCCTCTGCGTTTGGCGGGAGGTGGGGCGTGGCACTCCGCGTGCGCGAAAAAAAAAAAAATTGGCGAGGGAGCGCGCGCCGCTAGATTCAGTCTGGCCGCGGCGAGGGAAAAGCGTGCAGCGAGTGGCAGACACCCATCCTTCACCCTCAGACAGCGAGATGGACCAATGGACGTCGTTCTCGACAAATATGTCATAGCTGCGGCTCGACGGGCCAGCGCAGGGAACGGGAAAGCTGGCTTCGCGAAGGAGAGCATGAGAGAGCTTTGATTTGTATTTTCGTTGCTTTGTGGCGCGCGTGTCACTGTAGCATTTTGCACGGACTATCTCCGGTACTTGATCGGAACACTGGGCTCCTTCGCTTCAACGGTCTTTTCCAGGACAGCGGCCCTTTAAGAGGGTGATGAGATAGTAGTGTTCTGGATCCACTGCGCAAAGATGAAAATTGAAGATGACAAAATAGTACAAATGCGCAGCACGAGACAATGGCAGTGAACCATAGAGGGTGACTTGCTGCGGCAAGAGCATAGTGCTCCAGTGCAGTGGCAAGCGAAACTGATCACGCCATCCCGGGTTCAAAACCATTTCATTTTAGCAGGTCACAAAGATCGAATCAGCTTCAGACATCTGGCTCTCAAGAGAATGCGGATATAATAGCGCTCACGCAGTAAAAGGCATAGGAGATAAGGGAGTGTGAAGACCAGTACACACGTCCTCAAGGAAGGCCTCGAAGTCCCGGCTGTGGGCGCTGGTGCCACACTTCTCGGGCAGCAGGTCCATCAGCTGGGAATGCGTCCGGTCCCCCATGCACAGCAGGCTCACCATCTCCTGCCGTGTCACTTCCGCCTCGCTCATGCCTACACAGAGCGCATTTCCATCCACTCAGGGAGGCAATGGCAAACACTGGTGCTCCCGTACACTCACGAGTGGCTGGTCCTTTGCTGGCTAAAAATAGGAAGCAATGGATGCACAATCGTAGTTATTTAAAGCCCGCTCAATAAAGCTGTACTCATTAAACGATCCTGCTTGTATTCAATTTAACAGCAGACAGCCTTGTACCACATAAACAAATGAACTCATGTAGCAAGATTTCAACGCGCTCCATGAAATGCCAAGGAGATTGCATGGCTGATTTCCCAATCGTCTCAAATGAACAGAAATCACTGCACTTTTAAACAAATGAAAATCACCAGCACTTCCTTTTTCAGCTACAGTCAAGCCCCAACCGAGCGAAATTCATAGGACCCGCAATCATTCCACTGAAGTGAATATTTTGCTGCCTTGAAACTGGGCTGGACAACTCATAAACATCTTCAAAAGCCTGCCTGCTTCACACTTTCACTATTTTCTGGGTACATCAAAAACTGTAAACCTTGAACAATGGATGTATTTGTGTAATACATACACTCCTCTTAAAGGCCGCGTCACACTGCGGACAAAGGTCAATGCTGCCCGACAACCCAATGGTAGGGCCGTTTTGAGAATCCTGTCACATCTTGTTAACACAACTATTCAGAAATGCGCCACTATCGCCCACTAACAGCTGTAAGCAATTTGATCTCCAGCAGTGCTCATTATGGTGCCAATGTCAGGAGGTGTGCTCACTTTGTCGCAATATCAACCAAATTCTGAAGCCATAATACGGGGCTCTGAAAAAGTAAATAGTGCAGGAGGCTTTCCTTAAGTCTAATTAGCTTCGACAATGAATGAGGTTGTAAAATTGTGCGTGGGATTTAGTTTGCATCGCACTGAGGCACAGCTTTCGTGAGATCAGATTTGGCGATTGTGGAGAGCGAACTGATAAGGTTTAGTGAATACAATAGTGAATGCAAACAGCCACTGAGTACAGTTTTTGTTATAACGGGCTGAAATTGACCATTGCTTACAAACGCAGGATGCATGTACAATGACCAAGAAACACCGGTGTGACCCAGTCTGCCTAGTGATGGTGCAGATGCCCGGCAACATTCAGCAGCCCTACTTGTAGAGAGCAAATTTGGCTATTTAAGATAATGCTAACTGTTGCCGAGGATATACCAAAGTCTAGATATAGTGATAACTGTCTGTCCCTTGCCTTTGTTGCCAAAAGCTGTCGCACCTAGGCAACACTGCAACAACCCGTCTTGTTCCCTGACCTTTCCTGCGGTGCGACATGTTGTTGAGGAGCAAGTAAGTTAGGAAACTTGTAGGTGGTTTGGTTGGCAAATGTTTGTTGACATCGCCACTGCGCTGTCACAGTGCGACTCTGCCTTATCGGGTGATTTTGTTGTAAAGGTCGCACACCGCATCACATGCAATACTGAGAACTAAGGCCATTCAGAAAAAAAAGACAATCTAATGTGAAATGGAGAAATCCTTCTTTGAGGAAGTTGCTCATTTTCTTCTGGACATGTCATTTGATAGAACGTTCACTACAACCTACAACTTAGAACAGCCACTAAGAGGAGAGCAAGGAGATCGTTGTGCCATTTTTGCTCTTTTATTGTGAGGCAACATTAGTAT
The DNA here is from genome assembly GCA_023969395.1 of Amblyomma maculatum. Classification (NCBI taxonomy): domain Eukaryota; kingdom Metazoa; phylum Arthropoda; class Arachnida; order Ixodida; family Ixodidae; genus Amblyomma; species Amblyomma maculatum. The sequence continues at coordinate 168,500 of JAJIZL010018619.1, forward strand.
CTTTCATAAAGATGTTTAGCTGCACAGCTCATTGCTCATTCTTTTTTTTTTTCTCGGCATCGGTGTGATGGCTGCCACAGCTACTGCAGGTTTCAAGTTCTCCCGCACAGTCTATGATGTGGTGTCAACCAGCACTCCACATGTGCACCACAGCTGAGTAGTGGCTGCGGAAGGCTATGGCGACATTGCCATGTGCATTCGTTATAAGCAACAAATCAAGTGACACAGACACCTCAATGCCTTCATTGCATAGGCACATTCGTTGCAGTGGTCTTCACTGTAGGGGCATTCAGTACACATGTGAAAGAGTGGAATTAGGTCGGGACATATAAAATCTTTTGTTAATAAATTGTTACAGTGTAAGACCCATTTCCTGTAAAGGCGTTCTTTGTGGAGGTGCACAACTACATGCACATGGTGTATATTAATGGTTTTGGTTTTTCCTGGCTGGAACTCAATGACCCTGAAACAAGACCAAGGTTAAACCAAGCACCCCCCCCCCCCCCCCACCCAAGACTAACAGTGTATGCATGAATATGTCATATGACTTTGACCTTTGACCTTGAACTTCAGGCGGTTTTGAGCATAACTCATCAGAATAATGTCACACTGACGTACCGCAGAGAATGATCACGTAATAGCATGCATGTATAAAAGCTCAGGTGTATAGTGTTCTGCAACTTGATCGGAGACATTTTGAAAAATTTTCCCGCCTCAACCGGTGGCTCATTTGGACTGAAACTGTGCACAAAGCTTGCGTGCTGTTGTCCATTTTGTTGTGTAGTATGTCTTACAGCGGTTCTGACATCGTTTGGTCCCGCGGATCAGAGCCATCAGTGACGAGACTAAAGGAGCGAAAGACACGAATGCCAATTCTCCGCTGAAGGGCAGCAGTGGCGTTATCTAGCATCATTACAAAAATGTGCATGGGCGCTTTTGAATCGTGACACTCTCCTCCAGTGTCACCAGATGGCACCACAGCTGCATTTTGCTGGAAACTCTGCTTTGGTGTCTTTTTCTCTCCAATCTCGTCGCAGGCGGTTTTTGTTTTTTTTTATCATGTGCGGCCAAATTAGGCAAGCACCACAGTCAAGCTTACCTCGTAACAAAGAGGTCAACAACGCGCAAGCTTTGTGCGCGGTTTCAGTGCAAATAAGCCTCCGGTTGAGACGGAAGAAGTTTTCAAAACGGTTCCGATAAAGTTGCCGAACACTGTATATGGGAATGTGTTCGATTAGCCATGGAAGAAAACCATGCCAGAAAGTTGTCGAGATTTCCCATCATACAGAAAGAAACGAGTGTTGGAAATGCCAGGCCTCCTCCAAACCCTCAGCAGATGTTGCGCTTCGTCAAGCAGCTCTCGCCAAGGAAGGGAACGCGAATGTGCTGCAAAGTCTGCTAAAATACAAAATACTAAAGCTTTTGAACGCCCACTGACTACTACTTTATGGGGGCTCCAACTTCAACTACCAAGCATTTCATACCTTTGAAGCAATCGGACAAAGTGAAATCTTGTCACTCTGTATTCGCACATTCAGTTTGTTACAACTGATGTTTCAGTTACGTCATGGTTACATGCAGTAAATGAAAAAAAAAAAAAAATGGCCAGTAATTTGAACATACTGAGCATATGACATGGCTAATTTAAGTGGGGTTGCTACCGGCCCATCAACCTGGACTAATGACAATGCAACGGACTTGTCCCCTGCCCAGCAGCAGGTGATACTATAGCTAGAAACCATGGAAAGTTGGCAATCAAGCACAACTGTGTTAGGCATTGTATATGCCATCCTTGCCTGTGGCCATTAGCAGTAGACGCAAGCACTTTATCGCCAGCTGCATTTTCACTGTCCAGCACGTGCTGTACATATTGCCCTAACACAGTTGCAAAGGCGAAGTTGAAGCTAGCCAGTGAATATCAAGCAATGGCAACAGAAGAAGAAGCACATGCAGATGCACGCAACACATTACTTTACATTGCGAAAAGTTTTGACCTCGAAAACAGTGCCCGCTGATTAGCACCAACTGCTGCGAACAAGAAAGCATGATTGATTCTAGGCTGTTGGAAAGTTTCGTATGAGCTCAGAGCAAAAGCCAGGCCAAAAGGAGAAAAAGAAAGAAAAAAAGTAGAGGAGCCGCACCAAGGTTGGTACGGATGCCGAAGAGCATAGCGAGAAAGGTCAGCGCAGCCTCCAGCATGGGCAGCACCTTGTCCGGCTCCAGGTAAGAGTTTCCTTGTTTGGGTGACAGCGACAGCCACTCCCACACGTGGAACCTGGTGGACACCAGAGGGAAAGAACAATAGCAAATGAGCATCTTCATCCCTCATGTCAGGCATGGATGACTTGCCAAAACGTGCTCCCCTATGCTACAGTCAAAAGTAAAATTTAGGAGCACTTAAGTAATGAATATAAATTAATTACAGTTTACAAAATTGTCATAAAATTTTACAAAAAAAATTTGAGCACCATGCAGGTTCAGCAGTTGGCCATGTAAATAATGTCCTCCGAGATCAAACTTCACTTGGTACCAAAATTTTGGAGCCCCCCTAAAAAACTAGGCACCCTTTCTGGCTTTTAGTTTTGTGTTTGGGTTGGCTGAGACATGTTTGGGAATTGACATTTCACATTTACTCTATGGGAATGCGTGCTTACCCTATGAGTTGGTGGTCAGCACTGGGCACAAAAGGCAATGCATCGTGGTAGACCAATGTGAATATCTTCGTTAACTTCAAATTTCAGTCGAGTGGTAGAGTAAAGAACGTTCAGTTCAATCTAATTGTTTGGTACTGAAAATCCGAAACACTGACCTCAAGTGAACACTTTCGAATATTTGAGCAAATACCCAGGAAATGTGCTAGGGATACAATTTCTTTTCCTTCACAGCACACTCAGGAGACAAACTGACATATAATCTGTGTGCTGCATAATCACAAATCTCACATAACAGATGCATTAGCATAATAAACTAGGGTGTGCAAATATTGAAATTTTCAAATAACAATTCGAATAGTATGAATACGGGGAAAAAAAGTAGGCTTCTTCTGACTAGTGGTAAGCCTAGTGGTAAAGCCACCAAAACAAAAACTCTGCGCTATTTTTCCGTTTTCAAATTACAAAAAATCTTTGCCTCGCGATTCTAGGTAGTGTGCGGGTGGCGATATCATATCATGGGAGTCGTCGTCGCCGCGACCAGGAGCACTTTACTATAACCGATTTTTACCAAAAACGTCTTTACTATAAAGGGTGAGAAATGTACAGTTGTCTATGGAAGCTGAACTGTGACTTCAGTTTGACTTTACTATATCAGAGTTTTTAATAAATCCGAGTTTACTATAGCGGGGTTCTACTTACAAGGAAAAAAATGCGTCGAATATCAAAATGATCAGTAAAAGAAAATAAAATAAAAAATAGCAACTACTGTTGGTCTTGTTTATTTCTAAAATGACATGGTATTTGCAAATACCACTAAACTAAATAAAGCTAAACTAAATTTTACAAAATTTTACACTCTAGTGAAAAACCCAGTATAAATTTACAGAGGATTCCGTATACCAATTTCTGGCTTCACTAAGCCAAGTAGTTCGAGCCGTCAGGTGTGCACGGTTTTCATTTGAGGGAGATTTCGAGATCAAACTTCTGTGCTAAGACTGGTGGTCGCCATGTGACTTTGGGGCATAGTCATGTAGGCCACAAAGTGGCCCGTGACCACTGTCAACGCCAAGGTCACGTGACCTGGTGGTCGCCATGTGACTTTGGTGCATAGTCATGTAGGCTACCAAGAGGCCCGTGACCACTGTCAAGGTCAAGGTTTTCACTTTGAGGGAGATTTAGAGATCAAACTTCTGTGTTAAGCCTGGTGGTCACCATGTCACCTTGGAGCATAGTCACGTAGGCCACCAAGTGGCCCGTGACCATTGGCAAGGTCAGGGTCACGTGGCTTGGTGGTCTCCATGTGACTTTGAGGCACAGTCACGTAGGCCTCCAGTGACCTATGACCCCTTTCAAGGTCATGTGAGGTGACATAAGTGTGACGTGGAAGTAGAGGGGCGATACGTGTATGAACAGGAGCCCCCGAGCTCCTGCCTAGGTTACAACACTGCGCGAGGAGGATGAACACACTTCTACAGTAGCGCGTCAGAACGCGAAGGCGTCACGTCGGAATGAGGTCTTGAAAAGACGGCGTGCTGAAGAGACCGATGAAGAACGGGCTTTACGCTTGGATAAAAACACAATGTGTTTAATCCAAGCTTGGCAACGAGAGTAGCCATGTAATGAAGCATTCGCTTCCCTCCAGGGTTAATCGAAGTTAAAACACCGGCTAATTTTTTGTACAGGAAGAACCCGTATGAAAATGGGTGGAGCTGTCAAATGACTGCTGAATAAAGGAAATTCTAATTCGGCCTTCAAGGGACTAAAAAAAGTCTGAATTAACTGAAAGCTTGAATTATCGAATGGGACTGAATAAACTGCCGAAAACCATATGTATCACAGTAATTTTATCTGATGAACACCTGTACAATAAATGTCTGCATTTGAGATGAAATGGAAGTGAGAATGACATTTTTCCTAGTTCTGTGAAGTGCTTTGCTCCTTCTCACAAAAGAGAAGGTCCTTCTTTAATGTTCACAAAACGGCCCCGTAAGGTTTTGAGGATGCTTCACTGCACAGCCCCTGCGTTGAAGCATTGCGGTGAAGTGCGCAGTGTGGGGAAGCTGTGGTGCATTCGAAAATATTTGGTGCCTTCGGAAACTTTATTGAGTATTCGCAAACTCTGAATATCAGTTTTTCGAATATGAATTGAGTAACAAACACATTCGATTCGTATTAGAAATATCCAATATTTGCACATCCCTAGAAATTAGTGAACACTGTTAATCTTGTTTGTTTCAAACTTCATATAGTATTTGCAAAAAAAAAGATTAAACTATAAAGGCACAGAATTGTATAACCAATGAAAATTCCTGTACAACTTCTTTATACTGGTTTTTTGTACAGGAAGGACCTGCATGAAACTGAGTATAAACACTTCTGCTACTCTAGCTGTTAAAGCTGCACATTTTTTTTCATCTATGTGCCTCCCATATGTGTTTCAAAACCGCTGCATATTCACCCTCAAAATATTCCTACTAAGACAGCACTCCCAGAGGCAGGGATCTCTCCACCAATTCACCCAGCCATCCATGTCTGTGATCACCGTCGACCACTAAATTTTTTGGTCATGACTGGAAAAAGAGCGCACCCAATCTGACAATGTAAAAACACGCAGAACTGTCTCACTTAGCGGAATTGTGCTGGTAGAGGTTGCCTCTAAATCACCACCACCACGCCAGCTGCGGGGCATGCACAAAAGAGTGCTTCTGCCAGTGGTGTGGGTAAAAAAGCAGACCTTTTGTTTTGCTTCGTACTTGTTTCTAGCTAGGAGCACAACTGCCCCTAATGAGCATGAGAAAGTGGCAAGGACAGCAGTCAAGATGCTAGTGCCCCTTGATACATCATGCGGCCACCGCTGTGCAAAAAGATACTGTGGCAAGGCTTCACTCCAAGGTTTTAGTCAATTTCTTTCTTGACCCCTGCAGCTGGATAAGCTTCCCACTTTTAATCAACAAAACCTGTATTGGATTAAAGCAGTTGCTGTAACAACAGCACAAGAGCACATGTGTGTTGCACTATTTGCTCCCTGCTTGCCACTACCTTTTAGTGCGTAGTATTACCAGCCGCAATCATGGATTTGACCAACGTCTGTTTAAAGCTGCTGTTCTCTCTTTTCAGGAATTTGAAGCGCAAAAGCGAAGGTGGTGACACGCGTGTCAAGTGGCCCAGCGAATGAGGGCGCGAAGTAGCTGCACAGCTGCAGCCAATGAGAGAGCGACGAGAATTGAAAGTTGCGGCGGTCAGAGCTGTCCCAAGGCAGTGTGTACAAGCGTGTTACTGCAGTCTGAGCAGTTGCGAGTCGCTCGTGCGCCCCCAAATTTGACCTTTCTCCCTTCATATTAGTCACCCCTCAGCATTCACAGGAAGCTTTGGTTTGGTTTATGGGTTTAATGTCCCTGGGCTATAGTGAGGCTATCAGAGACGCCGTAGTGAAGGAGTCCGAAAATTTCGACCACCTGGGGTTCTTTATCGCGCATTGACATCACACAGGACACAGACGCCTTGCTTTTTGCCTCCATCAAAAAACGGCTGCCGCAACTGGGATTCGATCCCTCATCCTTGGGCACAGAAGTCGAGCTCCCTAACACCTGCATCACCACGGCGGATGTCCTTCACGGACAGCAGTCATGTACATGCGGTACTCCCTAGACCTCAGCTCTGCGCTGCTTGCCGCGTCATGAAGCAGCTTGTGATCCCCTATGTGTATTAAGGGGGGACGCGACCTTTGAAAACAGAAAAATCACAAAAAAGTCAATTTTTGAAAAATTATATATTCAACAGTCTTATAAACTACCCTTTCTGTAATTATCCATGCCGAACTCGTCGTAGAAACATAGCAAATTAATTATATAACAAGAGGCAGCAGCCACACAGCTGCGAGTAAGCACCGCCACCTTGGTCTTGTTTTGTTTGTGAATTCTTGCACTTTTTTTTTGCCACCCTCAGCAGTGGCGACGGCAGCGCAGTCGAGGCGTGGCTTGCTTTTGATTGGGAGCCTCGCGACGGCTTTTGAGTTTCCTGTGCTCAAATTTAAGGTTGCAATTGGGCAAAGCACCCGCTCTGCGAGAGCATGGGGGATCAGGCGACTACTATAAGCTACTGCGCCCGCTAACGCGAGTCTCCACCAGCTGCCCCCCCATGTTGTCTGCTCCAGCTCTTTGCTCTCGTTGATGGCTGTCTTCGTACTTCGTGCATTCTCTTCGCTTTCGCCATTTTCACGATTTTTCGTCGTGCCCTCTAAACGGTTTTGTAGAGCGTGTCAAGCATTGCATAGTTGCTCACAATGTCTTGAAGTGCGAGACGCGTTCAGTGCATGGCAGTGAAGGCTATCCACATGGTGAAACGCGCCACCAAACTGCATCAACGCCTGCAGCGTTCCAGCATCTGTTACAGTGGAACTCAGAAAACGAGAAAATTTAGGTAAAGGGCCCTTGTCTTACCGTGATACCTATCTGGAAATTATCGCAATGAATTTCACAATGCCAACACATCCTGCAAATTCTCCAGGCCTGGATCCGTGTGACCCATATGATATGCCCCCACAACTTGAGAACCAGCATGGACAGTGCCATGAAGCTTAGTAGTTCTTCAAATGTCCATGCTATGAGCCTACCCAAAATGTTTCATTGAGCTACCTCGAAAAACAAAAAAGTTAGCGTCCTTTCAACCTTCTAGGGCTGTTTTCTCAGAATCACTTTTTCTGCCTAGTGTTGCTGCTTAGGAAAAACCATATCTCGAGAACTGCTTATAAATTTTTCATGAGGGTTCTTTTATTCCATACCTTAATAAATTTCTGAGGACAACATAATTTCATTTTTCCAAGACATTTTGCCTGGCATTAATGACAAACAATTAGGATTTCATTAATGCTGGTCTGATTAATAACACTGATTTTGAGACTCTGCTAAAATATTTCAGCAAGAAAACTTGGAAAAAGGGCATTGTCTTGCTCTGGCGTATTCGTAACAATCCAGGAATGATCATAACGAATTTCACACTGTCATCACATTCTGCGAATTCTTCATGCCTGTCCTAAGGGACCTATGCAGACAATCTTGATATTGCTGCAAATCTTTGTTCTTTTTCGACAGCCGCCGGCATGTGGCCTTATCACCGTGATGGTAGTGCATGGATCGATTATGTACTCTTTGTTTGTTCATGTTCTTTGTTGCAGAAAATGATTCGAGATGTATCTCTAAAGACTGCAGCCATGTACGTGCGTTGCTACAATGTTCAAGGGTATACCAGTCACTGTTTGCAGTTTTATCTCGATCTTTTTTTGCCGCCTTTAAATCGAGTGCTGGCGCATGAAACGGGCATTCGTAGATCGACAACTGCTGAGCACGATTGTTGCTATGGCCGCCGCCAACTGCTTAGTTCTTTTGTAGTCACAAGTCAGCCCAATAAAGAGTTGATCCCTTGAAGGTCACATCTCATTTCTTGCCAACGACATTGTCACGACCACGTGACAGTATACTCCTCTATCTTGAAAACCAGAGAGCCCAGCACCAAGAAACTTGGCAGTTTTTCAAATGGTCGCGCTATGAACCTACCCACAAAATTTTATTCAAATATCCCAAGAAATAAAAAATTTGGTGCTCATGGGTAGCCTCCCCCCTTAACGAGCACTTGTCTTCAAGTGCACTTCTTTTGTTCTAAGACTACCTTTCTTCACCATGGGGACATTCTTTCACTAATCTAGATGTGGTGATGCCGTGGAAAGTACAGCCAGTGTAAGATGTCGCAGCGCAAATACTTCACATTTGATTAACTGCGCAAATTGGTTGCAATTTTTTTATGAACAGTTACTGACGTGAAGAGTGATCACACGCTGTTCAGGACATCTTACACATGCAGAGCTACTATACACGATTTTACAAAGGGGTAAAGGGTGCTGCCATATTGGCAAGCTGGGCTGCTCTCGTAGCACAGGAAAGTGTTGACAACTTCCCCACTTAACAGCCCAGTCAAACCGGTTTCTCCAAGGGTCGTAAAATGGTGTATAGCAACCGATACTCGTGGGAGCCAAAAGCCCCTCGTTAACTTCCGAGAAGCGTAGTGCCGCTGTCAGCAAGTAAGGAGCGAACTGGGAGGCATCAATGTACGACTTCCTGATGCGCCGAACTGAACATGACTTCAGGTTCAGTCGACTGCTATATCTTCACTTTTTAAAGTGTACAGCTGCTTTCCCAACTCATAAGCTTTCCTTCCTCTAGGCCCTGTGAAAAATGCAAGAAAAGGGTTCTACTCTATTATCATTGTCTTTAACGTTAAACTGCATCTTGCATAATCTTCTAAGGCACCAGATTTCAAAACAAAAGGCAATCCTCCCTCTTCCCTGCCTTTTTCCTTCCTTTCTCCTCCTTCCTACTACCCCGCCTACAAATGTCCACCACTCAAGAATTTGGGGGGAAACCCTGGCCAGGAGGCATTTTCAGCATCAACAAGGTGCACGTGAGCTCATAAATTTGCTTTAAACTCACTAAAAAATCAATGCTCTGGAATCTGGACAATGCACAAGAGATACGGATGCTCCAAAAGACATTTTTCACAGCATTCTGACAGCAGTACATACTGTTATGCTTATACACAGCGTAAAACCACTATCATAGTGCAATTTACACAGCAATGCCTGTCTCGGTGTTTGCACTATGAAGAAAAACAGCCTGTATCCAATCACAACGTTTACTTGAGGCACAAAGGCAAGAGCAGAGTGTACTCATGCTGGCATCATGCTTCCTGCAGCAATGTGCCTCTCTCCTACACAGTAGGAAGCAGCAAACTGGCAGTGCGCCACTCATTCAGTATGCCTAGGCCTAACATGCTCAGCCATGAAGCCACAGTGGAAGGCAGTTTGGAATCGATCACCATTTACCACCGAAGGCTACCGGTCGCTGCCAACACAATAACATCACGTTGCAAAGAATGTTACAATGATTTGGTTTACACCTTCATCGGCTGAGCACATGAAAAAAATTAGTTGTGGTTTAGCTCTGGTTAACCCTAGTTGAATTGTGAAGGTAACGGCGGAAGCTTCTTTCGCCTGCTACATTATTCCCCTATCGCGCCCTATCAGTGTAAGGTGCTATATTATTGGGGACGCTTAAGCTCATTCTTTAAGGGTATGACGCGAGAGCGTAAGCTACCAGCCGACATATCAAGTCACGCTTCAAACAAGCCGTATGGACGTGCATGCATGTCGTAGGGGTGACGAGAATGAAAACATTATTGCAGGTGTACACACGACAGCGGTGTCCTATCCATCAGCAAAACTCTCACTGAAAGTAGGTGCACGCTGGACCACATCATTCTGCGCATGCCTCAGCCTTGATTCCAATTCCAGGTAGCTCAGGGTGACATGCCGCTAGCTACTAAGATACACCGTTAGCCTCTTTCATTGGGATGGTTCCCTCTGATCCTACGCATATGTAGCACGTATAGTTTTGCATTCCACTGTCAAAGTGTTAGCCATCTACTGGTACCACCATGCAGCTGGCCTCACTTGATTTGATGCCCACTTGTCTTCCTCGCCTCTACCCTGCAGCTCGCGTAACGGAGCCTAGTAAAGTTCGCCCTTACACATCTGCCAGCTCTCAGTGAGAAATAACCATAAATTTAATGCATTACCTCTGAAGAAAAGATTCGCTGGGCCCACACTATGGGTCATGGAATAAATTGTGGATGCATGATAGGGTCCCATGTATAGTGTGACAGATAACATGGTAGTAAGTGTAGTAACTTCAGTGTCTGTCATCAGGATGCTAAGGCACCTATTTTCTTGACAAAAGTATTTTTCCTTCTCCAAAAAAAAAAAAAAAAAAAAAGAGAAGATGTAAATGTGTAGCTTCGATTCCTGAATGACAGTATGCACACGTCGTGCCCATACGTGTCCACACGCACCTCTCAAAAACTGTGCGAATGAACCAGTCAGGTTCCAGGTTGGTGGCACACAGCTGCAGCAGGAACAGATCTGCATCCACCATAGAGTTGCAGAAGTGGCACTGGATGTATGTCATGGCCTGCCCCTTGATCTGCAGTCCATTGCGCGCCCAGAGGCCACACAGAATCTCATGGAACGCCACCTAGATGGATGAATAGACATGCATCAACGCGGAGCTAGCTCATCTGCACTGCATCAATTCGACTGTTGCAGCGTTATTCTTCACATAATGCTAAATTACACGGCTAAGTTACCATAGTTGCATATAAATAACACAATCACGAATATCACATGATGAAGCCGTTTGTGAGTTCACAAATAAAAGAAGAAAAGAAAAAAGGAATATTATGATTATAATACAGTAAAAGCTCGTTAATTCGAATTTCACGGGACCGGGGAAAAAGTAAAAGTTAGAATTATCAGATGTTCGAATTATTGAATGGCCTCGAAAAAACTGACAAGAACCTTTTGTATTACAGTAAATGTACCGTATTTAGTTGCCTAACAAACTCGCTTGCATAACGAACCCACCCGGCCCCGATTTGTGCCTACGAATCTGGAAAAAAAAATAAATAAAGGCGTCAGTCGTTAGCGGGTCCCTTCGTTTGCGCCATCACGGTCGACAACACATTTCTTGGCAGTGAGCCAAGATGCTGCGCAGCCAAACGGCGTGTTTATCTTTTGACTTTAGCTTCAGCAGGGGGGGAGGAAGCGAACTTGGCAAAGTGCCAGCGCTTATCCGGTTGTGCAAGCCTCGTGTTCAGTACGTTCACTTTATCATGCTATGAGCGACTGGGACAGGCGCTGTCTATTGCCACTCCAATCATCAATCATCAAAACAAGCGATAGCAGTGATAGCAGCAAGCGGCTTTTGAAGCGAACGTTGCTAAAACCCAGCGTCATGATTGCGGCTGGCTGACTCGACTCGCGTGCTGCCTTTGACAACTAATGGGCGGAAGGATGGATGGCTATCACAAAAAAAAAAAAAAAAAGTTTAACCCATAGTGCTTGTCCAAGATCATAGCCTTTCGTGGGCGGTGGCTGGGACCGCGCCGATAGTACCTATCCCTGTTTCCAAATTAACAGGGTTGGAATTAACGAGTATTTAAGTTGCGAGCTGAGCTACAGAGGTTGCGCAGGAGAGAGCAGGCAGCCGCCACCACGGCCATGCACTGATCTTGCCTCAGTCGCCGTCCCCTCCCTCCAATGCCGCTGGTCGCTGCGCCTGTCATGGCGCCATTTAAGTTTTACTCACTCTTCCATGGTTTTACCTGGTTCCATCTTCTGTCCCCGTTTTGGACGTGTGCAGCTTCTAATTATGCCTTCCAATTGCGGAGGTGTTTTACTTTTTTCTTGTCTTGAACGGCCGACCTTAGCAACCGACTGCGTACGCTCGACTGTACGAAAAACACTTCGTTACAGGTATGTATTCATCTAAAGGAAATGTGCATGATGAAAAGTATCTACCAGAGTTTGCGCCAAGACTGTAACCCACCAGTGATAGCCGCAATGAGCATTTGCTCGGCGCGTCTGATGGCGATGTATTTTGTCGTTTGTTTTCTTTATGTGCGAAGGGGCCGGGTAGCGCAGATATCACAGGTGGCTGTGTGCACTACACCGTAATATTTAGCATGTTTTATCATGACTGCTGCCTGACCAAAAAGAAAAAAAGAAAATTGGGCGTTTGTTAAGATGCACCGCCTTTCACGAGCCGAGTGGTTGAGCTGGTCATGAGGCTCGCGAATGGCAGTGCATTAAAACGCCGATTTCTTTTTCTTGTTAGTCAAGGGGCAGTCACAATAAAACATGCTAAATATTACAGCCTAGCGCACACAGCCGCCTGTGATATCTAAGCTACCTAGCCCTTTCGCACATAAAGAAAAGAAACGACAATACATCGCCTTCAGGCCCCGGTGCAACTAAAGCAATCACGCACCGAAGAAATCCTCATTGCAGCTATCACTGGTGCATTACAGGCTGGATGCAAACTCCAGTAGGTACTTTTCATGATGCATATTTCCTTTAGATGCATACATACCTGCAGTATCTGTGTTTTTGCCGCTCGGAGCATATGATGCACTTGACACTCTTGCACGACGCACAGTATTTGTTTTTCCCTTAAAGGCTCGCCTTCGTGCATGCCAAAGCATTTGGATTTTGTTGCTTTGGTGTACGCAATCAGATGCACTTCGTTAGGAAGCTTAATTGATAATCATCATCCAACCGTTTGCAGCGGCAAGGAAACCGCCCGGCACAAATGAGTCTCCATGGAGGGTTCATGCTCATTCACTTGCAGAGTGGATCGCTCTGGACGTAGAACAGGGTTGGTTCCTGACCGAGATGCGCATCCGATATGTAGGAGATGCACATGTGTCACCAAGTCATTGATTCCGCAGAAATTGCGGCGGAGGCAGAAAGGTTGCGGATCCTTTCACAACAGAATGACCATTCGCTGTGCACTGAGAACCTTTTCACCACTGCAACCACATCCGCTCTGACTCCTGAGGGCAGAAACCGGCTACAGCGCTGAATCATCCGTTGCCAGAAAAATGCTGCGCGTTTCCTGCAGGTGTGCATTCCGGCCGGGACAATGACCTTTTCAGGGGGTGTGTATAAGTGCCTCTCTGCCGAGCTTCGTAGGTGAAATCCTATAGCTGCGCTGCACGATTGTAGATGACGCGAGGAGGAAGCGGCACCTATTGCACCATGCCGGCGCCGCGGTGACCGCATTGTGTTCGGTAACTCAAGACACCCTGCGCATATGTGCCGCTCGAAGTCACAGGAGACGATTCCACCTAGCTCTGCAGCATCAACAAACCCCTGGCTGCTTTGCCCTTTGAGATCCCTCTCTCCGTCTCTCTGCCTCCACGCTCTCCTGTCTGCCGAAAACCTGCACGCTGAGAGCGTCTCAGTCTGTCACGTCGAACACGGCCCGCGCTACACGCTTTTACAATACGAAGATACTAGTATATGCGTGCGTTATGAGTGGATTGTGAAAATGCTGTACATTCCCCCATACTGCGTGAACATGATATACTTCAATCACTGTCACTACTTTCTGCCCCGAGGCCAAAAAAGGGGGGAGCTTTCGCTTTCTACCTGCGTTGGCGTGGCCTTTTCGTATGGCGCGCTTTCGCGTCGTCTGCTACACCGCTGTCCAATGTGTTTCTCGCCCGCTTCCGCATGATGGCGCCATATCCTCTCGCAAAAGGCGGATTGTCTTCTGAGTTTGACAGCGAGTAGCCTATGACGTCCATGTCTCGTGGCCGTGTCTGTGAGTGCCAATTTGGTTTGTTCCATTAAATGTTTTACGCAATTTTCAGACGCTTGTTCGTTGCATTATTGCTTGTGCACGGCAGAATCGGGTGCCATGTTATTTTCATGGTTTGTGGGTGTTAAATATTACTGTGCGTTACAATCGGGGGTGCGCTAGAATCGTGCAAATACGGTAAACACCTCTGCACCAAACAATAAATTTCAAATGTTCGTTTACGATTCCTGGCAATGTAATGCAATAGTGACAGCAAAAATGACAGCTGCCATTTTGTACTTCCCACTTGGCACACAGCCCCAGCTGACATGCAGAGAATAATGATAGGAGGAGAAAAACGGGGAGTGAAAAGTGCCACAACGATACCATGGCCTGAAGTGGGTGGGCCATGAGGGCCCTCAGGGTGTCTTTGTCCGGCAACAGCTCTACCAGGGTGGCTCCTTGCCTTGTCACCGCCTGGCACAGGAACACGGCGTAGTAGCGGTGCAGCGGTAGGTGGAATGACACCTGGTGTGGATTCGGCTGGAGAGAGGAAAAAAAAAAATATCTGCTTGCCTTCCACTTTGACAAGAGATGCGCCACAGTAATTTGCCCACTTTCCTTCCCCCATCCTGTTGACATCAAGTTAACATGGCTGTCAATCACATAATCTCCAACCAGCTAATATATGTATCAAAATAAATATATGCAGAGCGATACTTTCGCGATGATGTAACTAGCTTTACTTCCTGACCTGGGCCTGCTACCATAAAAATACCATGCCAAATACAAAACACTAACTGTTGGGCCAAGCTAGGCAGGGCCACTGTGGAAAGCACCAGAATGAAGCCAGACCATATGGAATTCGACACATAGACAAACTGCAACCAATTCCTACTCTCGCACACCTCCCATGTCGATGACGAAATGCAGAGAAAAATGCTTTCAGGGAGCTTTCTTCTCTTGCATGATATGCAGATGAAAATTGAAAATCTTTTTTCGGTTCCTATCCCATCACGAAATTACCCCTCAATATTATCGCACTACATGCGAGTTTTTGTGGTACTTTACTGCCAAAAAAAAAAAAAGCAAAAGTAACCTGAAAAAGAAATAAAATTATTTTTACTAAGAGCAATTTATTTTCGCTGTTTTCAGTGTTTCTTAAAACCTATGTGGCAATCCTTAGAAAAATGCGACAATCTAAAAATGAGCCCCTTCCCCTCCAACTCACCGCGTCAAAATGTGTGAAGCCGATGCTGTCAAAGAAATCCTCCAGTGCCATAAGACAGTGCTCAAGAACTTTCTTTGACAAGGGCAGCGTTTCCTATAAAAAAGAGTGCAGAAGTAACATCAGTAGCAGACTTTTTGTTAATGCACTGGCAGGCGAAACAGGCAGCAAATCATTCCCAATTCAGTGGCAGTGCTTACTGTTAAAACGTGGTCCAGCTACTAGTCCCCAAGCAATGATGAAAATTCTTAGAAATTATTAATGGTTATATGATATTGCCAGGTGGCACCACGCTGAACGATAAAGGACGAAGAAGAGCTGGTGGCGCTTGCGCAAGTGCGCCGCTTCTTGCTTGCAGTTTCTGTGCTTTCGTGTCTCCCCCCTGGTGACAGAGTATGTGACAATATTTGTTTATGAACAAATGTATCAAATATCGATAGTAATGAATTTCAAGATATGTAAAGGCAAAGCTCTTCAACCAACAAACAATATAAAATGTGAGAGCCCAGTTCCTAAAATCTTTTTTTGTTTCCTGCTACGCACAGACCTGTCAGACCAATGCCAGGTCTTCGTGCGAGCTATCTTACTCATTAAAATAAGTCTTGTGTTCACCTTGTGTTGACCTCAGGTTCCTGTTTTTCATTAACTTAGAGGTTTCCCTCCTCCTTGGGGACAACTTTTTTGTGGCTATGCGGAGACAGCTACACAGCCAATACATATCAGCTCCCTCTGCAGCAGAATATGGGCCCCCCTCAAAACTCTGCACATTCACCAATGCTCTCGAATATGGTACCATTCCAGAATTATTATAGTTTTAACATTAGACTGCTACAGTATACTACAAAAATTTTACAGGGATGCTTAAAACTCCCGAAAAATATAAAGGTGAACGTCCAGTTGGACGCTTGAAATTCTGTTGATCTAGTGCTGAACTATGTCGTGTACTTTCTACTGATCTGCTCTCGTCCAGCTGCTCCCTCCGATGATAGTTACCACGAGTAGTACTTCAAGCTGCTCTAGCCTTTTCCATCGTGATGCACAGGTCACCCATAGCGATGTGGAATGAAGCTGCAAGCCCACACAGCGACGTATGCAATGTGGACGAACACACTGCGACTGTGCTGCCACCATTTCCAGAAACGTCTACGAGCGCCGTCGTTGACATTTTCCTTCAGTGGTGATGCCCTCTGTCACTACAGCTGACATTTCCCTCCTCCTCCCCTGTGCCGCTGCTTCCATCTTTTTGGCTGTGCCCCTAGCGGCACCACTGACATTTCCCTCCATTCTCCGACTACGCTCCATCGCCCTTTCTCAGAAATTTCTCCAGCATTGCTGTTTCCCTTTCTTGGCACACGTCCTCTGGTACTGCGCGCTACATTTTTCTATACCTCAAAGTGCGACCTTGAAACACAAAGATTTAAAGCTTTCACCTTAATACTAGCCAGTACAACATGAGTATAACACGCCATGTGCATACCGATAGCTGCACCGCCTGTCGGGACAAAACATAAACAGGCGTTTGCTGAGTGTCCCTGCCGGTTTCAGCATGCCTTGACAACTGCATGTGGGCTGTTGGCTGTTCGCTAATTTACCATCAATTATGTCTTCAGTGGTGTGAAAAAACACCACATCTGTTCAAAAACTATTAACTTAATGTCACGACAGAAATGTAACCGAAACCGTAACCGAGGGCAGATATGCTTTAACTACTTGGTGTAGTAACACCGTAAAGAAAACAACTCTGCCGGTGTAGCCTTGGTTGCATAACCACAGAAAGCTGTGCATAACAATAGAAGAGTATGCCTGCAGAGAGTGAACACGCAGTGTCACGAGAGACACAAGTGGAATCGGAGCCTACCTCATCTTTGAGATGCGATATAAGAGCCCAGAGGGGTGTGGCCGATGCTTCCAGCTCAGCTGAGAAGGCTGCATAGTATGTGTTGGGCTCAAACTCCACATGCTGTCCCAGCTCCCGTTGGTTCACATTCATGCCTGTTGAAGAGTCAAGACGAAGTGGGAAAGCAAACATGGCAGCAAACACATGCTTCAACACAAATGAGTATGTGAAAGACAAGACAAGGCAGGCTACCACCTACCATAAACACCCCACCCTCAACGCATCATCACGCAGCCATCACTAAGCTCATCCCTCGGCGGGCAATTGGTCACTCCAGTTGATCGCCCATGTGAAGTAAAGTAGGCAAAATAGAGTATTTCGTATAACTCTTCCTTGCTGGTTGAGTTGGTTGCTCCTAACTACTAGAAACAGCACGAAATCAAGACGGGACAAGAAAGGGCACACACAGACACAAGCGCCCACTTTCAACTGTTTCTTTCTTGCTACTACCAACGTATATACGCAAAAATGAAGTAGCATCACAGTTGAAAATTTTGTCTCGCTGCCACCGCCACTCCAACATGACCCGTTTAGAAGCTTCACACTTGCGGCCCACAACACAGTTGTTTCTTCGGCATAAATGATGAAAAATTTTCTTTACGGCCAAACTGCAAGCTTGAGCAGTACTGACATCAGAGTATGACTGCTGGAAAAAAAAAAATGTTTCAGCGTGTTTACATCCAATCGGGCAAACATGCTCTGTGGGAGAATATGCAAGTTGGCTCCTCTTTTGTTTACAGATAACAAATAAGATAATCTGTTTCATATATTTATGCAAACAGCCGCAAAGGTTTCTGGAAAGTCAGTGAATGAAGTAAATGCTGTGTATTGGATGTGTTAACACGGGATAGCTCGCAATGCATTTGGTGAAAGTGAAAGCTCACGCTCAGTAAAAAAAATATATATGCAAGGTTTATACCTGGCTGGCCCCCACATGCATCGTAGCACCTTCACAGAGTGCTTAGCACAGTGCAACAATGCATCTGAACCTCATTTTTCACATGAAGCATAGCTGTGTTTACTGAGCACAGGGCAGCGGTTTCGTTTGGCTGACCGAGCCAACATGGCGGATGTAGGTTTCGGAGTGGTAAAAGATGGTGCTCCGCATTTTGCATATCATCTATTAAGATACTCTTCTCACGTGCCCAGTGTGACGTAGCTGATTAGCACCCTCGGCTGGTGATCAGAAGGGTAGGAGTTTGATTCCCAGTGGAGGACAATTTTTCTCTTAAATGTTAAATTCTTGTCTGACTTGTCATGTGGTTCAAGTTGGATTGACTTTGGATCTGTTGCATTTGACACACCTCTGCTGATGCCAGCCATGAGCCAAGAAAGGCTTTTGACTTAATACCAAAGCATGAAATTGTCAATCAATCATGACGTTGGACCCATGTATTCCAATCTTGGCTGCCAGACAGTGCTTACAGAACTTACCTTGGAACATGGTGAGGAGGGAGAACCACATGTCCAGGAGGCGGGCATCATTCAGGAACTCCATGGCGACTGGCCGGTGGGTAAGGATGTTGTTGAGGTCACTGACCAGGGGCCAATAGCAGTGGTCCTTGGCGATGCGGTGGCCGCAGTTGACCACATAGTGGAAGTTGCGGCTAGTGCCCTCGTGCAACGTGCTCTGCTGTACGATGAGGGACATCATGGCCCGCAGGCTGATCACCATAATGTGCAACAGGTGGGCACGGCGTGTCATGCGCAGCGAGAGCGCCTCATTTGAGAACAGCTGCACGCTCACGTGCACCACTCGATTGGAAAGAGTCTCCGAGTCGTTCGACTCCGTCAACATGTGGCTGATGCGACTGTAGTGCTGCACAAAGGTCTGTGTAAATTCTTCCTGCAAAAGAAGAGATCGAAGTTAAAGACGGTGGGACACATCAACAGGCAGTTTTGAACATGAAACGAAGGAAACGACAGTTCCGTGAGCACTTGCTTGCCATGTAGTAATTGAATACATCAACTCTTCAGACTCCAATAATCTGGGTACAATATTTTAGACTTCACTGTGGCAAGAACATGTAAATATTCACAACCACTATTTGAGATCAAATAAGCTGTGAAAAAACATCACTACTGCAGTGTTTACAACTCTCTGAAGCCAAGTAATATGGCATTTTGATTCCAGTTTGCCACTGAGTCGGCTTAGGACAGGCACGGTCATTCCCGTGCCTCACTGTTGCCGCTCATAAAAGCAGCTTGAGCAAAATTAAAGTGACTAGAGTTTTGCAGCACAACCTTGGACTTTGCTGCTGCTACTTTATCAGCATTTCTTGCTGAGAACCTGATGAACCACTGGACCCGACAACTGGTACAGCATGAG
>JAJIZL010018619.1:187806-224755 GCA_023969395.1 Amblyomma maculatum
CTGAGAACCTGATGAACCACTGGACCCGACAACTGGTACAGCATGAGGGGCCTAACGTCCCAAAGCAACACACTGTCTGCCTACGGGGGTTACAGCAACAGAGGCCTCTGGATTAACTTCGACCACCTGGAGTCCTTTTTGAAGAGACATTGAGGACAAACTGAAGTTGGCCTGCATATACAGTGTACTGAATTCCAATCACACAGAAATCACTTTCAGTGAAAATGGAGCTTTTACAAGCTGGAAAACTCACAGGGTGACTATGAGCGCGTAACTTGGATATCTAGTATTTCTCACAGACACAAAGCTTTTACTCTGTTTCTCTTGCTAAGTCATACCTCCCCCCAGTGTCAGAATTTCTCACAGACACAAAGCTTTTACTCTGTTTCTCTTACTAAGTCACCTCCCCCCAGTGTCAGAATGTCTCACAGACACAAAGCTTTTACTCTGTTTCTCTTGCTAAGTCATACCTTCCCCCCCAGTGTCAGAATTTCTCACAGACACAAAGGTTTTATTCTGTTTCTCTTGCTAAGTCATACCTCCACCCCCAGTGTCAAAGAAAACCAAACAAAGGTTGAGGGGGAGCCAACATTTCCGCTAGCCGACATTCAACAAATGGACTTTTCTTTGTCACAGCAGTGAGATTTATTGTCATTCAAACGGAATAGCATTCAATGCATTGCATATCATTTGGAAATACGACGATGACGAGTGAAAAAAAAAAATTAGTCAATAGGCGTCAGTGCACACAAGAGGTTTGAAGTCACTGCGTAGCATTTTGAAACAGGACGAGAACTTCTGTGTGCTATATTACTAGAGGCATTAAATATTACTTATCATCCCCAAGTGTAACTGCAAAACACACTGAGCTGCAGGCTGTTCCCTCTCCTCCCCAAGCGCACAGCGCGATGCAGGCCAGGTGTACCTTGTAATTGTTGTCCGGCAGCATGTTGAGCAGGAAGCAGACCAGCTTTTGGGGAAACTCGAAGTACACCATCCAGAAGACCAGCTCCTCCAGGAAGCTGTTGTGCGTCAGGTCAGGCAGCAGTGAGCTTACCTCTGCACACAGAGCACAGTGGGAGAAGACTAGTGAACATGAACTGCTACCCTGAGAACACCACATCAAAATTCACGTCTCAAGCATATCAACCCTCCCAAAGGCAGATCAACAACAGCCAAAGCATGCTCCAATGACCAGTTCCAATCCAATGATCCAATGACCATAATAAATAAACCAGGCTCCATTTTTCGTGTTCTTCAACCTTTTATAAAGTGTGCTTTCAGTTATTACTTCAACATGCAGAGCTCTTTCTAAATCAGATCCAAATTGCTAAATTAAAGCGATTGCTCCCAACATGAGTCCGATGGCTGTAATGATAAAAGAAAATTTGCACGCAGCAGAACAGATTACAACCTGCAGAAATTGCTAAATTGGTGTGATGAGAGATGATTATGTTTCCCAGACCACCTTGCGCACACCCTAACTTGAAACCTCAACTGTAATACTGGTACACTGCTGATCATGCAAATAACTAATGTTGAGAGCAAGAGGAAAGATAGTGAGCTTTAACATCCCAAAGGAGCCTAGGCAATGAGAAATACTGTAGCTAAGGGCTCTGAATTATTGGTGAATTATACACGAATGAAAACATTTGTTATATCGTATTTCGCCATCCCGAAAGTATGCCTCGAATTATACGTGGGTCTGTATCATATGCAGGGTTTTTACGCTCATTCTGACCACCTGGGGATCTTTTAGCCACACTAAAATCGCTGCCAAAGATGGGACTAAACTAACATCCTCAAACTAAGCAGCCAATTGCACTGATCACTTAGCCACTATGGCTGAGCCCGGACAAATAAATGAAATCAAATATAGCTACAACACCAGACTCGCAACTTTCAAGAACCAAAATGTAGAAAGCATTCATGTAAACATATTCATATATAGTGGTATAATTTCAATTTGCACTCACTTGATTCTAACTACAATTCATTCATACAAACAGACATTTTAAACATAACAAAGTCAGGGATAGCACCTGAGTGAAACAAGATGCACAGCAATTTTAACATAACCGAATGCAACAGTTAATCAGAAAGGGCTACATGATACAGTGCACCAACCTGTCACTCCAACCTTGCTCACTTAGCTGAACTCTGCCTAACTCAAGACAGCTTTGCAGTCTCCTTCGAGTCTGGATTATGAAGATTTAACTGAGCAGAATTTCACTTTTCAAGTTACAGATTGGTCTTGACTGTTACATTCATATGCCATCAAATGGTACAGAAAAGAATACACACACAAGGCACATCAAAACTTCACTATCCATACCACACCTAAAGTACACCCACATCAAGAAGAAAAAGCAGAAACATGAAACGACACAAAGTATGAAAAATTGTAACCTATACTCCTTTCAACAGTGTACACTAAATTATGGCCCTGCATAGGTCTTGTGAAAAACAAAAACAAAACAGACTCCATAAATGGCAACCATAAACCAAAGGCTTCCCAGTATGCCACACCTGCTATGTATGAATGTGTGTGGGTGAGTGCGTATGCATCAAAAACTCAGTAATGAAAACAGTGTAACACACTTTATCAGAGAAGGACGGCACTGATGGCTTCAACAAAAACTGCTTAAATCAGTGCCCTCACCTTTAAAACTAATGATTAACTGTAGAATGCTCATTGCAATGATTCTTCTCCAGGACCCTAGCATGCAGCTTGAAAACAAGCTATGCTACAGAACAGGTGACAGCAGGCACAACACATAGGCTTGAAACCACAGGTTGAGAAAGGAGCTAATAGGAAGCAGCTGGTGAGAGGCAAGGAGACAGCAGCTGCCATGCAAGACTACAGTCAAAGCGTAACAGAGCCACGCCACAGCCAGTCTCACCAGCTCACCTTCTGTGAACATCTTGTACTCAGACACTGGAACAAGAGCGGAAGATGCCCAAATCGGTCACTGCCATCAGCAGTGCAGGAAATGCACTTCTCTTCATTCTCTAGTGAAGGGGACTAACACCACACACGCACTTTCAATCATCTTGTATGAGACTCAATGGCCAGAGACAGATAAAAATGATAAAATGATAAAGCCAGAGCGCTAGTCTTTTCGCCTTTATTTGCTTGGTGAGGATGCACATATGTTGGCCGGAATTTCCGCCAACATTTCCAGTGCACGGCAGTAAGCCCAAAGCCATGCAATAAGGTTCATCCACACTACCCACCCAAGTGTTAAAGCACCAAAGCCTTAAGTCCACACCTACTTTCCATCTTGTCATGATCTAGCTGGAGTTTCACCACGGTCTGAATGAGATTCGGTCACTTAAAATGTCAGCTGGCCCCACTTCAAGTTGTGTCAGCCACCAGAACATTACTCGGCTTCTTGTCATTCTTCATTGAGAGAGAGAGTGATTTGCGCACTTCATGTTGCACTTTTTCAAGGCGACATTTATGCACCCACTACAAAGTGACATTAGAACTTGATAAATTTTCAGTGCCCATAAAGAAGCCTCGGTTTTATATATTGTCAAATCAATAACAAAAAAAAAGGAAGGAACCATGCTACTGAGGAGAAAAAAACTGATTCCTTTTCAAAAGATATCTTTAGATCCTGCAACAAACAGTGACCGTCCCAGATAATGGCACGGCTGAGGAGCTCTTTACTTTGACACTCATGCAGCGTAACAGCTGGCAACTCTCCATAGGACTAGAACCTACAGTACTTTGGTTTGGTTTGTGGGGTTTAATGTCCCAAAGCGACTCAGGCTATGAGAGATGTCTACAGTACTTTATATAACACTGTCACGAAGGCAGCAAGAGGTACATTGAAAATTCATAAAACATAACACACCTCCGCGTTCCCTTCGGTAGATCGCTGAACGCGTATTTATGAGTCTACGGCCGATACTTGGCCACAGTTGCCACAGCACTAGAAAACTGAACACTGTCATCAGTGTGAGCATGTGTGTTCAATCCACGTTTCATGCATCTAAGTGTTTAGAACAGACCTGGAAATTTCTTAGAATAAATAAAAAAATGCATAACAGAAAACATCAAATTCTGATTCACAGCTTTCACTCGCAAAAAAAAAATAAAGGCATACACAAGCAAATGACAACTTTTTCATTACATATTTCCCAAAATGTACATATTCAATATACTAATCAGCATTCAGCCATGCATCAAGTGTTCACTGACATTACCAGCAGATTTACTTTCAGCATCTAAGTCCCCCTATTCCGTCTATGTAGATACCACATCAGCATAAAGGCCAATAAGTGAATTGATCCATTTGAGCTTATAATGGATCAAAAAAAAAAAAAGCATGGAATGATGCTAGGAAAAGAACAAAGAGAAATATGCATGTATTTAAATTCATTTCTTCCCAGTCTCAACTGCACTAGTCTGCAGAGTCCACACATCGAAAATTGGGGGAACAGTTAAACCCCGCCAGTACGGTTATGATGCAACAGCTTTAACGGCTCACCTTTGCTGGCTCTCCTCGCAGATCCTCATTTGCATCCATTCACTTTGCTACTCGCTTTATCAGTAGTCTCTTATTTGTGCCTCCATTATCCCACACACACTCATTAGCATACATTCATAAGAAACCACATTATGTGAAAGACCAATTCACATAGATATAAACAATCGCTTTAAACAACCCACAAAATGTGCTTGCGTGGCATGGAGCAGAGTGACTATCTTAGGATCCAAGTATCCTGGAATGATAGATTATGATCTCACCCTCCCGTCTCAAAGGTAAAGCCCGAGCTGGCGGCGCCTACCAACTTGAACATGTCTTGTGGCCTCGTGAAATCACACAACCTGACCACCTCTGCCAACTAGTTCCTGCAAAAGCCATGCCCGTTGACTTTTCACTCACAATGCCAACAATGCCGACACTGGAAGGAAGAATCGAATAATTCCCAACTATGTCTACACTTCTATGGCCACTGCCTTAGTGTGCAAATATTAGGTCATTGATGCCAGGCAGCGACTCACCCTGGTACTCTGGTGGGCAATCCCAGTTATGCAGCCGCCGCTTGGCTTCCTCGTAGCATTCGAGGTTGCGTCGCAGAAAGGCTGCCTTTGCCTCGTCATCCACATCCACTGGCATGGAAAGAGAACAATGGCTCAGGACATTGAACAGGTGGCTGAGCAACAGATTGTAAGAACCAATACAAAGCAACGGAGTACACCTTTCACTGCTCACAAACTAGTGCTGTAGCAGTTGCCTTCATATTTCCAATACCCACTGCATGGACTGCTTAAAGCGATTTGCTAAAGAAGAGTAACCAGGAAATTCCCCCTGCACATGTATACATAAGGCGACTATTGTCCACAACCAAAGCTCCTCCTCCTCCTCCTCGTCATCATCATCACCATCATCATCATCAGCAGCAGCAGCAGCAGCAGCAGCAGCAGCAGTCGGACTATACCCACTAAGAGTGAAGGCGTCTCCCATACTCCTCCAATTAACCCAATCCCATGCTAGCTGCATCCACTTGACCCTTGCTGACTCCTTAACCTCATCAGCCCACCTAATTTTCTGGCCCCCCCCACGCTTTCCTTCCCTTGGAATCCTTCCCACAAGCAAAGTTAGTAACAACATATCGGTTCCCTCTGCCACAAAAGACCAGTCATGACAAGTGGTCAACAAAATGGCCCCACACTCACTGGCAGCAGCACAGGTAAGGGTGCGGTAGCTTAGAGGGTTGGTGAGTGCCTGGGTCATGACCTGCCGCATGACGGCCCCCATCTCGCTCAGCTGATGCAGCATCGTCAGGAAGCCGTCCGCCTCTTGCACTGCTTTTTGGCCCACAGCCCCTGCACCGGAAGAAGGACGACACTTCTGCTTCAGGGTATGATACCACAACATTACGGCTAATATCCGCGACCACTCTAGCAGATCCTAGTTCGCGTACATGCACTTTGTAATTGGCCTTGACTAACAGCATTAAGCTGGCCTGTATCAATAGATTACTGTATTCTAGCGACAGATAAGCAACTTTCGCTGAGAACAGAAGACTTAAAAGCTGCAAAGAATCTAAAATTGAAATGCTGGTTCTGCCGCTGCTAGCCGCCTTCATAGTCAAACTGCGATAGCGTTGACGCTTTGACATCAAGACACCAACATGGTAACCATTTCTGATGCTCCAGTGACTTTACTAAAGAGAGGTTCTACTGAAAAAGCTAGCTGTATTTCAGTATGTGATGTATGCTCAAATAATGTAAAAGTGCGAGCCAACTCGCTCATTCTCATACAGTTAAAACTTGATTTAACAAAGTTGAGGGGAGCCGTGAATTATTTCGTTAAATCGAGAACTTCGTTAAATTGAATAAGGCATTTCTTGGGCACATAATTCAGTACATTCGATTACAGTAAAACCTCGTTAAAACGTACCCGCTTAAACAGTACTTTTGTTTTAAAAGTAGTAAAGTCAAGTCCCCGACCGAACACCCATTGAACATAATGCATTTTGCATCTGCATAAACCGTACCAGCTTATCGCGGTCATATCGGTTAGCACGTACCATTTTCACTTTTCGTCGCACTCGCGCGTGACGAATTCACGCCGGTAGCACCGACCCAAAGGACGATTCGGCTAGCGGCGCAACAATCTTCCCTAAATACCGCCGACGGGACGGCAAGCCACACAGCTAATGACAAATTGGCGCCAAAGTTGGTAATCATACAACTAGCGCAATCTTTGGGGGTCCGTATGGTCATTGTCATGACCCCCCGCGCTACTTTCGAGTGGGTAGCGCCAACACCACGACCGGCGCAGCTAGCGCGTATGAAAAGAAACAACAAAAATTCTTACTCGACAAGAAAGGCGACGGGATGAAGATGCTCCGCGCTGTTACCGCTGACTCGCAATCAATAAATTTTGGGGTGCTGTCTACAAAATAGACCAAAAATTAACACTTTTTCACCTTTATTTCTCGAAAAAAGGTTCGTTAAATCGGGACAGATCACGGAATCGGTTTCGTTATTTCGGGTTAGTCAAAGCATTGAACCCTATGGGCGTCTGAGGGGGAATTAGGATACCTTCGTTAAATCGAGATTTTCGTTAAATCGGGTTTCGTTAAATCGAGTTTTGACTGTAAGTATATTTCAGATCCCTGCATTAGCATAACAGATGTACTTTAATATCTTGGCTTTCGGTCCCACTGGCCCATATAAATAGTTCTAGCTGTTCTCTTTTTTAGGAGTGCCTTCTAAATTAGGAAGGTGACCCTTCTTGCACAAGGTGCTGAAGTCTACACAATGCACACAGGACATGCAAAAAGAAAGGATGAAACTCTCACCGCCATCAGAGGCATCACTATGCTCACGCAAGTGTTGAACAAGGCGCAAGATGACGCGAGGCATCATGGACTCGGCCACACAGAGCAGGTCTGGAGGTGCCGGCGGCTTGCCCACTTGGGCCCTGGGGCCATGTCGATGGCAGAATCTGCTCGAGACACAGAAAAGTAGGAGGTAAACTGGCTACAGCAAAACTGAATGGTTAAAGAAAAAAAAGAAAAGAAATCAATTTACCAAAATTTATAAGACTAAATTTATAAATCTGCAGCCAGAAGCCAAAATTTTTGCAGAATTAAGTTCTACCTACTTTCACATGTATCTTTTCCCCCAAATATAATTTCTGCATCGAATTTCTTTCTCGACAGGCAGTATCCTTTACATATTTTTTTCTTCCAAGTTTCATTCATGCCGCAATTTTTAAAACTATGTAATGATGTATTACTGCATAACGTTTAGCATCTACTCTATTCATTCCCCTGATGCAATACTGCATTTTTGGAGCCACAGAGGTATGAATAAAAAAAAAAGGATAACTGCTAAACACAGTAATTACTAGCATGCTATAAATGAGCATCATCTTCACTGCTTCAATAAGTACACCAAATGCAAGTGCAAATGTACACCATGTGCAAAAGCTGTCGACTGCTCGCTGTTATTCTGCCTAGTAAAACAACCTAATAGCATCCCACTATTTCTTTTAATTAAACTACCTGCATAAGCTGTCCAAATAGAGAGAATGATAATGGCACTTCAGCCCTCCACTTTCCATGCCTTCCCAAATTAGTAGCAAAAAAACAAAACAAAAAAACAATCAACTGCAATAAGTGTCACCATGCAGCAAGAATTCATCACCACGCATCACATTGCATCAAGATGTCCTCATAAATCTCTCTACTCCTACGACAAAGAAAAGTCTTTGACACCACCAACCTTAGCTTCAAGGACCACTGCGGTGTAAATACTTTTAAATATATTGTCCCCAGCTAAAGCTCCACATCGCAGACAGGCAGGCAACATGTAATGAGTTACAGAGTTAAAGCTTGCTTGAGCGTAACAACAAATAATGTGCTCAGTTCGGAGTATAGACCATTCTCTCTATTTCAGAATGTGGTCACCCCTTGCTAACAGTTCTTGGATTCTTGCGCTGTGTACAAAGTCATGACGCTACCAGTAACAACATCATGCAATTTTCGAAGAAGCGCGAGGCAGATATTTTGGGTTCAAAGCAATTTTCAAAATGACCAACTACGCCAGATCAGGCTTACACACTGTTCGAAACCCCAATCGACTAAGCTGCTGTATCAAGGCACACGTGCAGAGTACAGCAAAGATTTTTCAACACGCTTTTTTGAGCAGACACAACACACTCGCCTTGCAGATGGCACTCACCCATCCTCACGCATGACGCTAGCATCCCCGCAGTCACAAGCGCCGCCCGCCTGGCTGCGGAACATATTGAAGTCATGACCTTGGTGATTGCCTTGCTGGAAGCATTCGGCACACAAGGACATGCAGGGCGAGATGCCGCATGTCCGGCAACGATATGCCACGAAGTTTGCCGTCCACACCAGGCCACACGTAGTTGCATTGTCGTACCGCCGCACTGCAGGAAGCACAAGCCATGTGACCAGGGTCAATGACAAAAAAAAGAAAAAAGAGACGAGAAGACAACACTCACACAAAGACGTAAGCACCGTGATTCTCTGTGTTAAGACGAACCTTGCTTGCACTGGCCGCAAAAACTCTGCCATTATAGGCAACTTTGTCAAGACCAAACTGTTAACATTCCGTTAACATTCAGTCCAGCTTTGAGAGGCATACCTACCTCAGTAACTAGCTACAAAATGAAATACACCTGAAATTGTCGGGCTCTTTAATGAAGTGTGTAAAGCAGCATCCGTAACATCTAGCATGCATAAGTTTACCTAGCACACTGAGGCCAGGTATACTGCAAATGCCCTTTCCTCATGAGCCATAATAACAGACCCTCTGCTATTCACAAAGCAAACAACATTGTAAGTGAAACGGCAACATTAAACAAAAACGTAATCTTAGATGCACAAAAACGTTATTAAATTCTAAAAACAATGCAACATACTGGGCACATGAACCGTGCCATGTATGGTAAACAGAGGGCAGAATCTGATTTAAACAAATTCCTTGTTCTTGAGAAACAGATGCACCTAAGTGAGAAAAACAAGCAGTTAATAAAGCAAGGGGGGACAAATTCCAGCCCAGTCACAGGAATAGACACTCTCTCGTCTCAAGCGATTTCGATAAACAACACTATGAATCCATGTTTAATGTTATGTAATGCATCCCAGTAGACAACAGTTTAACATTTATAAGCATGTGTTTGGCAGCAGAAAGACATTTATGTCCAAACAGGCTGCTTCATATGACCATGAAACAGAAATGTCACGCAGCTTATGACAATTGTGAAAAGACACTATGTTCGGTTTTCATTAAGCATGTTAGTGTTTCATAACCGTGCCCTCCAAGGCTGTAGCACTGTGAACTAAACGAAGCGATGCGTTTTCATAATGAGTAATGAAAAGCACAGTTTAAGCAAATAATTTGCTAGGTCATTTGATCAATAATGTAATCAGTGGGAACAATTAAAACCTGCTCATTTGGCACCATGCTAGTGGCACTGCAATAGCTTTTAACAAACCTAGAAAATCTCTCGAGCTTTCATAAAGAACCCCACCCATGAACCTGCCCCATTTTTTCCAATGAGTTTTGTATTGGCAAAGTCTTGTCCGGCCCAGAATTTTCTAGTCACAGAGTAGTTTCAAAGATCTGTAAGTTGCCTTTCTACACACAATCCTTTCTAATATGCCAGAAGCTGCACTCTTTATCCATTACTGACACCCGTGGAGCCCTGTGTGGTTCAGGCCCCCGTGCTTCTTTCATATTGTTACGAGGCGGCAAGTCAAAAGAGACAGAACATGACCGATGGCTATAGTAGATGACATTTAATGAAAGATGGCAGACCTAGCGCGAACGTGCCTGCCCAAGCCACTGCCCGCTTCTTCTTCCTTGCCCATAATATTAATAGCCACACCAAGAAGGTTTTCGACCATTGATGGCAATGCAGTCATAGTGCAGTGTAGTTTGTAACAAAACCAAGTCCATGCACAACCATGCACAGCATTTTCTAAAGAAAAATGTTATGTAAGCATGGACAGCCAAACTGCTAAACTTTTCTTTCCTACCCTCTCTTTACGATACCTTCGAACAATGAACAAGGAAGCCTGTTGCAACATCTCCATGACTGTTAGTGTGTAATGCCCAAGAGCGGCCTCTCAAGGAAAAGCCACGCACTGACTAGCTGAGTGACAAGGGCAATGCTAACAGAAAAGGCATATGACAGCCAAGCAAGGTAAATCGAGAATTCAACCACTAAATCGATCGCTTGCTCAGAGTTCCAACTGATGCTAACTTGGAGAACTGCCTACAGATTACCTTACCGCACACCCAATAAAATTGTGCAAAACGAACACGAGACCATTCGAAGGTGCCCTCACAATACAGCGCTGGGGCTGCCTCTCCACACTTCCAATGAGAAGCTAGAACAAATTATGGAGGCTTCCGAGAAACTCTCAAGCTACAGAGAATATACTCCCCTCCTCACAAAAACCTCACCAAGGAAGAAGCCATATCTTGTCAACAGATTGAGACAAACTCATGTCCCAAACTGTATGTATACAGTTGGTTTTTTCTTAACCTCAATACATGACACTGGTGCGGTGGCCAGCCAGCATTCTTCCATACCTCAGGTGGCTATAATGGTAAACCCCAATGCCTACTAACACCACATGCATCATTTGAGCAGTGGGAGGTAACACTATCCAGCAAAGATCCAGAAGATTAGTGCAAGCTCATTGGCTAGATCAAGGTGGCAGCAGCAGCCAACAAGTTTTGAAGTTGGAATGCTGAGCACCAGCTTTTCAAGTCCTCTATTTTGTTAATGTTAAAGTTTCCAATCGATCCCTGAATTTTAAACTTTCTCTCCCAGCCAATAAAATAAGCTGTTTTGGATATCAGTCCAAGCAATGAAAGGATGCTTGGCACTAACATAGAACTAACTGATTTGAAGCAAAATGCTTCAATAGGCTAGTCAACTCCGAGTCTCGCGTGTGCTCCGTCGTTAGAAACACATATAGAGCTCCGCTTTAACCAAGCCGTATGAACATGCCTTACTGGCCTATACAGATAATGTGAATGCAATGGTCCTGGCAGGCTGAGTCTGACATAACCATCCCATGTGAAACGGGAGACCCAAGTTGGCAGCTCCTGCCAGTGAACCACGGTCATGGGCACGGACACGGCATACAGTGAGGAGCAATTAGACCTGGCATAGTATTGCTTTCGCAATAAAAGCCACAGCTGCGCATGTGTAAACCCCGTGACGTCACAGGAAAGGTGCAGATGGTCAGAGCCACCGCTGCCGCCACAACCGCCGCCACGACTCCACCAGTTGATCTTAAGCTGGTGCTGCACACTTTCACCGAGCTGTGTATATGTCTATACAGAAGTGTAACAATGATGATGATGTGGAATCGGAATAAAGTTTAATCTTATGTGATGTACGGCTGTAATCAATGTTTCACCGTGATGATAAGCCATCAACAAGGTAAACCACAAGTACGCCAAGGAACCTCAAGCTAAGCTATGGCATCGCCGAAGCTTTTCACTTCTGATATCCAGCCTTAACCAAACTAAGCCACCACCAATTTTTTTTTCACGAATACTTAAACACCATGTGCACACTATATTTCTTCTATTCACAATTTTGTTCTGTGGCACATATGATGGTCACTTGCAGCATTGGACTGGATTAAATAAGCTCATGCATCTCTGACGCTGCACAGAGTAAGGCCCACTCAGAATTGATAAAGTGTACAACCCTAAACTTAACTACTACAACTTCCTAACAGCCTTCACGAGATAATCAGTGGCAAGCAAAGTGAGTGCCTATATAGGTTATTCCCCATTTCTGAAGCCCATTCCAATTCGCTGCCATTAAGCCTAGTGAGGTTGCAAAGAAGTTCTCCAAACATTGTTTGGTATTCAAAAGGATACGGGACACTTATAAACTTAACAAAGGGGAGGAAAGGAAAAGAAAGTCGACTCGCTCCTCTAAAGGCCTTTTGCCAAAGTAAGTGTATGTGCTACATTCACATGTGGTCAATCCAATTTAGTTGCTTTCATCACAAATATTTCACATGCACCTCATCAGAACCCAAGCACATGTCTACCCTTAAACACCCCTCCATGTCATAACTCAAAACAACGGCTTCACAAAGTACTTGCAGATTATTAAGAGACTGAAGCACTTTCAACCAAATGGTAAAGGCACAGATTCTAGCAAATGGGATCTTGCACAACATGAGTGAAAAAAGTCGACAAGCCAAAAATTGTTCAAACACACTGTCCATCCAATGGGCAATAGATCTAACAAAACAAGCTTGAAATGTGGCCAGTCGATTGCTGCAAGGGCACAGCCGATGCAACCTATCAGTTGTTAGAGGATACAATATGAAATGCAGCATAAGGAAGTAACAAAAAAACAGTAACTGCACAGCGGCAAGTTGGAGCTTTCATGTAAACACTGCAATCGAAACCCCACTAGGCCGACACCATGCCAGTGCAGTCAAAGCTTATCTCTTAAAGAGGATGGGGAAAATAAATTAGAAATAACCCAGGCTGACAAGATAACCAGTGCAGCCTTGACAGCGCTGGCCCACGTAGCAATCACCAAGGCCTCATGGGATGACCTTCTTTCCGGGCACACTGATACGCACACACTGACACATCACTTCCCAGTATGGGTCATATTACACACAGAGCTGTAGCTAACAGAGAATTATTCTTTCTTGCCTTGTCATCTTCAAGAAACAATGCTAACCGAAATTTTTGAACAGATACTATCAGTAACCCTTAATTTATCAGGCAGCAGATATTTTATTTGATGAGTAAGTACAATACCAGCTTCTTGTGAAAGCACCGTAATTACAAGCTCAGTGCAATTATGTGCGAAGGATTTCTGCTGGTATGATGTGGTGGCTGCATTAGTTCCAGGTTGTTTACTGCCTATATGAGTATGCATTCCAATGGCATCCAAACAGGAAATTATCACTGAAATCAGTATTATTCTTTTTTTCAACACTTTATATAGCAAAGAAGACATTTGAATGGAAGCGGACATTTTCTGATCACCAGCTGATGACCAAATGAATTATATAAGCTATACAAAACAAAGTACACTGAGACTCAATAATGTATGCAGAAATGAGCTTCGGCTGATAATCCAATACAGACAAAACTGAAACTATCAGGATCAACACAATCGGATAAAGGAGCTCTACGGGGTCCACTTGAACTCGTGGATTTCCACCAATAAGTGCAACATACATGCACGATTACACTATCTTGCAGAATCTGCTGAAAGTGTAATTTTCCTCACTTGATTCCACAGGTTCTTGACTCCCACGAAAGAAGTTACCCTCAAATATTGCATCGTATTTATATGTATCGTACAGTCATAGACAAAAGTTGGCGAGATGCAGATTCTTGTGGAAAAATATTTTTGCTGTATTAGGCTAAAAATACGTCTGAAGCCAGGTTATCGCTGTTCATTTCTTTAATGCAAGGCCTTTGTTTGTACACGCGGGAATAAGGAAATATAGCAGTCTGCTAATACCCTGCAATCCCCTCATTTCTTGAACACCTGTAGTATAACACTGTTTGCACAAATTACTAATATTACTGTTGTCACCATTACTGTCCACTCTTTCCTACTTTGTCAGATGCAGTGAATAAAACATGTTTGAGTACATTAGAAAAATAATACGGCAAACCAGAGTTTCCTCAAAGTAGAAGGCAAAATGAGAGGAAGAAACTAAACAGGAACACATGATACAGAGTATTTTCATAAGAAGTACTATAAGAGTGTTGGTTTCCCACTTTTCCCAAACAAGCGTGCATCTTTTTAGCACTACTCAGCATCAAGTTACTTTGAAATTTTCATTACTGAATCAGCCCAGCTGACTACAAATGCAAAATGAATGCCTCATTAATGCATTCAACATGTGAATGATTGAGCATCTGGGACCTACACTGCAACGAAAAATGCCTGAGTATGGATCAGAAAATTACAGGCTCAAACCTTGGCGGGCTGCTTCTTCCTTCACGGCTAAACACAGGGGGGTGATCGCATGTGTTGAGGACATCTGAGGCAACACTCAGGTAAGGAAATTGCGTATGCAGCTCTTGCTTACCCATGGAATAAAAATGACTGAAGGCCTGCAAGACCAGCTTCCACTACACCTATGAGAGGCTTAAGCAAATAAGGTGTCACTTAAAACCTTCCACCAGCTAACCTTTCCTGACTAAATGAATTATAACTTAATTTAAACCAAGGTGATTTAGCTTTCATACCCAGCAGCATCCAGAGTCAAACATGGCTGATGCACCCACAAATGCAGCCACATCAATGTGCATATGTCTACTGTTTTCCTGTCAGTTGTATTTGCTAGCTATGTATAGACAATGCATCGCCCATTTGTTCTTCCTTTCTAACAGTCTGTCCTTCCTCTGTGTGCCAGCTTGTTAATCTATTCTCCTTTGAACAATATCATAAGCAGATGTGAATTATTTTTCTGTTAGGATAGTAAAAAGAAACTGTCATAAGAAGTCAGACGAGTCAACTGCCTTCACGATCTCCACACAACTTCTGGGGTACATTCTTCAGAAGCCTATTCACTCCAGGCACTCAATAGATGTTGCACACCTTTTCTCACTTATAATTACCCATTTTAATGCACAGACAGCATATAGAAACCCACTTCAATGAGAAAAGCATGCTAAAGCTGTACAGGCCAGAGAGTTCACTATGAAAATTAACCTTGATGTTGCTGTTGATAATAAGGCAGTAAAAAAATAATAAATAAATAAAAATAAAGCTTAAATCAAATTTTTCTTTTTACTTCCATCGTACGCTATCTTAGGAAGTAGTAGAGCACGACATAATTGTAATGTGTCTGCGAAGTGTTATGCAAAACTTTTTTACAAGAACAACAAGACGAAAATAAAGCCACTGCTGGAATAAGTCACCTGAAATAACTGGGGCCTAAAATGCGTGCGCCGAGTCTGACGCTGACAATGAAAGCACAACCCTTTGGTGCTGCTTCCCCACCCACATTTTTGAAGCAAAGGGATTGCTAGCGGTCACACCTCACTTTCCATATATAGGACAAGACGACGAGCCCTTCTAATCAGTGTGCAGTTCACTAAAAACCAATTATCGAAATGTGCACCAGCGCTTCTTTACTTTCCGCCCCGGCCTCCAAGCTTCGCCGCAAATCCAGGTCTAAGGTCGCGCGCGAGTGACAGCAAATTTCGCGCACAAAGTTAAGGTTGGCTCCGCTTTCACCGTGTACGACCAACAACCGATCCGCCGCGCTACCCCGTTCATTGGTGAAGAGAAACTTGGAAAGCGCGTGCCAAGTTCGGCTTGCTACATGGCTGGCACCACGGAGCGGAGGTTGCGCAACTGCGACCAGAGTGAAGTGTCGCCAAATCCCTGGGCGTACCACACCTCGCCAGTCAAAACAAGGGCCGCGCGCGCCAGCGGTGTCGAGGTGGTTAGACAAGGGGTAATCCAAAAGAGCGTATGTTTCCAAACAGAAGCTAGCGCTCCACGCTTGGGAAAGTAGCACGACGTCGAGAAAGGAACACGGATGATGAACGCTGCGTGCAAGTTCAGCGAGGCAGCTGGAAAGGTTTCACTTGTCATTTTCGCGTCACGCACTAAAATTCAGGGCCAAGTTAATTCATCGAAATGTCACACGTGCAAACGGATGCGACAAGGGGAACACTTTTCGTGACGTGACCGCAAACAATTCGTGCGTTGCAGCAGCTTTCAACTCGACCATCGGCTCCTCTCTCCTAGGCGTTCCACTGTGGCCTTCAAGACGCGAGGCTCTCTCCTACCTAGCTACTAGCACATGTCGAAGAGCAATTTTTAAAGGAAACACGACGTTGTTACCGTGCTGCAAAAGCTACGAGCGTAATAAACCGCTCTACAGCGATCAACGCGCACAAAAGCGCCTACGCGTCAAGGTGAGACTGCGCAGCGTCCCACGAGAGTTGAGAAAGTTGAAACAAGAACCAACACTGCACTTCAATGGCGACGATGACCCGAGTCAGAGAACCTTTCGCCCCAACTGGTCAGCGATCGCAGCTCGCAAAGCAACGCGATTTAAGATGTGACACTTCTAAACGCGTCCGTCAAAAAGAACGGGCTGTTCACCTGTCTGGGAGAATTCGTCCGGAGTCTTGCCTCCGGCCATGAGCCATTTGCACCAGTCTATGGTGTCCCATATGTCGATGGGCTTTCGAGGGTCGAGAATAATGTCCAATAATTCGTTCAGCTGCCTTGGGTTGCTTGTTCTTGCACATTCCGATTGGAAATACGCAGCCGCTCCTCTTTTCCCCTTCTTAATTAACACTTCGGCAGCCATTTTTGATCTCCATCTGCCGTCCAGCGTTGCTAGACGCTTCCTGAGGACCGACCAGAAACGGGGCGGCAGCGAAGGTAGTTTCGGTTGCGTTTCCATGCAGCGGACGCCAGGGACGGGGCGGCCGCGGCGGCTGGCCGCTTGGAACTGTGCCGTGTTCCAGTGTGCTGCTGGCCACCGCTGAATATGTTGTTGTTGTTGTTGGCCCCTTGAAAAGTTGCACGTACCCACATGGAAGCGGTCTCTTTTCTTTCTTTTGTCCCTAACATGAAGAAACTCATTTTTAGTAGCTGCAGGTTGGCCACGGTACATTAATCGGAATGGGTAGAAAACGTAAAGTTGACTATGTTGTTAGATAGTTTAGCAGCGTGGTAAGATAAATGCGCTAGCGCACTTAGAATGCTTATCCTGATTAAACGTACTATTGAATGATCGAGGTCATGTCCAGACAAATGCCATGGAAGTCCCGTTTGTTGATAAACCGGCCGACAAAGCTCTTCAAACTTTCCGCAAAACAACTCCACCCACATACATTCCTTCACTAAGCCTGTGTGACAGCTCTGCTATTTAACAAACTAAGATGGCGCCACCAGCTTCCCCGTGGGAAGTGGCTTGCTCTGCGCACGTGCAGACGACGCGAATATTCGACTTTTGATCAAATTCCCAGGAAACACGCCAACTTCCAGGGACGTCCCGTCTAAGCCCCTACTCCTATATCTTAACAGCGTAATCCGCAGGAGATTCCCGCGAGCTCCCTTTTTGAATATCTTCGAACCTCCAGAGGAGGATCTCTGTTGGGTTTTCCATTTACTTCCCCTTTATATGATCATGCTAAATACATTCCAAAACAGTTGTCTAGGATGCACCATGTCACACAAACGTAAGTGAACGAGAGCCGCACAATTTCGATAGTAACGTCAAAAACAAAAGGCATACTGTTCGTTACGGCTGCTGGAAATAATTGGCGCCGTTTTTGTTATGATACTCAACAGTTGCTAACTAAAATTTAGGTTGCGCTTCCTCAACATAGTCCATTGTGGTTTTTTAGAGCATATAAACATCAAAATGTAAGCTCATAGTTGCATTAGCTGAAACATGGAAATTGCCTCCTTTGAAAAATATATGAGGCCACGCAGTATGCTGTATTACGTGCAGCCTACCACAATATGAATAGTATGTTCTCAAAATATGGCATATATGTTGCAGCAGTGCAGCGCGGCACCCAACTAGCATTCCGCCTAACTTCTTTGAAGAGCGCAAAACGGCTCTAACTAATCGCTTTATCTTTATTGTTTTATTTTTATCGCTTAATTTTTATGGGACGCCTGTGTATTGTCTGGGTATTTAAAACAAGTTGGAAGCTCCAAATCAACGTCCAGGTTGAAGAAAGTTTGTTGGCTTTCAAATAGTGTTTTCAATTGTGTATTTCCTGATTCTGTTATAAGGTTGGCTCTCAAGTAACAACTGAAAAAAAAAAAAAACTCAACCGATTTACATCGTTATAAAAATGCGAAATAGGTGCGCAGCACTGCTTATGGAGCAGTATCAGACGGTTTGGCTCTATCCATAGTGACGCCTATCAAAAGCTCTGTGCAGCAGCGTCCTGAGCTCTCTTCACACCATTTGCGGTGGTTCTTACCCCCGAACGGCCCGGTGAGCTGCTGAAAGCCGGAGTCGAGGGAGCACCGCGCATGCATGTTTGCTGTCCATGAAGGCCGAGGACGCTACAGGAGAGAGTCCGAATTTAAGGGTGTGAGAACGACAAACGGCTATTCATTCCACGCGCTTGTACAGCATTGCCCGATGGCGGCCACGACAGCCGTAACTGTATGATACCCGCCACACACTCATTGGCTGCAGCTGTTAGTCCGCTCCGCCTTCTCATTGGCTAAAACCCGATTCATTTATAGAAAGAAAAAGGCGCGATAACTATCTCACTCGTTTCCATGGACACCTCAACCGCGCAGTAAGGGAAGGGAGGAAGGTGGGAAAGTGGAAAGAGAGAAAAAGGAGCCGTAGTGGAGGGCTACGGAGTAATTTCGACCACCTGGAGATTTTTAACGTGCGCTGATATCGCAGAGCACGCGGGCACCTCTTCGTTTCGCCTCCATCGAAACGCAGCCGCAGAGGTCGGGTTCGAACTTCTCATTGGCTAAGGCGCGCGACGCGGCGCGCAAAGAGAGAGAGAGCGAGAACAGGCGTCGGACCGCCACCAGCGAAATCCGTGAACGCGCTACGCACTAAAAACAACAATGGCTCTATGT
Organism: Amblyomma maculatum; assembly: GCA_023969395.1. NCBI lineage: Eukaryota > Metazoa > Arthropoda > Arachnida > Ixodida > Ixodidae > Amblyomma > Amblyomma maculatum. Next base: position 206,922 of record JAJIZL010018619.1, read on the forward strand.
TGGTCCAACAACCTGCATACAACCTGGCAGACTTGGACCCAAGCTAGGCCAAGAAGTTTGGGCTGAGGTTGAGATTGGTTATTGGCCTTATATAAACCGGGCAAGCTTCGACTACCGAGGTTGGCCAAGAGCACTGGCCAACCTTGCAGACATTGTCCACTCAAGGAAAGGAAAACACTGGTTGGATAGTACACATTTGAAACTATAAAATGCCTTTTTTTTTTTTTTGCTTGGAAGGACAGCATCTGCAAGGTTGGCCTCCAGCCTTGGCCCTATGTCGGCAGCCGAAGGCCCTACATGTGCGCAGGAAACAGCACTCATCCGTTAAATGAATGTATCAGTACTTCAATGCGCTCTTTCTGGAGAGTGTGAGCTAAAGAAGGCTGTGATTATAAACACGGAAATGCAACTTAAATTAAATTGGTTCACAGGAAGGGAAAGGCGCAGTAACTGTCACACTTGCTCTGTGGACACCCGAACCGCGCCGTAAGGGAAGGGAGGGAGGTGGGAATGAAAGTGGAAAGAGAGAAAGAGGAGCCGTAGTGGAGGGCTACGGAGAAATTTCGACCACCTGGGGATCTTTAAGGGTGAAATTTTGTTTAGTTAAACAATTGGCGCGAGTCGAGCCTGGGCGGCGGCGGCGGTTTCACGCTGTTGCTATCTATATACTTCTCGCTCCAACACAACCCCCTCCTGGAACGATCTTCGTCTGAGATTGCAGAAGCGTAGAGTTCCAAACGTCGAAGCTCCCCTTTTTATGCGATGTTGCCGTGCCGCTGCTGTCAGGCCTTCGTCCTACTCCGCGCCTCCGTCTTGCTACGCCTCTCATCGGCCTCATGTTCGGTCTGCGGCGAACAAAAATTCGTTTTAGCCCCGCCGGAGTGGTGCAGTGGTAAGACGCCCGACTACTGTGCCGGAGTTCCCGGGTTCGAACCCGACCACGGCTGCTGCGTTTCGATGGAGACGAAACGAAGTGGCGTCCATGTGCTGTACGATAGCGCACGTTAAAGATCCCCAGGTGGTCGAAATTACTCCGTAGCCCTCCACTACGGCTCCCCTTTCTCTCTTTCTCTCTTTACACTTTCACTCCCACCTCAGTCCCTTCCCATACGGTGCGGTTCAGGTGTCTACAGAGCAAGTGTGACAGATACTGCGCCTTTCCCTTCCTGTGAACCAATTATTATTATGCGAAGCATATTAACGTAGGTTTCGGGCCTTCGCGCGACGCCCGGCGGTGGCCACCATTGACCCTGAAGTGGGGTCACGTGACATGATGTCGCGTGATGACGTCACACCAGCTGCAGATGGGGCCTCATATCGCGCTGTCGGTCGCTTCCCGGCGGTGGCCACCATTAACCTTAAAGTGAGATCACATGATGTGACGTCACGTGATGACGTCACACCGGCTGCAGATGGGGCCTCATATCGCGCCGTCGGACGTCGCCCGGCGGAGGCCTCCACGCTTCGGTTCGCGCCGTCGCGCGCGACGCGGCGGCGGCGCCACCATCGCTGCATCACGTGATATGTGACGTCACGCCAGGGATGAAGCGGCGCGCGCCCGCCGTCGCGTCAGTCTCTGTGCCCGCAACCGCGCCAGCGTCTTTGCGCCGGACGTGTATGCGTAAGTGACGTGCAAACCAAGAGTCATGCATTTACGGACCATAAGAGTGTGTTTGTCGGGCTGCAAAGAATAAAGTACGACGCTTAACCTAAAACCACATCTCCGTTACTTAGCCCCATCCACACTGAGGCAGCTGCTTAACATGCTTCGCATCCACTGGGCTTAACCTTGATAAGCCTCCAATTTTTATTATTATTATGTACTCTGGTAATGAGCCCCACGAGCGCGTCTAGCATCCTCCGTATCACCATTGGTAACACTGCACAGTGTCACGAAATCGGCGCCCATTTTCATCAAGCCGGTACGGCGCGAGGCCCGCACGGCGTCGCGTGGAAGGCATAGAGAGAAAAGCCCCCTTCCCCGCGCGGGAGAGCGCGTAGCTTTGTACGCGTTGCCGTCACCCTCTTTCCCATTGCCCGGGGAGGACGGTGGTTCATCGGACTGGAATCAGCCAGAAATTTCCAGCATGTTCTATGGGACCTGGCCAATGGCGACGCGCGGCTCGACGGGAGAAAGAGAGAGCGCTATAACCAGCGAAGCTAAGTGTGTGTGCGCGCTAGCTTTGACGCGTGCTAACAAACAGACGCGGCGCGCCCTATTTAAAGAGACCGCGCCGTCTGATGAGTCAGTCAGTCAGTCAGTTCGTCAGTGTTTTGCGACGTGTTCGCCTGTGCTTCGGCTGGACTCCCGGGGATCACCCGCTGCTGGCAAGCCCACGGACTTTCAAGGGAGCGGCGCTCGTCTCGTATGGCGGCCACATCGTGACTCTTGAGGCGTCGGACTGCAACAGTGCCCGGTGAACAATTTGGTGTTTGTTTATGTACTCTCTCGTGTTTCATCTGTTGTAAAGCCTCTACGTTATTGGATACCTGTGTAATTGCATGCTTAGCGTTTGTATTCTGTGAACCTCTCGTCTATGTATTTCAAGTGATCTTGTGTATTCCTTTGTATCGTCTCTTGCTGTGCATAAATTGTGTTTTGTTTGTTACTTCTGACTCCGATCCTTTCTCTGGTTTGAACCGGCGACCGCTGGGCACCAAACGACCACCCCCTTCTGTCACCACAAGGTAGTTGAATTCCGGCTGAGCTTGCCACGCAGGTCGAGGGCATCTCCTTTGCGACCGGAACAGCTACCCCCACTCACTCTAAGGGTGTATGGGAGTGTGCGCACCGTTAAGGGCGCATCGTTAATAATACCCCCTAATTATTAACGGGTGACACACAGCATCCCCGTACGATGGATTTTCGGCTAGCGATTTTGTGGCCTCGTCTGCCGGCAGAGCAAATTTTGGCTGAACTCCGTCTTGCGAAGTACTTTCGCTTCCGGTCTGCAATTAAGACACAAAGCTAGGAGTAAGATAGAGAGGCGGGCGAATCTTGTGGAGGGTACTTAACTATCTTACACGCTGCGAGAGAAAAGTTATTAACTACATTTTAATCTGCCCACAGTTCCACTGTTAGACTCTTATCCACCCTAATCTGATTCAATTCAGCGCGACAAGAATTTATTCAGCCTAGCCTAAAAAATTCCAAAATAACCTAGCACATTCCATCGCAATTCAACTTACTCCACCTTGCTCCACAATCCAACAATTCCAAACGCCATCCACCCTTAATAAACCAAAATATTCATTTAATTCTACTAAGTCTGCCTTAAGAGATGCGGGGCTAAAATCGTAGTTTTTATCATTTTCGTGGTGAAAATCATAATTTTCACTATAAAGTACGTGTCTTTAAATTTTTGATGTTCTGGATTGTGCACGTAGTAGGGGGTGGTAACAACTTTTATTGCCACAAAATGAAAGGAATATTTTCGGGCTGGGGCGAGTCTAGGGTGACCTCCAGTCGGGGGCGACCTCTTGAGCTCGCGTGACGAGGGCCAGTTGAGTAGTTTTTCTCTGGGCTGGCCAACAGCTTGTCCCATTCCTCCGCTGAGGGAGCTGGCAAGAAGAAACTTCTCGCCAAGTTTAGTGGCCACCTACGCAGTTGAAAAAAAAAAATTTTTTTTTTTTTTTTCGCGATGGGGTGCAAACCAACGTTGTGCAAACCATTGCACCCGCCACTGCTTCGGTGGTGGACGACGGCTGTTGTTGCGGCGCGCGTCTTTCTCTCCCTCTTCTTTTTCCTTCTCTATTTTCTCTTCTGTCTGCACTAGGTAGCAGAGGTGGCTCAGCTACAGAGCCAGTAGCAGGCCCGTGCATTTCCTTTTTCCTACAGCCACAACAACAACGCAGCGCTATACGAACGCTGATTTGAAGACGCAGCCGCATAGCGGGTAAGGAACTGAGCGCGGAGTGTATTTTGTTTTTCGCGCTCTCTAGCAAGAAAGGGCCTGCTGTCAAAAGTACAGCACACAACCAAAAATAAAAACTGAAAGAAAGACAAATTTTGGGTCGCTGCAAATGCGAATTGGTTAGTAAACCGAAATAGAAGCTTGGATTGACTAAAATGCAGCAGTAACATTCAAACGCTGTTTTCGCACCACCTGGCTAAACCAATGTGCTTGACAAGCTGGAGATAGAATGTATGAGCCCAGATGAAGAGGAAAGTCCGGCAAGCAACCAAGGAAAGCATTTCATGAGGAGCAAGCAAGGGCGCTGGACAGCAGTAAAACTGAAATAAGAGGCAACTCGAAGCAATCGCCACAGCGCAGTGTCATGCTGAAAGGACGGCCCAACGTACGCTCCAGGCCACTTTATTAGTTTAGGCGCTAAATTTGAATAGCACTTTCTGAAATCTTTGAACTCCTTTTCTCAGTTAACGCTTTTTGCAAGAGCACAACCGTTAGGAAAACTACCATTTCCAAACTCGTACGCTCAAGGCTGGATTCAAGGTGATTTGTAGAGTAAAACTGTGTTGAGAACTAGGTAATTTACTTTTTGGGCTTCTAATTACTCTCTAAAAGCATCAAATATGTGACGCATGACGACAACAAAAAAATTGTCTCCTTCTCAAAGTGCTCAGAATTTTACAAAAATGCCATAAAGAACCCGCAATTAGCACAATTAACTATCTAGACATTATCTGAGCTCAAACAATTTGTACAAGTTCAATGTTTTGGAAATTTTAGTTTTCCCAAGCCGACAGGCTTAATTCAAATTCAAATTTTATTCTGCTCATTATGACAGCTGTAACTATTTTCTATTTGTGCTGAAGGGGGGAAATTATAAGAATATATTCTATAATAAGCTGAAGATAAGTCATTTCTGGAAATTTATTCTAAATTGGTGCTAGAGTTCAAAAGCTTAGCTTTTAGCCCCGCATCCCCCTTAATTCGATTTAATCCACATTACTGCAATATATTTGTTGTAGTCCACCGTTAAATAATTCCCCAGAATGCACCACGCGTGACACCACTGTTGAACCATGACTTGGTCGCCTTAATCGCTGGCTCGGACGGACTTCCACCCCGCGACAATCTGGGCATATGCTCCAGGCAAAATCCTCCTTTAATCTATCGCGATCAACCATAATCGCATTATTCGATCTTATTCAACCGTAACCCACCCTATAATATAACTAAATACTACACTGTAATTTACACGTAATCGACCCTCATTCGCTCGAGAGCATGAAGAGAGGTATGCTGCCGCATTACTGCACTCAAGCAGACTTAAATGCCACTTGGATTTTTATTTACATGTTCTCAATACTTTCAGTCGTATAAGGAACTATTACCTCGCACAGTACACAACATGTCTGTGTTACAGAATTCCGTAAGTACAGATATAAAAGCGCGTTGACACACTTGCGGCGTTAGGTTTGTTTCAAAAGGAACAGCTTACAGTACATCTTTTCGTGCACACTGATTCCCCACAGCACCCGTGCGATAATTTCGTGCACAGTAAGTGCATGCAATTTAAGCCTACCCTAAAATTACAGATAACTCCAAACATTAAGTAGCATTTATGTAAACATATGAAAAAGAAACCACTCACGCAACGGCCTTCACTGTCCATGATGTGCGACACCATTGCATAATCGGTTCCCGCAAGGTGCCGGCTGCACAAAACACGATGACTGCTTCATCAGCAGCAATGCCCAAGTGAGTCATAATGTCGAACGTGCAAAGTTAGCTTGCAGTCCTAAAGGACGTTTCGTATTTATATGCAGGACCTGAGTGACTAATGAAGCTGTTTAGTTTTGTTTTGTTTTTCTTCAAGCAGCTGTAACGCATAAAAAAATATCCCAGATTCCAGGGGGCACCGCAGATCGCATAAGTTGGGCATTGTTGCGGCGGAGCACGCATCCGGCGGGCATCGCGTTTATATCAGCGCAGTCACCCAAACCCTGCGAAAAATCCCGTCGTGCAAAGGCTTCCAGACAAATCGCAGTTTGTCCGATGACTCAATCGACTCGCCCATCCGGCGTCAGCGAGTCGATCTCCTAGCCACCCACCCTTAACCGGCTACGAACTTCACCAGCGGTGCTTCCTGGTTATGAGGTTCGAAGTGATGCCTGCTTCAACGGATTCCGGGCCTATAAAAGCCATGCCATGCGGAGAGACAAGACGAAAACAGCTAGCGGACGAAAGCGTACATTGTTTCGGGTTATACGTATATTAAAACACAATACTCGGGTCAACGCTGCAAGCCCATTGAGTTCTTTGCAACGCCCTTGTATAAATTACATATGAATGTTTCGTTAACTCAACATCGCCTAGACCACTTCACCGCTCTGCTTTTCGCTGCAGTGGCAGCACACTAACGATAACCACCGACCACGGGCTCAATCGCGGTGGCAGCGGTAGGATGCCTCAAAAGTAACTGCACAACAGCTCGGCCGGAAAGTCCGCCTCCTTCGAACTCATTCAGCTCCAAATTTCCGAGCGGTGGGAGGCTGTGCCGCTCACCGCCCAAGCCGCGGAGACCCAACTCCAGGCCATCGAGCGAGCCTTCAAGTTTTTTAACGAGACTTCCGACCAGTTAGCACGGACTCTAGACCAGCCATAGCAGCTCCACAGGTTGACGAAATAAAAGTTTATTTTGCGTTTATGCAGTGGCAAGCGAAGCGGATTTGCTCGCCACGCCCCGGATTAGAAATCCACTCGCGGCCGTAAAGCACTTATTTTAGTTTACTGTTGCTCCGAGCCTTCATCCCGAGACATCGCGACCTTATCGCTAGAGAGGCAATCAGGGCCGACGCATTGAAACGTGTGTGCTTAAGTGTATGACGGGACAATGCTGAATGCTCCCGTCTTTTGCTCTTCTTTCGATTCCTAGTTATACGTATCTGTATTGTGCTACCTGCTTAGGAGCAGTATAATTGGAGATGTATGGGAGAGGCGTTCAGGATGGTAATGATGATGAGGCCAATCACGAATTCCTTAATTCACCCCTTTATTATCTCACACAGACTCATTAGCATATAGTCGCCAGCTACACGCTTATATGCAAGGCCACCCGACACAGGTACAAGGCCCCGCTTTACCATGCCGTACGAAAGTGCCTGCATGCTCCAGGAGCATACCTGTCTGAATCGGGATCCAGTGATTCTGGAAGGTTCGATTCCCATCTCGAAGAAGGTACCCAAGTTGGCAGCTGCTGTCAACTGACATTCCACAGCTCGGTGACGTCACCTGCCAATTTCCACCTTCCAGAGGCATGCCCGTGACATCTGGGTCACAAAAGCCGACGCCGACAAAGATGGCGGCACATTTTCTTGAGAATGGGGTTTCAACAATTTCAGATTAAAATGCATGGAAATAAATCGCAAAAATGTTAACTCCAGAAAACAAAAAAGAGTTTACAGTATGAGTGAATTTCGTAATATTCAATCTGCCGATGATGACGACGAATGTAGTTCGGGGGAAGTAGGGCAAAGGATCGCTTGTCACGGAATCGTAAACTTTTTGAGTTGTGAAATTTAGATTCTAACTACCTGGAACCAGTTCTCAAGAGTTTTGAAGGAAAAAAATAGCGCTTGTTAACGCCGCGCTCCTTTTGATTCCGCAATTTCTCGGCATTTGACATTAATTGCCACGTAGACAAGAAAGTCAGACAACGGTATCGGAAGGAGGATGGTCGGTGAAAATGGGGACTCACCTATAGGGGAACAGCCCCGCAACCTATAGCGACCTAGCTTGCCAGTATCCTGCTGCTGTGGGCCTAGTCGTTTCGTGCTCACAAGGTCTTATTCATTTTTTTTTTTTTTTTTTACTGAAACTATGCTTATTTTTATGGCCGGATGAACGTCCGGAGTGTCTTTCGGGCCACCTGCTTGGGTTTTCCTGTCAGCATTTCCTCACAGCGAGCGATGAAGCAACGGAGCGATCAGGCTTTAGCCCTAATTCACGCCGAAGGTATGCAATTTTGGGCAGCGTGCGAGTGATACGGAAATGAAGAAAAGCTTTTACCTGCCTTTAATGGCACTTCAACTTATCATACATCTATAATTAGTTGAAAGCTTGCTTTTGAATTATCAGCAAATGCGGCAGAGAGTAGCCGATTCTATCAGTTATATGTAATGTCCCTGTTGTGTTTGAAATAGGAGACACACATGAATTTGTTCATAACTTTAGATTTTGCAGTAAACGTCTTTGATGTCTAGAGGTCGTGAGCATAGATGAAAGAACAGGAGAGTTCTTCCTAACAGCACAGAGGACGTAGACGGTGAGGTGTGTAGGCGTACGTTTTTGGCGTACGGTTTTTCAAGTTAAACTGTGTCATGACTTGCCCGCCTTTTCGGTGTCGTCTAGTAACATCAAACGCTGGAGGCTGAGTATTCTCTTTGTTTCCAAGATGCTGTGGCTTATTTTACATCTTAAAAGTGAGGTTACCTCTTTTTTATGTAAGGGAATTGTAACACAAAAGCACCTGTACAAGAACTCCGGTGAAGTACGTTCCGGTCAAGCACGCCAGGCGAAAGGTGAGGGATAGGGATAATGTGATGAAATTAATTATGGCTGCAGGACAGAGAAATACAGTTGAAGGTCCGCGCAAATGGAGGGAAACTTGGAGCACGAAGGGTCAGCTCGCATGTGGTAAAGGAAGATGAGCGTCGGGTTTAGTGGGGCATTTGTTTGAATTTTTGCAGAGGACACTGGTTTGGCGGATGGCGACGGTTAGGCGCGGCGCTATAAGACGGGTAAAATCTTCCTTTAGCTGCGTATAGTGCTGTTCCAGGGTTCGCTTAAGAGCGTGTGTCTCGTCACTTGTTCGTGGGCAGACCCAGGGGATCACCAGAGCCCGGCTATAGAAATTGCGGGCGATCATTACACCTTATTTCCAGCCATCCCTGAATGCCCAGACAATAGGTGCTCAAAAACTTGGTCCACCCTCAACAATGACTTGCATTTTAATGGAACCTCGTTGATGGTGGGGCCGTCGCAGACTGGAAAGTGTGAATTGTGCCTAGTACGGGTCGTCTGTCGGTGGCAGCTACTGCATTATGATGTCTCGGGAGGCCCAGTCGGGGAAGAGGGTCGCAGTACGTGCTACGTTCTACCACCCGCTCGTAGTACCTCACTCGAACCCGCTCGTCGAGCCCTACGCCCAGCCACCAGTGGCCGGGCGTAGGGCTAGAAGGACATGATCGAGAGAGAGAGAGAGTCCCTTTAATGAAGAACAGAGATTTTAGCCGGCGTTTAAATTTCGCTGACATGCTACTCTGTCTGGGAAGGGGAATGCGGGAGGTAGAGATGAAAAAAGAATCGTGAGGAAATTAAAAGAAATGAAGGGAGAGATAAAATGCGGCCATTAAGTGTGTTCTAAGTAATGGCATAAAATGAAATGATGAAATGCATAGTCCGATAAATGTACTTATAGAGTTCACAGCGTGAAAAATTCCGAAGGGTAACATTCTAGGTGAACTTAAAGTTTGTCTAAAAGTCCAATGTCTTTTAAATGTACGTAGATAAAAGTTCATTGCGAGTCTATGTTGCCTAGGGCAGGCTAAGGGACCTAAAATAATATCCATTGTTAAAGTCACAGGGGAGAGATTTTCCATATTATGTGTGTAGTACGCACGCTCGTCAGCGTACGCGGGACACTCAAGTAGGATATATTGCACAGTCTCAACCGAACCACAGTTGTCCCAAAGCGGACTGTTCATTTGACCAAAACGGTATCGCAAGCTACTTGTATCTGCCCAGGTCAGGCGGAGTCGGTGGTAAAGATTCTAGTTGGCGAGGAAATTTCGGAAAGAGTCTTGACCTTAAATGTGGATCAATCGAATAAAGCAATTGATAGTGATTTGTCGGCAAGCTCCCTGCAGAGTCGATACTTTGCTTCGGTAGCAAATGTTTTAGCCAGCTGAGATGCATCAGATTTCGTGAAGAAGGTCCTAATGTATCTTTGATGTTGCTGGCCTTTACGAGCCGCTTCATCTGCTTTTTTATTGGCTTTAATGCCACAGTGGGCTGGTATCCACTGAAATCTTATGCAGTGGCCTGCAAAAGTAGCCAAATGATGCAGATACCCGATGTCAAGGGAAACAGGCTGATGATTGGTTTTCTTCGGCAGATTATACATGATTTGCAGAGATGCTCTGGAATCCGTGAAGATAACCCATCGGCCGATGGTCTGGCACAGGATATAGGAAACAGCTTCTTTGATGTCATGGAGCTCAGCTGTCATAGATGATACCTTTCCCTACAGCCGGTAAGACAGGACATGGTTTGTTGAGGGCAAATAAAGGGCACAGGAAGAAGTGTCTTGAATAGTTGAGCCTTCGGTGAATATATGTGGGTGTACTGTGTATATTCATTGGCTAAGTAGGCGAGAGCAGCTTGCAGAAGGGCTGCCTGTGGCATGCGCCTCTTCACATCCACGCCAGGAATATACATATTCAACTTTAGAGACGATAAAGTCCATGGGGAAATGTGAGTGGTAGTAGATTTCTGGCTGAGTAATAGTAGGGAGAGGCAGAAGCTCTACAGCTTGATCAAAGTCAGAGTTACATTGAGTTATGCGGACACGATTTAAAAAATGTTTCTTCCCTTGAAGGACATGTCGGAGGCGAGTGCGCATAGTTTCTTGGGCGGCAATCAAATCTAGCGGGAGACATCGTGCTTCTTCTGCAAATGTTCCTGATGTAGAGGATCCTTTTGGGAGGCCAAGGCATATTCGCAAGCAGTTGTTCCGCGCGGCTTCAAGAATCTTCTGGCTTGTTGGATGTAATATTTGAAGCATCGGTAAATAGTAGCGCAACGCTCCTTCAACGGCCTTTTCAAACAGTACCATTGACCGGCAGTTGCTACCTCATTGTGTTCCCGCCATCAATCTGAAAACCTGTGTCGCTGCAGTAATTCTCTCGCGGAGTTTTTTAATCTGTGGTGCCCAAGAGAGGTTACTGTCAATCATGACACCTAGAAATCGGTGTGGTCGTACCTACGATAGTGACCGTCCACCCAAAAGGAGCGGATATCGAGTCACTCTTTTTCGTGTGAAAACCATAGCCACACTTTTTTCTGATGAAAAGCGAAGACTACGGGGAGCCAGGTACATTGAGATGGGCAGTAACGCTCTCTGAATTCGTTGTTGCGTAGTATAACGCGAACGTGATGCACTCCAGATGCAAATATCATCTGCAAAAATTGTTATGCGTACTCCTCGGGGAAGGTTTCTTGTTATATGTATAAGGACGATATTGAACAGGAGAGGGCTGAGCATAGCTCCCTGATGTATGCCCCTCATCACTGTGTGAAAGAGAGTGGGACCATGTTGGAGTGTTCATAAAAATTTGCCGCTCTTGTAAATAGTGTGCAATCTAGTTGTAAAGCTTTCTGCCGAGGTCAAGGCTGGCCAAGGCTGCGAGAATAGCATGATGAAACACAGAGTCAAAAGCAGCCTTGATGTCAAGGAAAACGGCTGTCGGGATGTACCCAGCGTGAAGGTATTCTTCTAGTGATGAGACAAGTGAGATGACATTATCAGTCGCAGATCTATTTTGGCGATACCCGTTCATTTCTTGAGGATACTCTATTCGATTCTCGAGGAACCAGGTGACGCGTTTGCAGATCATTCGCCCCATAAGTTTGCCTACGCAGTTCAGTAGGGCGATGGGTCGGAAGGATTCGTAGCTTGTTGGTTGTTTAGAAGACTTCAAAATAGGCACAATTTTCGCCAACTTCCATTCCGTGGGGACCTCACCAGACATCCAGGAAGAATTGTAATATTTCAGAAATCGAAGGCTGGAATTGCGAGATAGCTTTGTGATTGCGTCATAGGTCACTTCATCGTGACCTGGAAACGTCCGTCTGTTTAATTCCGCGATAGCTGAAGATAGCTCTTCAAACGTGAAAGGTAGGTAGGTCCATCGCTGGCACTGCCGCCTGGGGGATGTCTGACAGACCATCTGGGCAGTGTGCGGAAGTCCCTGACCCCGTTGATAGTAGTCAGCAGTATTCTTCTAGGACTTCTTTAATGGATGTTCGTTCATGCAGAGATAGTGCTGTGAAAAGATGAAGCTGTTGGAGGGGCGAGCGCATACCACGAACTATCCGCCAAATTTTGGCTCCTGCATGGTTGGCGCACATCTAGCGTAGAACAAGTCACGCCATCTCTGCATCGTCGAATCTGACGCTGTGCCCGTCGGCAGGCGCGAAGGTCTTCAAGGTATTTTGTGCGCAAAACTTTCCTTTCAGGTCGCCTGCGAATAGCGCACAGCCTTTGAAATGTCTCGTAGAGGGTAAGCTATCGTTTTTAGCTGTGATTCGTGTGCTTTCTCTCAGGCAATAAGCCGTTGTTGATATCAGTTCCTCATTTCGAGTTGCAGCAGTAATTCCTCGGCTTGCAGCGTCTTTGTATACATCCCAGTCTGTAGATTTTGTGAGAAATGTTTTTACTGTCCTCTGCGCACAGACAGCTGATATGAGGAGTGGGTAATGGTCACTCCCACGTGTTTCCAGATCGGTGCACCAGCCAAAGTTGTGGGCAGCTGAGCTTGTTACAAAGGTCACGTCAATGCTGCTGGCAGTCGTCAGGCCTCGTAGATAGGTAATGCTGCCGTCATTTAGCGGTTCAATTGAATATTTTGCGAGTTCTGCAAGCTTGGCACCTCGGGCGTACCTGTACCTACTCAAATGAAGATCTGCAGGAGTATCTACGTGACCAAGGTGTTCTTTCAGCAAGGAGGCTAACAAGTTACATTCCTGAGAACGGCGGCCAGTTCAAAGAGGTACGCCGTCGCTCTGTTATTTTAGAATTCTCAAAAGATGCACCATTGCCTAAAAGAGTCACGCTTGGGTTCTGCAGTTACCCTGTAACTGAGTATGTCGGACCAGCGACACAATGCTACAAATGCCAGAGGCACGGCCACATATCGAAACATTGTACCGGTTCAGTGTGATGCAAAGTGTGTGCGGGCCCCCATTCGCACAAAGAGTGCACCTCGAGAGCGCAACCTAAATGCGCAAACTGCGATGGCCCACACCCTGCTTCATACGGAGGGTGTGTTAAAAAGAAAGCTGCTACACTTGCGCGCGCAGTGGAGCAAGCACAGGGGAAACCGCCCAAGCGTCATGATCCACCACCTAACCCCGACGTGGTTTTTACGAATACGATAGATCTATCTCAAAATCAGCCACCACAACGTGAAAAAAACATCTGATGACACATACGCGGCTGCAGCCAAAAAGAAGCATGGGAAGATCGCGGGCTGTTCTTCATCAAAACAGCAGCAGTACTCCGCACAAGACACAACAAACAAACCCCTCTAGTTTTCAGCCTAAGGCAGTGAAACGTAACAAGGAGATCAGCGAAAAGCAGCAAAGCGGAAGCACCGAACACGAAATCCCATGCCTACTAATCCCTATGCTGTTTGCCGCCATCAAGGCTCTTGTCCGCGCTAACCCTTCGTCTCGAGGACTCCCAGAAGTAGAAGCTGTCCTAGCAATGGAACCGTTGTTGTCGGCCTCTAACGCTTCGCAGGGGCGTAATATCAAACACCTGTAATTATGGCCTCGACAGGAAGAGCTTCACCACAGTTGACTATCCACAAAATCTTTCGCACATGCATCATTTTCCCAGTGGAACGCTCGTGGTTTACGCTCGAAACACTTACGCTCGAAGTGTTCCCAATAATGTAGCACCTTGCACTGATAGGGCGTGATAGCGGAGCAATGTAGCACGTAAAAGAAGATTCTGCCGTTGCTTTCTCGATTGAACTATAGTTAAAACATAAGATTCGCTTCTGGGCATCTCAGAGCCGCAGGCCATCAAGCCTAAGCACAAAAAGCTTTGTGAGCAGCCATGGGCACTTGGAGCAAAATCACATGGCTCACAGCCCCATTCGAAATTGCACGCTGCAATTGCAGCGCGTAAAGCACTTTTTGGTACTGAGGAAGTATGTCTTGTCATACACACATTGAAGCCGCACCACGAAGTAAAAATATGAAGCCATAGGAGACAAAAATCTAGCTGCAATTCATCGCGAAAGACTTATAGTCGTTTTTAGAAAAGCCGCTTTCAATACCTCAAACATGTAAAGGTTTACTACCGCCTCTTTTCTTTTCATTACGCCACGGCATTTTATATGCCAGCCATTTATAGCCCGTTTTTTTCCTTCATAGCAGAAGGGTGCGGCGGTATGCAATTATGGTTGTGGCACAAGTATCAATAAAAGAAAAAAGGCTACAGCTGATATGTACGCACATTTCTTAGACGCGTAGTGGTAATATCTGGCTCTCTCACAAAGGGAGGGAACTAACACTGGCAATGCTCATACTAAACCGAGAACAGGCACAGAACGCAAGAACAATACTGCAGGGTCGAAAGCTAAGAGGCGCTATGTATGTGTTGTGAAAGCAATAACTTATATTGTAGACGTAAGCGATGAAATATGACGGAGGAAGCGCACATATACGCTTGGATTGCTCAGTGAGCATGCCAGTTTCACGCGATGCGTAAGGCGCAATCAACGTTTTTCCAAAGCGAGAAATATAAGAATGAGAGAGGGATGACTTCCTCCTAAATGTTGCTTATTCCACTCCAAAGGCCTTATATACGTTTATACGTTAGCCCCTTTCTATCTCTATTTAATAATGTAGCATTTAAGCAGCCAGTGTGACTCGTGACTCACACCATTCGGTGGAAGCTAGCGAAACTCCGTATTACGCAGCCGACTCGACGCACTTATAATACTTAAGTGGGGGCAGCTCCATCCTTTGTTCCCTTGGCTGGGTTATGAGCTACAAGCGGCGGAACAATGCGCAGTTCGCTGTCCTTGCAGGTCGGCCATCGCTGCTGCTCATGACGCAGGTTTCGTAAAAGACGGGTGTGTAACAAGCTAACATCTCTCACACATGCAGCAGTCCGGAAAAAACCGCCCGGCTCAAAAAAAAAGCTGGGGTCGGTGGTACACGTCAGAAGGAGCCTCGCCAAAAGGGGCGCGGAAAGTGAACAAGGCGGCAGGCGGCGCGGCTGCGTGGAACAACGCGCCGTGGCGTGATTTCGACCGGCCTTGTACGCCTGCACGCGTACACTGCCGTCGTGCGTGAGTCAACAGTGTTTGCTGGTTGTGTGCCCACCAACGCTATATTTCCATAGCCCTTTAATTCAAACAGGAGCCGTTCCTTACTCAAACCATGGAGAACACGTACACTAGTACGCCTATAGTCTGCTATATATATGAGTGTATTATGAGAATGGAAAACAGCGCAACAGACATACACCGAAGCAGAGAACCACAACAGGACGAGAGCTGACTCACAACTGAAAGTTTATTCAATGAAAGAACTCAATACGTGGAAATGTGGCCACAATATATCAACAAGTGTACCAGCAAAAATCACGTGTATAGTTACGTAGGGTGAAGGCATAGAGTCCCTTGTTTCACGTAGAAAAATGGAGGGTTTACTAACGCATGACCTTTTTTTTTTTCTTTATGTAGTAGGTCTCAATGATCTCAGGTGTTAACCGAGCCGGGTGCTTTTACAGGATATCACAATAGTGCAAGGAAGGATAACAATATTTACAGTCACAGACGTGGTCAACGAGATTAGTAGATTTGTTAGCGTCCAAGTTATTTGCATGCTCTTTCAAAAAGGTATTAACGCACCGTCCCGTCTTCTCCATGTACACTTGTCCACATGACAATGAGATTTTATAAACTACACCTTCAAGGCACAGCACATATACTTACTTCAGATTCTTTTTGGGTGCTGGGCCTTTCTTTCCAAACGCGTGAGATAATGGAGGCCTACCACATGAACAAAAAGAAAAAGGTTATGCGTCAGTAAACCATCTATTTTTCTACATGAAAGTGAGATTGCACGATTTCATCCTACGTAGCAGCACGTGTTTTTTGCCTGTACACTTTTTTGATAGGGTGGTCACTTTTCCATACATTCCTTTCCTTTATTGACTAAACTTTCAATTGTGAGTCAGCGCTCATCCTGTGGTTCTCTGCTTTGGTGTTTGTCTGCGTAGGCGTTATCGTAAAGAAGGTTTCGGTGTATTTTTGCCTCGTAACTGGCCTCGCAAATGAAAGCGTTTATTGTCTTAGTCGTTCTGATTGGCAATCCTGGTCGTTGAGCATCGCCGCTAACCAGGGACAGACTCGGCCAATCCTGTAGCGCTCGTACGCTCCAGAATGTCGCGAACAATAGCAATAACAGACATGACACTAATAAAATTGTTCCGATGAGATTACAGTAGATTTTCAATAATTTGTAAACTTATGATCCTCCTCCTCCGCATAATCATCATCATCATCATCATCATCATCATCATCATCATCATCATCATCATCATCATCATCATCATCATCATCATCATCGTTAGCCGGACTATATACCCTGCAGGGCGAAAGCCTCTCCAATATTCCTCCAATAAGCTTGGTCCTGTGCTAGAAAGGACAGGATCTGCCCTTTGAGCTATAAATCTAAAGAAAAACTGATGAAAGTACGTCAAAATCAGTTTTGGAAATTTGGTTTTACCCAGAAAAGGTAAGCATTTTCAGCATGCAAAGCATCTGACTTTAGACTAGAAGTCACATTCGGTTGAAGCCTCACCAAATGAGAGGCGCGAAAGGATGTTGGTATGGTTGGTTAAGCCGAGCATGCGTGATTTAAGGCATTGCTCCGTGGCTTGCATGTCTCCACAAACTTTGTTAGCAAGTGCTCCCACCGCATCACGGTTGGGTTTCTACGATAGGGTCCAAGTCTGCCTAAGGACGGGTACATGTGATATGCTCTTGTGTACCTTCACTATGACACACCGGGCGTTCGTCTACATATTTCGTAGGAAAAATCGTGTGTAAACCTCCTCGTCGCCTGCTGGTTAAGCACCATCTGTTCGCTACCACTTGCTTGGAGCTGGTTAAAATGCATGTAGGATACTTACACAAAACCGTGCATGGGCATACGAAAAAGTGTCATGCTTCAGTTAGAGAACGGCTGAGCGGCAGTTCCTCCACTACAGTCTACATGCAGCCCATGCTAAAACCCCGCTATCTCACTTAAACAAGCGCGAAAATGTAATAAAAAATGTCTGCAAACTCCTTACAAGCAGGGTTTAAAGTCAGGGGGTTCTCGGAGGGTCTGAGACCCCACCAGAATTTAAGATACCACTCGCACTGGAATGCGCAAGGACTGCTGGAATACGAAACAGGCTGTCATCTTTTGTTCTTATGAATGGTTGTCAAAATATCTATTCTTTGTTGTTTGCGCATTTCATAGTGAGTTTTAATAAGAATCATTAACATCTTTTTAAACCGAGATAGAGAAAAATAATTTCATTCTTTGTATAAACGATGCGCGAAGCAGGCCCCCAGCTGCTTTCTCTCTCTCTCTTTCCATTGATGTTCGAATCCCTACAGACACCTCTCCAATGGAGCGAGACATTATTCACTGCTTACAAAAGAATTTCCACTTGTGTTTTTCTCTGCTGGCGGCACCATTTAACTCGCGCGTATAATTTTTTTTTCTCATTACGAAATAAATTACTTCCACAAGCACAGGTCCAATTTTTCTGCCATTTGCACGCTTATTACTGCGGGAATCTGGATCGCCGAAAAAAAGTCTGTGATTCATTCGCCGAAAAGAAAATCGCCTTTTCACGTAACATAGAAAAATAAAGGAACCAGAGTAATAAAAAGAAAACGGCGTGAAGTGTGACCCCTAGTCATGAACGAGCTTTCTGGTCTAGTGATTTAGTAATGTTTTCCTTCTAATAATAATAATAATAATAATAATAATAATAATAATAATAATAATAATAATAATAATAATAATAATAATAATAATAATAATAATAATAATAATAATAATAAT
>JAJIZL010018619.1:229051-252542 GCA_023969395.1 Amblyomma maculatum
CACACACACACACACACAAAACGTAAAAACGGGTGATGCAGAACAGCGTCAATTACTACTTCTGTGAATATTCTGTATTTCCTCTAATTCCTAGGTTGTCTTAATGGTTTCAAAATGTGCCTACATCCATAAGTAAAACATTTTTGCCATTGTTTTGACGAGATTTTTTTTTTTGTTTTTTCGTCTTTCTAGACGAAGGCAAATCCTCTTATCGAAGTGATGGCTAGTGAACTGAGGCTTCCCCTCAACCTGCGTTCATTTTACTTCGTTTTCTTCAAGAATTTTTTCACCTGGATCTAGAATGCAATTGTTGGATTTGCTTTTTTCTCCCCTGCTGCAGTCAGATGCAACTCAGGAACTAAGCATCAAATTCCGAATTCTAGCGATTAGCAAATTCTAGCCAACGCGGTTGACCGGTTATCATGACGTAGCTATCTGCTAATCGGGAGGAAACCTCCTTGCTCATGGCAGCCTTCTGCAGTGTAATGCTACTGGATTCAGGAGTACCGCTCGAGGGAATTTCTATACGTCTTTCTTTAGCTGCTTCCAACGATAGCTGAAATGGTTACGCTTTATGCTGCGTGCACAAAGGCGTTCGGCATATGCGCATGCAAACAGTACACAAAACTGCAGTTTTTAATAGCTTGTGGGGCTAATTAATGCTTTTTATTAACCTCGCATTTGGTATTTGCTGCTATAGTCAAGCTATCCGCGAAGGCCTGCTTCGCTTTACTGTCGGGGTTTTTGAGCGTTTGCAGACAGCTTGGGCAATCAGTATGTGGATGCAAAAAAAAAAAGAAAAAAAGGAGGTAATGCGAACAAGAACAAAATAATGCTCGGGGGCCGGGTAATTCTGCAGGGACTGGATTCCGTGCAACTGTGGTACTTATAGTACGTTAAGAAGGGCCGGTCATCCCCTCTTACTAGGGAGGTTTAGAATATGGGGACTTAACCGATTAGTGGGGTAGGGTAATAGCGCGGTGATAATGCGCACGTGCGAAGTGCTGCAATAAATAGGTGATGGTTGCGGTAATCGATTTGAGCATGCGCACTCGCCCCCTGCTATTACCCTACTCCCCTGAGCGATTGGATCCCCTAAGCTCTCTATTTTCGGTGTTCAGATATTTTGTGGACCCTGGTGTCCAGAGTTTTTCTTAGCGACAGGTGGATCATGAGCGCTTATTTATTTCTCTCATACCTCTGAAATTGCATTATAACAGTCAATACATTCCTAAGTATCTTATAGATGGACTTGCATTTTGTTTTTGGCGTGGTTTTTGTTATCATTAAAAATGCTCCCCGTTTGTTTTCTATGGTAGTCTTAAATTCGAGCGAATGGCTAATTTTAAAGGAAATATTTTGCTGGGAATCGGAAGATTGGACCTTTACTTCCGGTATTGTCATGACAGCACCTTACTATACTCAACGCATAATTACTTCAGCGTTAAAAACGACTTCCAAGGGAGCTGGACTTGTAGTAAAATGAAACAATGAAGCTCTCAGTGGATGACTGCGTCATATGCAAGACAACTAAAAGCCATAGCGACCATTTCATTCTTTCTAGCACGCTATCCGAGTGGCGCTCTGTGCTGAAGTGTCTATTAATGCCAATAAAGCTTAGCAATGATCATTACGAGAAAAACGCCATTCTCTCATAGCGTAAACGGCACACCACTTTTAAAGATTCATCTACATAGATACATAGATACTGTGCTGTCTTGTACCAGATATTTTGTTTACAGGCTCCCTTTCGGTAAATCTGCTGTCAGACGACAAAACTCTGCACAACCCTGCACTGTTTGCTCCTTGAAGAATCAAGAAGCCTGCTGAGCAGACGGCAAGAGCAGAGCTGGCAGTCAGGGACCGCCCGTACGAAAGGCAGAAGACGCCGGAGAAAGAAAGGGAGAGGAGTAAAAGAAAAGAATAGTTTGTAAACGGAATGGCGGAGCAATGACCCGACGGACTCAGCCTGCGGTGCAGTTAGCCCGACAAATGTCAGGAAATGGCTGGAGTAAGCACCGGCCCCGTGCAGCCAAGCAGGTGAAATGCACCCACACCATGCCGGTGGCGGGCAAAGAACGACAAGCATGCGTTTTTTTTCTTTTTTGCTCTCTCTCTCTCTCTATCTTTCTCTTTACGGGATTACTTTTTTCTCTAGAAACCTAGGTGGCTTTGTAGAAACCCGTCTAGGACACTGCAGACTGCCTAAATGCCTTCGACTCCCCCACCTCTTTCCTCCCTTTCTCCCATTGTCAAGGACGTCCTTAGAACCGTGGGGTTCCCCTTGCCACCCTTTGCACGGGGGCCGGTGCTTTCATGGACTCTCAGTTGACAACCCGAGTGAACGACGCGACGCGCTCACACCATAAAGAAACAATAAAAAAATCCCACAGGAAATGCCTTCGGCAACTGCCGTGGAACGAGTCCGAGTCGACACAAGCATACTGCACCTAAACTCAATTGCTCTAACCAAGATTTGTTAAGTTCCAGCGCAAAAGTAACAAGGACAGAGATACGCAGACGGATGAAAGAGGTTTTTTGTAACATGTGACTTTAGTTCTATGTCCTCTTCGTTAATGGCATCTATACTCCGTCTCACAAGATGTTTGCAGCACTGCGGAAGGCAGAGACACCCCGGTCCAATTAGGATCACGCGCACTACAATAGGCAATTGTGCTTCTGCGCGCCTCTCGCCCCCCAAATTGGTGGGGGTGACAGTAAGAGCACAATTCTCTATTATAGTGCGCAGGGGCGAGAGGCACTTAGGAGCACAATGGACCTTTGATGATGATGATAGTGTTAGCTAGTCCCTTTGTAACGGGTGGAAAAAAAAAAAAACCATTCACGTTGGGAGAGCGCCCCTAGCGGCGGCCGACGAATCACAACTGGTGGTCCGGGCGGTTCGCGTGGCACAGTCAGTTTGGTGTTCTGTCGGTGGGTGAACGAATGCTGAAGATTTCGTGCTCTTCCGAACGTTCTGACTGTAGTGTTTCATTCTTCGAACATTTTCTTTTTGTGTAGTTGAGAATGTTTTCGCAGCCGAATTTCGTGCAATGTTTCAAGCAATGTTTGGACGAGAGCAAGCAGTGGACCAGCAATCAGACTTCTGTGCCGTCGATCAGTGAGAGTGCGATTGACGTGCAGTTCGGAACGTCAAACCGGCAACTGCGGAAAGGATAGGGATTTAAAGAGGAAAAATACATTAGCCGCATTGAATGTTGCATTCATCAGCACAACTCGCGGCTACTGTTTTGATTTTCTTCAACCTTTCAAAGCGGGCGAAAGCCCCGACGCCGCTAGCGTTCATGTGTTTGAATATCGATGGCACGTAATCTGGATGGCCCACGAAATGAGAAGGCACCCCTGCAAAAAGAGAAAGAAAGCACATATATGTATACGAGAAATGCACGTCAACCTGACCATTAGGAACTGTGCACTGATGCTGCTCTGACCACTGCAGTTTTAGGAGTAACTAAAGAGAAGCAAATGTATTCGAAAGCCCGATCGGGTTACCTAGTCGAGTGTGCTCGTCGTTTGATAAGCTGCGGCACAGCTGTTAATGAGGC
This sequence comes from Amblyomma maculatum, assembly GCA_023969395.1. Classification (NCBI taxonomy): domain Eukaryota; kingdom Metazoa; phylum Arthropoda; class Arachnida; order Ixodida; family Ixodidae; genus Amblyomma; species Amblyomma maculatum. The sequence goes on from JAJIZL010018619.1 coordinate 232,618, forward strand.
GCACGATCTCGCAACCTCATACACGCGCTGTGGAGGCACCGAGCTCGGGGTGCTTGTCGACTGGCTAGGGAACGCATGCACGGGCTTTTCGCTGAGGAAGCCGTCCGCTAGCATATAGTCTACTATACTGCGATGTCCTGGAATGGGCACAATCCACTGCAGAATAAGTGGTCGAGACGACTGCTTTCGCAGGGGAGTTGCGGTGTTCTGGAGCTATCGCCGCCGATTCGGCGAACACGGTGGCCGCGGCGCGCGCACAATCCCGCGGGCGTACATTCCTTCCACAGCTTTCACTCCACTTTTTTAGGCTCCCTTCTATTCGCATGCGGTGGTGATAATATAGATGCAAAGAAAGAGCGGCACGAACCTCGGAGACACGGACGGCGAAGAGGCAAACACAAACGCAGCGTTTGTGTGCTTCTTCATCCTCCGTGGCTCGTTCGCAATGTTATTTGAGTCTGTTGAACCAACTAGCCTAGCAAGTTTCTCATTCCCATGGTGCTAGGAGACAGGCCCGAGCAGTTTCCGCTTATTTCTTCACGCAGCAGCTTGTGCTACACATCAGCAAACGGACAACAAAGGTATCTCATCCTGTTTCGCCCTGCAGTTTCTCGGAAGTGCAAGAAAATACAAAATGAACCCTTACCTGTCAAAAAGCGGTCGCTGCAGACACGCGAGTTGGTTGTTGGCTGCCACGAAGTTCCATCAACATTCACACGGCACATTGCCTGCACCCACTTTGCTCTTTTAGCTGCTTGCAGTGATGCCGCGGGGAATATAAAAAGTCTCACATTTCCTAGCGGCGCATCGCTGAGGCATCTCGCCGGTGATTTCAGCAGGCATGCAGAGCTCAGAGATGACAACAGCGCAGCAGCAAAGTTACGAACGAAGCAACCGCGGCCGCACTACCATGCACTGCTCCAACCGCCGCACTGGCCGATGAACCACCAAAAAACATGGCGGTCGCGAACTTCCCGCAATGCACTGCGCGCGCATGCGCAGAATGCCACCATGAAAAAGGTCCATTGCAAGGGCTCCTCTGCCTTTCGCAGTGCTGCAGATATCTTGTGAGACGAAGTATATATGGTGGTGATATGGGCGTCCTGTAAAATATAGATTGCATGTTGGGTTCGAAAGAGCGGGTTTATAGCACCGATGTATTTACGTCATTTCAAAATAATGCAGTTCGGGGTTTCCACCCCCGCACGCAGCCACTCGACCTGTCGCGGCCACCACCGCATTCGTTTGCCTTTGTTTTATTGCGAAAACAATAAATACTACTGTAGGTTTAGAGCCTTCAGCGTAGCGCGGCCAGTAGCCACGTCTTTCCCCCGTGACGCTGTGACGTCACACTCCACGTGGGCTGGCAGAAGCTGCGAACTTGGGTCTTTCGTTTCACATGGGACGGTTATGTCAGAATCAGCCTGCTATGACCTTGGTATTCACGTTACCCCTATAGGCCACTAAGGCATGTTCGTACAGCTTGTTTAAATCGGGGCTTTATATAGGGGCTGAGGAAGAATAAAAAGAGAATAAGAACGCTCGGTCACCCGTAGCTAATGATTTCGCTCAATATTTGGTTCAGCAGTGTTGAACCCTTGTAATTTTTTTCTGTCAGTTCTAACATCCGCAGTAATTATTGTCCCATTAAAGGGCAGTGATGTGTCACGTTTGTTATGCTTCTCATTGACGTCATCGTTTCTGGCACGATTAAATATGCCGAATTTATTAGAGAAATAAAGCGGAAGGGATAGACAGGGCTTCAGAAGCAGTGCGCAAAGCCTTTCATGTGGGCACTTTCCTTTAAGCACTCTCCTCTTTTTCTGCCCTGTTTATCGCAACGTTTTTTCAACCACATATCACGTACACTTGTGAACAACCCCGCTCCATTTACTGACACTCCGCCGCGCGTTTCGACGCGTCGGTCTTTGGCTTTTGCAATGATGCCGGTTATTTCCCCCGTCGGAAGGCCACGAGTAAACAAACTCGATCGATGGATCACGAGATATGTACGTATACGCTTTGCCAAAGAAGGTAATTCCCCTCGTATTCGTTTGTGTACAAAGCTGAGAAGGAAATGAGCGCCGCACTGCGGTTTTTGGCGCGCGCCATTGGTGCTATAGTGTACCGCGTGCGGAAACGACCGCTATCACCCCTGCGTACTTTCCGAGCATACGTTCACGGCGGCGAAAATGCGTCACATGGTTGGGCGAGTTGATCAAACTCTGAGACGAGACATACTGTAACCTCCGCCATGGTAGTCGCGACAATTTTTGTGGTCCTTTCCAAATGACAGAACTATTTTCTTTTTCGTCAAAGTGTCGATTTAATTGCAATGCAAAGCGCGGTGACGAAAAGCGCTTTGAAGTGAACTTGAGAGGGAAAGCTGAACCCCCCCCCCCCTTCTCGAAATAAAGCTCTTCCGCTCCCTAATGACCATGATGTTGTGGTCATTAAGGAGCGGAAAGAAAGTGATAACAGAAGTGACAAACATATAGTCATGTCTCAGACCAGCAGGGTAGACAGGAGGCGCGCGACTCTCGAGGTGGTTGTGTAGATGTGTATTCCCAAAAGCACAGGTTTTCGCAAAGAAGTTGCCTACCCGATAAAAACAAAACAGCACACTGTCGGCGCCTGAACTTTCGATGAAAGATGAGATACTAAATAGAGAGAAGAGAAAAAGAGCAGATTTTTTTTCTTTTTCTTTTTTTTTTTTTTTCTGCGCTGCATAGCGCAGCAGTCACATAAATTGTCCCGGGACAAATGCGTCGCCAGTGACTCACTTTGATACTGGCATGGAACATAAAACGTCATTGCATGCACCGGCTGAAAATACTCCACAAAGCGAGAAGTGAGACGAATCGTGTCCGTGTCCGGAATACTTAATGGCGCTGTTGAGCTTTCTCAGAGAGCCGCGATCAGTTCCGGGCAGTCAGCAACCGATACCGCTCAGGAGAGGATATCGTTTAGCTGAAACAAAAAGTACAGCCGTGCGGAAAAAAATTTTTTTTTTCTGCCATCTGCGCAGTTTTTAAAAGAAACCATAATTAAGTCGCAGACGAAGGAAATTTAGAGCCTAATAACTTTTTGCATTGAATAATTATCAGCATGAAGTACAAAGAATTTTACAAACGAGCAAGGCGGGAAATGTGTCGGAGTAAAAATTGTACCTTGGATCAGTATTTCCTTTCTTAATTATAGTTGTTGACACATACATGCCGATTGTACACACCGGCAGCAGTATAGTTACCACTTAACATAAGCGCATCTGCAACTCTTTTCTTTCGTCGTTTTGGTGGAAGTGTGGGGCCTAAACATTTGCAGATGCACACCATAAGCATAAGGTGAAAATTCCGCAAGAACGCATTCCCAACCATTATAAAAAAGAGCTCCTATTTTCTAACTGTTCATTCTTCTTTATCGTCTTGTGTTCATTCCTCTTCAACTTCACTTCTCAGTCTGGTCAGCATCGTTGTGTTACCTATACTCCAACTAGGCCACGTATGCTATGCAAACAAATAATAAAAAAAGTAACCCATTTTGAAAATATTGGCACGGAAAATAAAGTCATTGCTGTTACTCTAAAATCTACCTAAAGCTGAGCACGAAGGGAACAACATTGGGAAGATAGTGAATTTTTCTGCTCACTTCGGTTTTTCTGGGCCCCTTGGGCTATCGCAGGTATTTGCAATGGACAACAGTGAATGTCTTTTTTTTAATACGAAAGCATTACTAGGCTGTGTGAACAAATAAATGAGAATTAGTGAAAATGGTTTATAATTAAATCCTAATAAAATAATAATTATGACACAAATTATAGATAGGGCGAATAAAATGAATAAACATAAACAAAACAGCATAACAATAAAAATAAAGGAATTCAACATAAAATAAAAATAAACACATTAATAGTAAAAATTGATACCCTCCCGCCAGCGCTCATATGCTTTCGCATTGTCCCAGTGTTTCTGCAGTGACCTCTAAATTTTTTTGTCGTGTCGCACACATGCGGATGACACAGCCTAAGCACCTCGGAAGCTAATCATTCTCCAACGCGATGAAAGCCGAAATAGAATTGATCGCGCGTTCAACGAAAAAGCAAAGCCGGCAACGTGCGACGCGTTCGTCAGCCAGCACGGGAATGCCTGGTGCCGCGGCGGCGTTCATCGACGCGCTGGCCACAGGAACAAGAGCGCCACCCGTGAAGGACTGCTCGGCACTCGTCGCAGCATTGATTACCAGCGCGTATTCGACTACAGCACAAAGCAACAGCGCTGACGTGCATTTCGCCTCGTCCAATCGTTACAACAAATTAAATTTGCAAAAACGCTGATAGCGGCATTTAGACTGCCGTGGCAGGGACTGAACGCAAACGACGGCCAGTCGCGATCGCAGGCTCTGAACATTCGTGCCATATTTCCCACCACTTAGTCCCATCATCTGGGGAGTCGACGGCAAGACGGGCCCAACGAGTGAGTCAGCTAGACTGATAATAACCCAAGCCCACCGGGCAGGAAACGAGAGTAGCCGCATCGCAAATCGGATTTAACTTTCGGACCCTTCTCGCGTATCTCCACAAAGATCCACCCTTACGAAGCAAGGTTCCAGATGCCGCAGCACTGCAGAGGTCAACAACGTGACGCAACTTCCCTGTCCAGCGTACTTTCCGAGACCTCATCACGACACCACGAAAACGTCGTCACCCACGAAGAAGGGCCAAGTCCAGATAATGTCAGGTTGGCGAAATGCCCGTGTGACGCACCCGGGCGGAGGACCCCGGTGCGTGCGTTGTACGGCCAATCGGCGCGCCGACCTTGCCACCTGGCTGCTGGCTGCCGGCGGAAGAAACGAAGAGAAAAGGGGACCGCCCTCCTTCCTCTCCGAGGAGGCTCGGAGGCGAAGGAAGTTTTTCAACTCTCCTCTCCCTCCCGCCACTCTTCCTCGCTGAGGTGAGGGCCTCCTCCTTCACTACGGCCGCAGAGCACAACAGGAGAGCGATCGGCAGCGGCGACGTAGAGTAGTACGTCCCGCTTTTCCTCAGACCAGCCCTGAGCGGCCCCCAGTGCGTCGTCGGACGCCGTCGTACGGTGTGGCGTGTTGTTGGTGATTTGTGTTCGCGAGTGACCGCACAGAGCAAGGGCCAAGATGCGTATGGACTGCGTGGACCGGGCCGTTTCGTGGCTCTTCCAGGTGGTGGGCGAGTTCATAGCCCGCTACCCGGGCTACTTTATCATCGTGCCCCTGATGCTGGCCGCGTGCCTGGCCACGGGCATCCAGCGCATGGTGTACGTCGACGACCCGGAGTACCTATTCAGCCCCGTCAACGGTCGTTCGCACGACGAGCGGCGCATCGTCGAGGAGCTCTTCCCGCAGAACACATCGTTCAACTTCGACATTGGTCGCCAAACGAAGCCCGAGAAGTTTGGGCGCCTCATAGTGGTGACGCGCGACGGCGGCAACCTGCTGACTCGGCGCATCTGGGACGAGATCATGCTCCTGGACCAGATCATCAAGAACATGACCGTTTTGTGGGACGACGATGTGTGGACGTACGAGCAGATCTGCGCCCGCGACGGCCGCTTCTGCTACCCGAACGAGCTGCTCGACTTTTACCCATACATCGACCAGATTGAGAACGGCACCTTCAAGCTGGAGTACCCGTTGCGCATTGACCGTGCGCGCCAGAAAATCTACTTCACCGGTGCCCTGATGGGCGGAATCGACCGCGACGCGGATGGCTTCATCAAGTCGGCGCAGGCCATGGCCATGTTCTACTACCTGGACACGTCATCGCGCAAAGCGAACCTGCGTTCGCAGGCCTGGGAGTACGCCTTCCTGGACCTCATGGAATCGCTGGAGTTCGAGCACATCCGCCTGGCATGGTTCACATCGCGTTCGCTAGCCGACGAGCTGGAGAAGAACACGACTACTGTCACTCCGTTCTTCAGCATCACTGTGGTTATTATGCTCATATTCACGGTGACCACGTGCCTGATGCGCGACGCGGTGCGCAGCAAGCCGTGGCTTGGAATCTTGGGCTGCGTGTCGGCTGCTGTGTCGGTCATAGCCGGCTTCGGTATGGTCATCTACCTGGGCCTCGAATTCATCGGCATCAATATGGCAGCGCCGTTCCTTATGCTAGGTGAGTGGCTGATCACGCACGAATTCTCTCAAGCGAACATGCATGATTCTTCACTGTCTTTCCAGCCTCCATGACACCATAATACGCATACAACGTAAGGGTCTTACGATATTTATTCGTCGTGTCCACACCGGCATCGAGAATGGTAACCAGGTGGTAGGTGAAGTTCGAAGGTTCGCGAAATTCAGTGGGCAGAGCATCGAGGCTGACCTTGTGAGAGTCGGGCTTGCCAGTCAAGATGGACAGCGCGTATACCAAAATCGAGTTATTAACAACCAGCAACTCGGATCGTTGAATCCTATAGCAAAGACAGATGGCTGAATTCGCGACTATTGCTTCACCGCTTGGTGTGTCGGAATGCCGATGCCTCTAAGCCGAAGGCAGCATCTTGATTGCCAGGATGCAGAGGTATTTTAGTGCCTAAAATAAGGTTACGTTAGCACACTCCCGTGAGCATCGTCTAAGCGAGACGGGCCACATAAGAACAGTAAGAGAAACTAGCCTTGTTTGAATACTCAGGGAGATTAAAATTCCGTGCATGCAGTTTCGCGCGGCCGTTCACTTGTGACACTTTGGGGCCGCCGCGGGGCGCCTCGTGATGTGCCGTCGTGCACTCCTCGGCTCGGGCGTTGCTGGTTAGTCGCAGTCGTGCATACATGCATATCCGATGGATTGAGTGCTTCGGCGAAAGCGACCGGTGCGTCTACATTCCGGGCTTCACCGAGGGTCTTTGAGCGTCGGCGATTGCTGACTCATACCACGTGACTTGTACTGATGAGGAAAAAACGGACGGTATAGCTTTTGAAGACACTTTTAAGAGACACGCTCATGTTGTAGACACAACATAGCATACAAGGACCAGGCGATAAATACGCACAAGCTTCATGAGCTGTGTCTGTGCTGCAAACGTATCATCATGCATGACCAACTTATCGGACCATAACATTCTTAACTACGAGTTTTCAACACTATGTAGTCTGGCAGGAAAACTCGTACATCGGTTATAAAATGCCGTCAAGTTAGCCAGATCACCAAGCAGCAAATTGAATTCCAGGCGGGCATTTTTTATTTGTGAGAAATCTGCGGTGTATTTTAAGATCTTTTTTCATTAATTAATTAATCGCAACGGTTCCAGCTGCCGATGTGTTGCGAAATTTTGCTGTATAAGTTTGTTCTTCTCTTACAGCGACTAATTAGAACTGCCATAAAAAACCAGTGGACTGTGTTTTTGAAAATAAACAGCACAAAACTGCCATTTGCTGAGGGAGGATCCGCGGTTTTTTCGGTTGCTACGATTCGTTATGTATGTAACAGAATTACGTTCAAAAACTATTTCCCAAAATTTCTCCAAAATTGCTGGGTATGAGGGAACGAAGGAATAGCAGTACGATGATTAATATGCAATAATCGTAGGCACCTTCTTTTACTAAGTCCTCTCATATGAGGTGGAAAACGGCAGGTTCAGCACAGCGCGTAAACTGTCTGATTTTTTAGTTATTTGTTCCTGCATTCCTTTAGTCAGCCTCTTTTTCTCAAGCCTAGCAGAGCGCTTCAGGAAAATAGTAGCTCCTCAAGTAACATTAACGCCCGTCTATAACGAAACTATCTCGATTCCTTACTGACTGCTGCTGCAGTATCCAAGAGTGCAGCTACTATTTTTTACACACATGCGCCATACACTGTCATATTAGCGCATGACTCGAAATAGCATTCTTCTCAATTATTCCCGAAACATCTCAGTTATCTAACTAGTTGCAATATTGCCTCGTACGAACTTGGCAAACACTAGTTAGTCAGCCGTACCATTTGAAGCCCTGTAGCCATGGTGTGCGTGCAGGCTCACGCTTCTTGAAAGTTACGGTCGCCGACTCCACGATCAGTTCCCCGGACGTATTGCTCGCTCGGGCGTGACAATGTTTTTTTAATTTTTGCCAAGGACGCAACGCCGGACGTGTATTCGCAATATACTCGACCCGAGAGATAACTTTTCCTGCAGGAGCAGCATGTATTGATCAGATTCGATGTTTCCTATAGCATATATGTACTGCACCGCACTCGGCAGTGCTCAAAAGTTAGGCAACTCATACACATCGACTCATGTATATATGACGACATGCGTTTCACAGTCGATCCTTCGCCGTTGCTACGCGCCCCTATTGCCGGTGAATTCGGGAAGATCACTTTTGCTCGAATTGGCTTGATTCATTTCGACGTGGTTTGACATTCATGGTCGCTGGACTTTTCTAGTCTTCAGTACGAGCTGTTGTACTGGTTAACGGAAGTAGCGAGTTTTTTTTTTTTTTTTTTATGCGAAGTAAGTGCAAGGGAGGAAATGTACTTATTATAATAAATTTACTTGGAATGCGTGCGCAAACGAGACTCTTTGGGAACTGGCTATAGAACTGGTCGTTAAATTTAACCTGGCTGTGGTATCATAATGCAAAGGTAAAGGCGGGAAATCGTAATTAGCAGCAACCAAGCATATATAATGTCAAGTGGAGTACAGTTGATTACATTTCACTACGTGTTGAGAATACGTGCTTAATTCAGTTCGTTGGGTTAACTGCTTCCAGTTCTCTGAACCTGCAGTGAGTCACTTGGAAAGAAATTAGATGCTGTACTATAAGGCAGGCTGAGAGTAGCGATAACCTACTATGTATGTCTGAATCTTTGAAAACTTGGCGAACTAGACAAATAAATATTATTGCCACGCAACTTGAATTGAGATGATGGCGAACCTCGCCGCGCCTAGCAAGTTTATTTCACTTTTGTACTTTCAAACATTTTTCACTATTCGGGGTTTTTCGCCATTTTAAGCAATTTTCTTCCTTGCTCTGAGTGAAATTATGTTTTCCCTTCTCAGTCACTACTGATAGGGATGATTATATCGCTGCCATATCCTTTACGATGGGTAGTGCATAATGGTGCGGTCAGTTTTTAAAGAGGCCTGCTTCATCTGCCTGAGATGCGTAGTTCGTCCTCTGATATCGACCAACCACGCTGTTCAAGTGTTCGAATGGTTTTGCGATTTGCGTTCTTTGAAGCGCGTGATCAGTGCTTGGTATTTGAAAATGTCGTGGAAGCTAGGCGATGGAGTGATAAACAAATTATATCCTCGATGCGCTTTGCTCATTTGACTATGAAAGCGGTTTCTGCGAATAGTGATGTCTACGAGCAAGGAAGTTTGGAAGTCAACCTTGTTTCTTTTTTTTTTTCTTTGTTCATACCACGGCCGAGGCCAGAAGCATCGCTGTTGTCAGAAGCACCCGATGCCGTGGTCCTGGACTTGACCGTCCCTCCCCTCATTGTCACAGTACGGGAGCGAGTGACGCATACAAGTAAAACTCGTTTGGTTGGATATGCAAGATAATTGAGAAAACAACCCAGTAGTATTAATTAATGTATTTACTGGAAGTACCGGCCTAGAAAGCCCGTGTACCATCATGAGTATAATAATGTTTTACCTTCAAATCGGGGACGGGAAAGTGACTGACAAGTGCGTTTTTATTGTCACGCGTAACATGTCAGCTCGGTAGCTGGAGTGGAGACACAAGACACGGCGTACAGAGCTAGAACTACTCAACCCCCCCCCCCCCCTCCCCCCCCCTCCCCCCGCCGTTTTCGCGTTCCCCGCACACCCCCCGCGTGTAGTAAAAAGTTATCAATAACGGTCAGTAAGCACATTACACTAGATATTTTGATACTTCAGGGGCCTTACTTATTCCTTGTTCACATTGAACCACTTACGGTCAGTCGTTGACTTCAGTATAGGCAACGCATGCCACAATGATTGAGTGTACGGACGATCAGGAGCAGGAAAGACAAGCTGCCAGCCACCTATAGCAACAAGATCAGTGCTCCAGAGTCCAAACCTTGCCTATATAAGCCTAAGACACCGTTGCACGGCTCCCTTTGCAAGATTTTCGAAACGCCAGTCCATCTTCTCATTCACCTGCATGATTTGACTATAGTGACCGCTGTTTATTGCATTCCGTGTCTTGCGCAAGACGTTTTTACCCATAGTCGTATAGGGAGGAGGATAAGTGGTACTTGGTGTGCATGTCAACTTGGAAGTATAGCGAGGAAAAAAAAAAAAGAAATGGTGATGGAGAAGAATACAGGCTTCTTTGGGCGATTACTGGAAATACATTTCTGCTCTTCGCGCTTCTCGACCCGCGACCGCCAAGCCTTCTTATGCCGTGGTTCTTGACCAGAGCGATCTCCGCCGAAGCCGGGACAGTCATAACCCATACGTCGTCCGTCGCGTTGACTAAACACCATGCAGGCAGAGCGGGAGGGGCTCCACCTGCTCAGCATGCGGCTGGCGTCCGCGTTTATTGAGGAAACAGCACTCTCCGGCAAGGACACGCTTACGTGCCATGTGTCAGGCTGGTCACTTCCCGCTTCTCGCTCCATTGTTTCGCGCACGGCGCTAAGCGCGAGAGGAGAAACAGGGACGGACGAAGGCGTAGAAAAAGGGCGGAGGGCGAAGGCAGACTCCGCAGCGTGCGGAAAAGCCTGGAGGAAGATGTCACTTTCCTCCCCTCCTTTCTCCGGATTCCCGGCGCTTCTCAGCGGTGGGTCGACAGACTCTCCTTCTCCACCAGCGCATCAAGCGCGGTCACATGAAGCGTTTGCTGCTTCAAAAGTGGCAGAAATGGATGCTTCCAGTCAGGGTAACTGCGGATTGAAAATTTCGGTATCAAGAATTATCTTTTCTTTTATTCCCGACGCTTTCGCTCTGGTCTCGGCATTGTGGATTGCATTGGAAGAGACAGGGGCGCTCCTGAAGGCCGCGCGGTGCAACAGATGAACATTCGCCGCCTTCGTACGACTGAGGCAGAGAACAGATCGTGTTTTCATCTTTTGCTGAATTATCTATTGCTACAATGCTCCACCGATGATGGACACAGTGTAAATAAAATAAATGAACAAAAAGGTAGATTTCTAGCAAAAACAAAAAAAAAAACTGCGTACTGAGCCTAAAAGCTACAACGACTGACGATTCCACTGTATACCTCTGCAATTCACCTCAGTTCAATGTATCTAATGACATGTGCATACACTTGAATTCTGTGGTGCAGCTTCAATGAAAGGATAGTCGGCTTACTTTGTAAGCCTGCTGGGGCAAATGAAAGTCTTCATGTGATTTGTGCAGTGTGAGAGAGTGTGCGAAAGCGTACGGGTCACGTGACCTTCAGTGCCGTTTGAGAAGGCCTGGCAGTAAGGGTAGGGTGTGATGAAATGGTCTAGTAAAAACACTTCAAGGAGACCTCGTTCCAGCTGTTGCTTGTTGAGCGCCGCCGCGGCCGGAGGTGCGCTTGAAGGTTGCTGGAATCGAGTCGCACTGTACTGATAATAAAAGTGAATCTCAGTTGTTCGGAAGTTCCGATGCTGCGTGATTATGAAAGGCCTTGCAAAGCAGCGCTTTGGCGGAGCGCAAAGCTTCGAAAGGACGGCTATTATAAGACCGCCCTGTAGTTCAAGGCACTGAGCAAAGTTGTGAGCTTTTCTTTGCTTGCCTTCTTTTACGACTGCGCTGAAGAAAAAAAAGACATGTTCCTTCTTCTATTTCTTTCTTTAAATCGATGGCAGTTGGCTCGCACGTGTGTGCTGCTACGATTGCCATATATGGCACTCGCATACTCAGCGACGCAAAATGCTAAAGGACCGACACAAGTAGGCTGTCTGGGGGGATCCAGGTGCACTGAAAGGCTCACAAAACTGGCATTTGCAACGTCAGCTGGCTTGCGCGCGAACTATGGAATGATGTCAGTGCCGATGTATGTTTATTAGTGATACCTTTGCCACAGCCCACCATGTCACAACACGATGAGTCACGCGTGCGACCTCTCTTTGCATTGAGCACGTGGCTAGCCTGGGCATGGGGTACCCGAAGAGGTGGGCGCTTCTCGAACGCCGCGATATACGCCAGACCTGCGCAGTAGCCGGGAACGTCACCCGCTTCGACATGCACGGCTTGTTTCCTCCCTAGGGAAACGTCCGTCTCCGCTATTCGCAGCACTCTCCGTCAGCTGCGCTGCGCGGTAGCTGACGAGATATCGTCCGCGTGCCCCGTCAGTTTGGTTCGCCGGAACCGGAGGATACGACCACCGCCAACACGAGGCTCGAGTGCGCGAAGGCGTTGTTCTCAGAAAGCAGGGAAACAGAGACGGCTCGCGGATGACTTCCCTCGAATCACTTTTGACAAGAACCGCACTACCGTTAGAAGAAACAATATGAACGGCAACGAAGAGGGTAGCAACAACAGAGGTCCAACTAAGTTTTCAAAACGCAGTGAGAAATAGATGAAAAATTAAGAGGCTATGAAATGAATTGATGCAGATGATATGCCAGAGCATTTTTCTTTCTCTCGGCAGTCTATTCCAAACCCGATTCTATTTTTATTGATTTTCTATTCGTCATCGCTTCTCTGCTACACGTATGTTAGACAATTCAGGTCGAGGCTTTATAGAGACTTCGACGTCGGGCCGTTTTCGCCTTCAACACCTGTCATCGCGACAGGTGGAGAGAAGGAATTCCCTCTAAACACCACCTGTCAAGGATGGCAGGTGGTCGCTTGCCACAGATTCCGGCACACAGGATAACCTACGCGTTCATTTCAGTTGTTTGTAGTAGTTGAAATCAGTAATTTTCTTTGTGCGGTGGAGGGCTGCCTTCTGTCGTGGGTTGAATCCTCTTGAAACAGTAAAGCGGCTCTAATGACGCAACGCGATAGTTAAAAACCGTCGCGGTGCAAGGCAGCATTTGTTTTTCCTTCCTCCGAATGGTGAAGCTATATGATAGTCATGTAGATCCGGTGGCCATGGCTAGCCGTTTAGCCCGTTTAAAGGGTTCATCATCGTTTATTTACCCTTAAAGGCCCTTAGCTTAGGGCATTACATAAGGGTGGGGGGAACAGACGTGACATTATACATGGTCAGTGATATGGAGCAGAATAAAAGATACATATAGATACATGGGATGTGATAAGATACATGGAAATCAACGTATCAGCATAGAAGACACGGCGGCTCAAGAACAACCCGATGAGATTAAATTGCACATACACACACATCAACCTCAGAAACATAATTCAGTACCTAAAATAAACTGTTCTGCTCAACAAAGCGGCAACGGCGTCTTACATTCGAGCTAGCTGCAGAAACATACACAGCGGTTGTCGCGCTCTATTGCGGTCTCTCTCTCTCTCTCTCTCTCTCTCTCTCTCTCTCTCTCTCTCTCTCCAGTCACTATCTCTGCGTAACTGGGCGCCGCGCGAGTGCTTCCGGAAACATGCTCTCTCGGACTGAAAGTAACGGAAACTCCGGAAGCTCGCCGCGCCATGAGCTTTGCCCGAATCGCTCTTCGATTGTGCGCAGCGGTGTTCTTACTCGCCTTGCACGCAACAAGGCCGAAGAAAATTGTTTTGCACTTGCACAACTGCTAACAGCGCTGAAGGATCAGAGGAAGTACGTCTAGCACAGCGTACGTACAAGAACAGTCTTTCTCCTTAACATTATAGTCGCTGTGCTTTAGGGAGGCTACATGCAGCCTTGTTCCTCCTGCCTTTCCTCACACAAAGTCATACGCCCCCCCCCCCCCACACACACACACACACCACCTATGTCATGCGCTGCCCATTCGCCAGAGCTCATTTCGCGCCTTTGCAAATGTTGGCGCTTTTCTTTTTCACCCTCCTGTGAATACATCAGAGCTACTCAGTATCACGCTGTCCAGACCTGGCTCTCAGTGATGGGTAGTCGTTCGTAGCATGGCAGCCTTTCTTGCGCATAACTTTGTTTATTGGCAGAACAGAGTTCCTTCCGTTGTGTCACACCTGTTTTCCTGAGCGGCCTTTACCAACAGTCGTCTGTGGGCGTCTTCAGTTCGGACCCTCGTTTCCTGTGACACGTAAACAACCTCGCCTCATTTGTGAAACGGAACTTGTGCAAAAGCTGACAGCTACCAAAGTGCAGTATGAGCACGACTCTATACCTCATCAGGCAGCACTCGTTTTAGCAATGTGCACCGTGAAGGAAACTTCGTAACTGGCGGCGTTCGGAATCAACCGTATACGTCGATAAGCGAACGTTGTACTCGTCGTTTAGGCAATTATAAATTGCGATCTCAGTGGTCCTCGCGCGCTTGGCTGGAACGTCCGATATACTGTTCATTTCAAGGGCAATAGTATGGGAAAAAACCAGCTGGGGTGAAGATTCGCGCATGCGTTTGAGAGCGCAAAGAGGACGAGACGACGAATGTTTGGATAGGGGCACGCGGAGGAAACCGTATGCCACATTAGGCATCCGGGCAGTTGGCGCAGATTGTGTGTGCCTTCCTTCTACACAGAGTAATCACAATATCAAGCTTGAGATAGCCCGAATGAATTCTGTCCGAAGAGCACAAACCTATTCATGAGCTCAATCACAAATGCCCAAAATTTAGACTGAGTCAGTCTAAATTAAGGTATAGAGGTAGTCTAAGGTATAGAGTACCATGTGGGAATTACACTGCGCGTGTCAGTCTGACTGACACGCTCAGTGTAATTATCACATGGTACTCTATGTAAGAACATTGCTGGTCACCTCCAAACTTCCAGAACGCTGGCTGTCGCGCTGTTACATGATGCGTGTGCAGGAGAGGTGGGACCATTTATGACATAGCATATATTGTCCCACGACCATGTCAAGTGGAGGTGGCGTGAAAATAGTAGAAGGTGGTAGTGCATCGGCACTGTACCACTACGATTTAGAGACCTCTGTGCCCTAGCCAGCGATGAGGGCGGCACGCGACATCGAAGCGCTCATGGGGCAGCTGTATATTTTCCCTTTCCATGTAGCAGCGCTTCATCTTCATCGACATGCAGTCTATCCCGTGGTTGTCGGGCATTAGGAGTGTGAATGCTCTCCAGTTCCGTTGCTTGAGGTACAGCTAGAAGCAAAATGAAAGAGAACACGGGAGCGTGTGGCCTTTGCGCTTTGCAAAGCTCTCCCACCAACACAAGACGAGAATGGTTAGAACCTAGGACATGTTGGGAAAGAGCAGCCGACCAAGCTTACTTTGGGTGCGTCTTTACCACTGATTCTTATCACCTGTCGGTGGCAGCGCATTTGAAAGCGTGGAGGCCACACGCTCCCGTGTTCCCTTTCATATTGATTCTAGCTGTACGTACAAACGGGTTAGGGGAGAAGAAGGCCGTTCAAAACTAACAATGTTTCGCAAAAGCTGCCACCGCGATGACGTCAATGTTGCACCCTGCTCTCTGCACAGCGAAGAGACGCACGCCTCGTTCAGTTTTGCTGGGCGCACACAGTACAGCAGCCTCGTTATCTTGCGCTGGGTTTCCGCTTCCTCAATGCCACATATATAGTTTGCATGCTCGTTGCGTCACCAATGCCACACTGGTGTCCCATTTCACAGCTTCCTCCACGACTGCTTCTTGCATGCGGGGAAGATAGAGGTTCAGATTAACGCTTCGCTATTAGAATGCTTGCTTTGAGACTGTTAATGTGGTGGCCACAGTTGCGTCAGCTATTAAGGGCTTGCGCAACGGTACTTTGTGATGCCAGAGGCATTTCCTGCGCAGTCAGGATCTGTGCTTCCTGTTAATCCATCAAAAAGTAACCTGCTGGGATATTATCTTTGGACAAAACTTCTCTTGTAAGGATAAATTTATACGAGATGCGGCTTGTACCCTTGCTGTCATCTCGTCGGCTGTCGCGTTTGGTCACTCATGAAGCAAACATGTGCGCACATCGAATCGCGAATTTAGCGTATAGAAAGTTTAAACCCTTACCTACTGTCTAGTGACAAGACCTCGAGCACTACTTGGTCGCCATGCCTCTTATCAAGTGAAAAGTAACATTTAGGGCATGCATGCTCCTTCCTTTTGTCTCGTCCTTCACTCCTTTCTGTTGTCGTTACACGTCAGCAGCCATCAACCACACGGCCCACCGGTTCACGTCAGTACAGACTGATTCCCGCGTAAAGGAAACAGCCTGACCTGTGAATTCTCGCATCTGAACTTCATATTAGGCCCCCATATATTTTCCTTGCCAGACTGCTTGGGGATGTTGCGAGTGGGTAAAGCAGGCTAGACGCAATAAATATATTGTGTCTTTAGTGTTGTTTGACTTGAAAAAGTGACAGATAAGAGCAGGGGCATTCCACACCGTCACCTTTCCACATTACTTGCAAGACAAGGCAGCGAAAGTATTTCGTAAAGTGTTGAGTCTGTTTCACATACTTACCATAATCACGTTCGGAGATAGCATTGCCTGTTTTGTATGCCATTCCATTGGAAGTTGAGGCAACTGTGGCGATGAAAGCGGACCACGACGTTTCCAGGCTAAAATGTGCACGTGCTTGAAATACCGGCTCGGCATGTTCTCTAGACAGAGCACATTACAAAACAAGCGGTATGTAAATAGAGCTAAAGGGCTGTTCTTCATGGAACGAAGCCAATATTTCCCTTTTCCTCTATTCTTGTTTGGCTTGGTTTGTGGGGTTTAACGTCCCAAAGCGACTCAGGCTATGAGAGACGCCGTAGTGGAGGACTCCGGAAATTTCGATAAGACGGAAGATGGACCTCTTCTGCTACTATCACAAGACCTTCCTAGAGAAACTAACGTATTTTCTATCCTATCCTATCCTGGGGCTCTTTAACGTGCACTGACATCGCACAGCACACAGGCACCTTGCTTTTCGCCTCCATCGAAAAGCGGTCGCCGAGGCCGCGATTCGATCCCGCGTCCTTGGGAACAGTAGTCGAGCGCCGTAACCAGCGCGCCATCCCGGCGGGGTAATCTATTCTGACCGCGTCGTCCGTCTTAAGGTTGCTTCTGTATTCTCATTTCTGATGCGGATCACTGATAAATACGATCGCTGTTTACGAACTTCGACAAATGAATCGCTTAGATGTTCTTTTTTCTTTTTTTTCATCATGCCCACCACAGAAGTGCACAAACACAATGCATGGAGGGATAGTACTAATATATATGTGCGCGAGCTGTAAAGCACGCACTTATGGGAATGCTCAGTTTAAAATTGAATATGGCTGCAGCCTACCGGGCTGTTTTTGCCGAAACGTTTACAATCGTTGAGATAATTCGTTCGCGTGATTTAGCAATTGACGAAACGTTTTCTTCGTGAAAGGGCACGCTAGAATACCTTACGACGATTAAAATAAAATGTGTATTTGACATGACGAAGATGAATAACTGATCGTTAGTTTCCACATCTCATGTGCTGCTTATAAGGTTTTGATGTGAACGAGAAAAACATTCAGCTATCATCGTGCCTAATCTTTGTTGCATTATGGGGACACCTTAGAATTCTCACGATATCGACACATATCATTTGTATAGTGAGTAGTATATTTTACGATAAAACTCACAGGGAGGGAACAGCAACTTCAGTAGCCGTTTATAGGAACGCGTCAAATCTTGTAACACTCGACATAAAAGAAGAGATGTATTAAAACATATGTCAACATGACGTAATTGGTGGTTAATTATGCGATCTCATCCTGCATGCACGCGACGAAATGGCGCAGAGTAATATTTCTTGTTATGTGCCTAATGGCTGCAAAATGGTCAGTGAACGGGTAACTTTTGGAGCAAATAGCGCAAATACCGTCGTCCACTACTTATTGCTTGTATATTATTCATTTCCGCTTCACAGCGTTGTCTAAGCCGATCATGTTTCCCTGCTCGTAAAAATGCTTTCGACAAACTCGTCTTAAGACAAACACGGCCACATTCCTTACGTGGCATTTCGCCATTTTATTTTTGTTCTTTATTTTGAGCTTTACGCTGCTAGGTTTAATGGTGGCATACACTTTTCCTAGCGTACGTTAGCAGAACAGAAGTAAAAACAAGGGTGTGATCAGGGTCTCAAACCACATTACTTAAAGCTGTGCGTGGCGTTCAGCCCCACCATCGCAGCGATAATGTATTGGGGAGAAAATCACCGCTGCCTTATAAAGGGTGACATTGAAGAGCCTCGCCACCGCACGTGTCACAAGGCAAGACACATTTCATGTCTATATAGACGCTGGATACCGCGAGTGTCATTGCCAGAGGTATGGGAATTCAGCATCAGTCGATCATCGCGTCCTGTGATAAATACTGCTGCTGTTTATCGCACTAAGGGTGCGCGTGTGTTCCATACCTAATGTCCAGAGTGCCAGCACTCTACGCCTCGACCTTGGTAAATAATGCTGAATTTCTGTTTCTTCGTAAATGGCATGTGATGTACTATGAAAGCTGCAGTCATGCGCCCATTTATATCACATTTATGGGAAAGTGTCCAATACCAACAGCTTTCGGACTTTAAACCCTGTAAATAAAAATTGACAGTTGTTCGCAAATTCGCATACGAATATTTAAAACATGATCCCGCAGAAGACGATAACAATATGAAATCAGGGAATTTGTTGGTGGTAATGAAAAATCCAAGAACGTATTATACTTCAAGGTAATTTACTTCGGGAGAGTTGCGGTACCCGTGGGCTAAATGCAGAATTTGAACCGTGAAAGATCTGTTCCCCTCATGCTGGAAGAAAAGAAAATAATAGCGCTAAGAAGACGGCCGAGTAGGAGACTGTGCTCTGCGTCTTTTGTGTAACCCGCTGCTTTTTCCGAGATTCAGATAACGGAAGGGTAGGTTAACCATCGCACGGGAAAGCTATCGCGAAAAATTCGTTTCCCGTATGATAGAAATGGGGCTTTCGGCGTTTCCTTTACCGCTATTTGCTTGCCTGATGACATGAGGGCTTTTCGGAAATCTGTTGGCAAGGCTGTAGACGGGTGTGTCCCGACTTTCGCTCGACTCCCACATGGCGCGCGAATGACGGAAGGTGAGAAGTGAAAAGCAAAGAGTGCGTCAGCAGCAGCTTAGTGGCCGCAAGCCTTTTACAGTGTGTGTCGTGACTCTTTTGCAAGCAGAATTTCCCGGTTTATATAGATATGCGCATATATGTTACAAAAGGTTCTTTAGATTCGTTGAGAACAGAAAAAAGTCAGCCCTGTTGAAAAAACATTCGATGTTTCCACTGCGGGACCTTCCACAATGACACACTTCTTATAGATACGACGAGCGAAGACCGCAGGAGCGGAGTAGGATTAGACGATAAGATTGATTAAAGCTACGCGTTCGAACGAATGGCTACGTTACAGCTTGAATCATTTGCTATATATCTATATATATATATATATATATATATAGCGAAGATGATAAACACTTCATTTATTCTTCGACGACGTTTCGACCGGGGTACGGTCTTTCTCAAGACTGTGGTTACATTGCTCGAGTTTCAGTTTTAAAGGTTTGAAATGTATAGACGCGGGAAAGAAGGACTAGGAGAAAAAAAAGGAGAAAGAAGACCATGGGGGATCTGTTGAATGCGAGGAAAGAGGAAGAAGACAAAACATGAGTACGAGCGGGCGGCCAAACCAAGAAAATGCGGGGAGAAAGACAGGATCCCGGTCGAAACGTCAACGAGGAATTAATGAAGTGTTAATCATCTTCACTATGTATTTCCTCTGCAGCCAAGAACGCCTTTTTCGCAAGCGCGCGCGCGCGCGCACACACACACACACACACACACACACACACACACACACACACACACACACACACACACACACACACACACACACACACACACACACACACACACACACACACACACACACACACCCACACACACACACACGCACACACACACACACACACGCACACACACACGCACACACACACGCACACACACACGCACACA
>JAJIZL010018619.1:252942-270052 GCA_023969395.1 Amblyomma maculatum
TATATATACTTGTAAAAACATGGAGCCATGACGCTTGAAGAGACTCATTCACGCAGTGCTTTTTTTTTTGTCGACATTTGGCTGCAAATTTTCCGACTCGAAACTTGCATTAATTTTAATTTATTAAGGCACTCGAGGAGTCTTTGGTCGAGACGAGCTCGCCTATCAGCTCGTGAGGAAACTATCGGACGTTGCGACGACTCATGCATATATGCGAGATCAGTTGGAGCCTCGGGGCGTTGGGATGCGGCTATAGCTTGCGCACCCTGTGACTGCGTGCACAGCGAGTGACGACACGTTTCCCGAAGTCCAGATGTTGATCCTCCTCGCATGGTCTCGTGATGTGCCGCAGCGTCGCATAGACGTCAGCGAAAGCCGTCCGTGCCCCCGACGTCGACGACGTCTTCGCGCAGTCGTCGTCGGCGGAGCGGGCCACTTTCGCCCGTCGGCGGCGTGAAACTGGTTTTCTCGCGCGCGCGCCGCCAGGAAGCCTCGTTCGGCCCCAGAACTGCGGCGGCAGAGGTCGAGCTGCGACGACAGTGCGCACGCACGTTTCCATGAAGTAGCGAGCCTTTTTTTTTTCTCTGTCTTTTTGCACTAAATGTTGACCGAGACTCGCATATAGACTCGCATGTTTAGACTCATCGGTGAGTCGTAATCCTTATATAGTGATTTATTTGTTTTTCCTTTTAAACCCGGTATAATCTCTCTTTTTGGCAATTATATTGTTCTACGAGAAATGTCATGCCACCGGTTACAACAGCGATGTTATGCCGCTTGTTTGGCAACAATCCCGGTTATAACTATCGTGAACAGGGTCTTTATTGCTCATTCTTGTTCTCATTGGATTTTATTTTATATTTCGTACAACACTTTGCTCAAGAACATACATATTTTAAGAATGTCGTCTAAAGTGTTGTATATCGTAGAAGCCACTGTTTCAAGCCAAGCTATTTTGAAGTATAAAGTTGAAAATTTTAATGTGGCTCGCGAACACGTCGCAAGCAATGTGTTCGGCGTGGTGCTCAATCAGGTATTTGCTCTTTAACAGGAGTCCATTTAATAACTTCCATATTCGCGTGTATGTCAAAGTAACGAGTTAAAAGAAGCAAGACCGGCAAAGTACGAACACATACTATATACTTTACGCGTACACCCGTGGACAAAAGTGGTATACTGCACGCGCTGCGAGAAAACCGCCCGCCAGATTTTTTCCGACAGAGAAGCAGTTATTTCTGAGATATGCATAACGTACCCTTCTTGATATACTTGCCATCTTGTCCAAGCAATTTTGTGTGACACGTTTTTTTATACTGAAAAAAAAAAATGCAATCGTTGCTGTTCGCGTGTAGTATACCACCTTTGTCCACGGGTGTACATATGCTGCCACCTACAACTGCAGTGCCTGTTTTTGTCGATCTGGAAAAAAAAAAACACAAAAGAAAAAACCACACCGGTTCCAGTCAGAAGAGCCGCAGGATCCATTCATTAGAATGGTGTCCAACCGCATGGGCGATCTCGCTGTCATCGCGAGGTCTTCCAGCGAAGCGGTCAGAGAGGCGTGCCTCGTCCGGCGTCCTGGACTGGCCACCATGCATTCATATACTGCAAGCGCGAAAGAAGCCGTCGCGTGTGTTCGCCATGCACGTCATTGAGGACACGCCTGAACCGCGCTGAATGGCGTTGTTCGGACTGGCGTGGACTGCTTTAATCTTCAAGAGAGCAGGACTGGGGGAGTCCGGCTTTCGGAGAGAGCTACAAAGACCTTACTGTGTATGAGTTAGGGCACGAGGGCATGATTGGTGCATTTCTTAGTCCAGCGTGGCCGTGCTCGTATCTGCCGCTTTGGTGTTCAACCGGCTGGTTTTCGCTGATATTTCTTAATTTATATACCTCACAAAGATAAACCTCGGGATGACGTCAGCGATTGCGTGGCCTTATGACAGCCCAACAGCGTCGAAATGAAGAAGAGATGGGTGTGAGCAGGTCATGTAACGCGAGGCAAGATAACCGATGGTTCCCTAACAAAGGTGACAGACTCCATTACAATGGAATTCACGTGTAGTAGGGGGCGGCATAAAATTAGGTGGGCAGATGAGATTAAGAAGTTTGCGGACATCGAGACGACACAGCTGTCACAGGACTGGGTTTAATTGGATGGTTTTATGGGGGAGTCTTTTGTCCTGCAGTGCTTGTAGTCAGGCCGATGATGAGGATTACTGTTCGCAATGCCGCAAGGCTTCTAGGAAAAAATCTACGAACAACCAAACCTGACGATTTTTCGCGCTGCTAGAAACGATGCAGAATTAATAAAATCAGCTTCAATCCTCAATTAAAGCCATCTCCAGAGCAATTCTGAAGCTATCTCTTTGTCTTTCACCTCAGCACTTAGATTATAGGATGTTATAGACGCGATAAATATCTCAACAACCAGAACGTTAATGTTCTTATAATACGACCATATCTTTCGAATGCATGCTTCTTTTTTCCCGGGTGGCGACGAATATTATTGTTTTACTTCAACCAAAACACCGACGCGATTTTGTCACATGCTCATTCCCAATGCGTTCACGTTTTAAAAATTCTCACCCAACTCGACAAGCGCTCTCTACAGCCTAAAAGGCAACAAAGATAAAAAAAAAAGCGCTCTGAACGGAAAAGTGAGTTGATGCCTTCGGCGTGACGCATGACGTCAGCGAGGCACGTGATCGAGCGGGTTTCAAATCTGTATGGAAGGGAGGGCGTGGCCGCGCTTTCCTTCTGGAGTCCCTGAGATGAGGACAATAGAATCGCTTTCACCTTTTGCGCGCAAATTATAATTACCGAGTTGGTTGGCGCCCTTCTTTCGGTCTTTTTATTTATTTATTTCTTGAAGGCGCGCAAGGCATTTGAACGCATAGACGAGAGTTAGAAGACGACGTCACTGCGGGCAGCCGACCATTAAGAGCAAAGAGAGTGGGTAACAACGAAAGCAACAACAACAACAACAACAACGATGACGAGGCTGAAATAGAGCTGGCTCACGAATTGTGCATTGAGCTCCTGGCATCGCGCCACTATGCGCAAAAAAAGAAAAAAAGAAAAACAGAAATGAGGACAATTTCGGCAGCTGCAAACGCAGAAGCATCAAAGAAGAGTGAGTTATGGTGGCCTGGAGCCATTTTCGAGTCAGAAAAGGCAGCGCAGACAATGGCATTGTAAAGCGTGGCTCGCCCGTAATTGTCGCCCGGAGCATTTACCAAGGCTAACTTAGCTGGCGATCGCCAGCCCCTGGTAAGCTGTTGGTGCTTCGAGCCTTAATGACAGTCGGCGTAGAGTAAAAGTGCGTACACTGCTATTCTAAGGACTCTGTGGGTTCAGATAACAACAACAAAAAAATTGCTTTGTTAAAGTGATGCCCCGAGGTTGCTTTTGTTCTTTTTTTGGTTTAGTTCATTATCTACAACGTTCATCAGTAACGTAGTTCCAACTTTTGCCACTCCTGGTAGCGTACCCAAAAGACAGCCGCAGTCCCTTGGCCTCCGCGCACATAGAGAGATTTAGCTTACCGTGATCCGCGATCCGCCACCGTGACCTGCTACCGTGCGTGGGCGGGGCGCACAAGCTGATTGGTCCCGACGCGGCAGGTCTATGTGCTGACATCCTGTATGTGGCGCCATCTATCGGCGTCAAGGGATCTGGGCTGCGCAGGGGAACGCGTGGTGGCGGATCACGGTAGCGGATCGCGGATCACGGTAAGCTAAAACTCTCTATTAGGCCTATATCTGATTCCTGAAATGATTTAGGAAAACGAAGGTGTCACGCGCGAGTATGGAAATAGCCGCGATAGTCGAGACGAGGTGGCGAGGTAGTATACAATGCACCACAATTCGTGCTTCATTTCTATGGAGCTGAAATGATAAAATGCACATGGGCTACGCACGTTATTAATAACTTCATGTGGTGTAAATTAACCCGAAGCCATCCACTGCGACGTTTTTCACAGTCGCGTGCCATTACGGGACGTTAAACTCCCTGTGCAACATGATACTATATACCAATATGTTTCAAATAGTCTATGACTCGTAATTATTGTGCGCACATGTATGGTCTTTCGTGTTGTCTTTGCGCGCTGTCAATAGATGGAACGTAACCAAGTAGTCACCTAGGCCCCTTTATTTTATTGCTGCTGACCTTTTTTTTTGCTGGCGGATGAATAGATCTGGCGGCCGTACGTCTCTTATAATTGCACGAATTTCTTTCTAGAGAAAACCGAAAAAAAAAAAAAGAAGTGATTATATTAGTCATGACTTTTGTAACTTATAATCGTTATAAGAGTCAATTTCAATATGGTCATTCGTGTCCAAAAGTCATAAGGATCAGCGGAAATCTTTCAGCAGGTTGTGGAAGTCGTTGCAATTCAGTGAAAGAGAAAAATAGCTGTGCGCAACTGCACAACTATAAGCGAGAGAAAATGCGCGCTGGTAGTACATTTAATAAGCGTGAGGCGTCCTCGTTGCGACGTCCATGCTTTCCCAGGCCTCACAGCTGCCTGATACCATGTCATTTCCTCTCCTTTAATGGGCGCTTCTTTTCCTTCTCCTCGTAAAGGATCGTAATCATTTTGCGGCATGTGCAGCTTTAATAGCTATGGCAGACTTCCTTCACGGCATTCAGGGGAAAATGTGGGCAAAGAAGAGCAAGGCCTACGACTCCATAAGAAAACAGAAAGGAAAGGCGGCCACATTCGCATACCACGGAGTCTACGCAGGCGTGCGAGCAGGCAGGCAGGCAGGCTCCTCGACATCTGCGGTGTAAAAATCCATGGAAATTCAACAAGTCCGCTCTTAGTAGAACGCCGCTCCGGGGGCAGTAGTTTCGAGCGCGGCTCATTTTGGGAAAATAGTTGCTTGATTCTGGCCAGGTCGTGAGCGGGAGGGCTCGCATTGACGTCATCAAAGCTGCTTGACCTTGCGTGGCGTTTAGGCGCGCTCCTTCTGCCGCTCTGTGACGTCAATGGCGTACTGCCAAAGCTACCACCGGCGCCATGTGCACGATCAGTTCACCACTGGCGCAGCCGAGAATGCTTAAGGAGTGGAAACGATGTGGAGAGGGGGAAAAAGAAGGCAAGTTCTGCGAATGACGATTTCGTTGTGCTCAGTGCTCCTGTTATGTAAACTCTTGACCTCCTTAGGCTGCGATATTCCTGCGCTGCGAACGGTCAAAGACCAGAGGATTTTTTTTTTTTTTTCAGAAGCCGAGCCGGGTGGCTACTGTGGTCTTCGTGGGAGGACGGCAGATAATCTGTACTGCTGGAAACGAAGTTTTGTCATCTCTTATTATGCCGCTCATATAAGAGGTGAACATGTTGGCTTCCACTGCATATATCAAGGCCAGGAAAAAAAAAAAAAAAAAAGAGAACATAAATCGAAGACGTGTTACCGCCAGCCAGGTCGGAAGAGACAGGAATGATCGGAGCAATATTATATTGTTCACATAAAAAATGAAGAAGGTAAGGGAGAAACGGGAGCTGGAGAACGGCCGCTGACTGGCCAACGCTTGTACTATATTTCAAAAGAAAGTGGGATAGCACGTACCAATATTGTTACAAACGCTGTTTTACAAAGACAAAATTAAGTAGCTTCGAAATGCGGTACAACTACGGCTGCAATCGAAGTCTTCGCTTGCCACGGTAAAATGAATTGACTTGAAAGGTAGTGGAGGGAGGGGGCGGGCTTGTATGCTGCCGGCGAGAGTTGCAATCAACCGGACTAGAACACCAAAATATGCGTTGTATCGAATGAAACAAAATTTCTGTCATGGCGGCCGGCTGACGGGGTCGCTGTGGCCGTTGCGTCACTCGTCCCCATGAGCGTTGGACTACAGTGTTGGACGGAAACGAGAGTGGTAAGGGAATACACGCGCGGTGCAAAGCCTATTGTGGCCGTAGCAACTCCTCTCATAATTGACGCTTTTCTGAACATTCCTTGGAGTGGGCATTTCCCAGGAGTCACTCCGCCGGGCCCGCTGGTTCGCAGAAAGGGGTTTCGAGGTCTACCTGAAGCGGAGACACGAGCGGCGGCGTTCTCTCAGCTTCGCAACGTCGGCAGCGCACGACTGCGGGCTTCCCCACTTGTCTGCTGATGAGCGTGTGCGCGCCTTCGGAAATAATACCTGGGCAGTGTGCACCTTTCGCCTGTCCTAAATTCGCAGAATTGTAATCCTTCAGCCGATATCACCATTAATGCATTATACTATTGCAACAAAATGTTTTAGACGCCTCGCTACTAATGCGTTTGTATCTGCTAGTGATGACACGGAAAATAAAACACTTTGACGATGATAACAACGAAGATAACGAACTGACGGCCATATATGAACCCTATGCGGCGAAGATGCGACAGCAGGGGGCCTTTTGTTTTTTTTTTTCTCACTTACTTATTTCGCTCTACGTAGTAGACATGATTTGTCCTGGTTTGCCTCACTTACCGCATGATATATGGCATGGTATGGTATGGTATGGTATGGTATGGTATGGTATGGTATGGTATGGTATGGTATGGTATGGTATGGTATGGTATGGTATGGGGGGGGGGGGTATGATATGGGAGGGAAGGTTATACATCCAGGATCTACCCATGCGTTACGAATCACTCCGTATTGGCGGGATCTGGGGCTCGTAGGTCCAACAACGTTTTTTTTTTTATGTGTTTGTATTGGCATCGTACAACGCGGAGTTGTTATTCCATGCATTTCTCCTCCATCGAACTGCGGTCCCCAAGGACGGGTCTCGATTCTGTGACTTTGGGATCGTCATCCAGATGCCAAGGTCACTGAGGCATCCGCGGATAAGTGAACTGTGACCTACTAGTTCGTTTGTGACCTGCACCTTGAGTAAAGACGTGCATCAGTGTCAGTGTAGTTATAGTTTTGAGCTCCAAGTCATTGTATAAACTGACGTAGCTTCTATCAGTGGCACAAGCTCTTTTCGTCCTAATTATCTGTGGTGTCATGACGAGCATATGAAATTCTGAAGTTCATATGTCGCAGTAGGACAAAGATTGGAAATTATAATCTAGAGAACATCACAGTCTCCAGGCCTCAATAGGTAGTATCATGTAGATGAGTTTGTTTTGCGATCCGATTATTCTTAACATCTTCAAAAGAAAGTCGATATTAAACGTTCATGGAACGTGTGCAGGAATGATGAGGTGTCGTGCACTAGGAAAACACTTGGGTTACGCGTTTGTGATTGATTTGGCTTAGGAATGTGTTCCTGACCCATTACTGCATGTACCGACTGTTACATTTTAATGACCTGTGTGTTATTCTGTGTGCCAGCTTAGTTTTCTTTACGACATCTGGTTATACATCTTGGAAAGCTTCTTTCAAAATGGCGATTTCGGACACACTCTGCCATTCTTGTGCTTAGCAAATGAGCCAACTAATGCAGCCATAGTTGAAGAAGTCTACACGAACAACGATATGATACTGCTAGTCACGCTTACAGAATCGTTAATTTATGGTATACATGAAACCAAAATGTTGCGTTTTATTTCGTTTCCTTAAAAAAATGCTAGAGCGTTAAAGACGCGATGAGCGAGCTCATCGAGTCATTTTAGTTTCTGTACTTCTACACTTTGAAGCTTGAAGCCCCGTACATAAATAAAACCTTACGTGAGTGTAAGCTTCACATCCAAGCTCAAGGAACCAGGGTTCATAATCGGCCGAGATCAGCCTTTGGGCCTTGAAAATCATCCCGCTGTAACTGGATTGCTTGACTTGCCTGACTGTGCACGTTTATTGATCGTTAAGCAATCATGATGTTGAAAAATTCTTGCGCCCCGACCGTGATCAGAGAAAAACACGGAAAGCGCCGATGCGATTGCTAATAATAGCGGCACTCCTCGCGGCCTTACATGTGGTCGATTCAAGGTTGCATCTTGTGCAAGGCGACGGCGTCGTGGAGTGGGATTACAAGTACGAATGCAGGTGGCATGGCAATCTACAGAACATGCGATGACAGTGTCACAATGCTTCCTTCGTACCGTATACAAAGCAATAGCATTTATGCTATTGCTTTGTGTGCGTCTATATGCTTACGCTTTCTGGCTAGTCGCGCTAAACGTACCGGAAAAAATATTCCCTCGGCAACCTGCCGTTGCGTCTAAAGCATGCAGCCATAACGGGGCTGTCGCTGTTTTCTTTTTCTATCACTATGAGCTGTTTTGGATCGTTGCCGGGCTTTTCCACCGAGTCGTGTCATAGCCAATGCTGCGGGTGCGTCACTAGCTCACCTTGGCTCTGACGATGCGACAATATCATCGCGCTCATATTCGGTTTTGCCGATCTCGTGTAGTCATTGCCAGTTTTGTTATGTGTTCATTTAATACCTGTCTGCAGCCTCGTACAGTATGGACAGCACGGCTTATTTTCAAGGAAGAGGATGGCCAGGCAGCCGACACCCTAGTAAAATGAATTCCCTTAGTTCCATCTTTGCTACGTTTCCATCACTGTGGTCGCAACCTCGTGAATAAGAAAAAAGGGGGAAGTCGGGGAGCACAAGACGGCTGTGAAGTTCTTGTCTGATGCCGCACATTTATATCTTTGTTCATATTATATATTGCTTGAATCTGTACGTCGCTGAAATAAGATGAAGTTGCTGACAAATTTGGCTATTCCGGGGACATTGCCCGGATCTGCAGGTCGAGAACGTGTAAGAGGAGAGAGCTTACCATGATACACGTAATCCGCGTTGCACACACATATTAAACGTAATTATTAGTTTCGCCTAGTATGTATAATCACGCAGTTGGAACGCCACTGCTATATTTTTCACTAATAACATCAGGAAAGTAACGTCGCCGGCTTAGTACCTGTCTCTTTAAAATGAAAACATAGTCGAAATCTGGGGCTATCTGCTCACGGGTTCAAAACTACAAGAGCTTGTGTTCGTTTGAAGTCAGGTAAGCCTCCAGTGCAAGTCGATCCGTTCAAGCGGCTTAGTGCACACTGCTGCGTGCATGCATACGCGCTATTAGGCCCGCTCCCGTGGTGCGTGCCGAAGCAGCATAACGCTCAATCGCGCCTCCTCGCTCTCGTGGCGTGGGGCTTCAAGGACACACAGGACTCGCTTGGCTGTCGGGAGAGTGCACCTTCAGAGAGTTCGTTATGGAACGCATCCCTCTGCTGCATGTTCATTGCCCTTTCCTGGAACCCTCGACGACGCGCGTCCCGATCTATAGTGTGAGGATGTGTTCTCCGCGCTGCGACGTTTTCAGATGGAATCAGTGTTCCGAGTCGAGCGCTTTATAAATAACCGCCAACGTGGGCCACGTAATAGACTGGTAGAATACCTGTCCGAACGGCATTGTTTCTCGTCCCCCAGTTGCAACATAATTGCTACTCCAATAGAGTAATTATCGCTATATTATGATAAGCAAAATACTGTATAAAGGTGTCGTTCACCTGGCAACGCGAGAACAGTTGAATTATCGAAGCCAAGAATTTTCCTTTTGTCTCAGTAGCGGCTACCCAACGTATCCAATTTTAGGACTGCAGTCAGCAATACAGTCATGGGCAGAATATCGCTTGTGAAGTGGCGGACAGCTAGCAATTGATAACACATGGACGCTTTGGCAAACGATTTGGTTTTCTGTACGAACCATCCCGGTTAAATATATAAGGATAAGTAATGCAAGGATTATATCAGGGCTAATTGGAACAGCCAATATTCATATATGACTTGTTGGTTCTGAAGCCTCATGTGCTTTCTTGTTCGTTCGCTGTCCTAGTGCTTAATCACAGCGCTCCGAAGCTTTGAGGGTAATTGGTCCAGGTTATTAGTTAAACTCCTGCTTTTTTGGGGAGTTTCGTCATGTTTTTCTTCCTGTTAAATATTGTAACTAAAATAATAAACACCTATTCATCTGCAGCTGCCGGATTTGCACAGGGAACATACCGGGTGCTTCAACAAATATTTCAAAGAAATTCTTAGAAATAAAGAGTTCTAAATAGAGAAGAACTATGAGAAAAATTTCAGCCACAGCGAGTGTGATGCATTGTGAAAACGATCTTAATTAAGAATAGAGTTAATCAAACCTCTCTAATTAACGTTTTGATATTCTTTGCTGGGTGGTTAGTGCCAATGGTGAGTTCGAAGCTGTGGACAAGGCATTGCCGTGCCAATTTTCTAAGTGAACCAAAAGTCAACTTCTAAAAGTATGCAGCGAAAGAAAATCCGGCGAATTCTTCTACACAGACCGAAACCACGCGCAAGAAGCTTGGTGGAAACGCGACATCTGCCGTTGACATGTGGCAATGTGTATGAGCCCCAATTCGAACAACATGCGCTATTGTGCTAGGTCATGTACATTCATTTGCTCCACTGTTCTTGCAAGGAAACGTACAGTCATTAACAACTACGCAGTCGTTAATTTTGAGAGTGATGGAAGAAAAAATGCCCACTGCACGGCACAGTAGAGCAAGCAGTTCGAATTAGGCATCATATAGTCGTTGCAACACGTCACACGCGGACGAGCCGTTTCCAGGAAGCTACAATGCGCGCCGAATCAGGCCGAATGCTCTCGGTTTCATTCGGTAAAAATCTCCGAAGATTCTCGTCTTTCAGGGCTTGCAAAAATGAGGTTTTCTTCGTTTCAAAAGCTGATACGCCACTGTCTTATCTCCAGCTTCGAGCTCCCCAGTGTAACCCCACTCGGTTAAGAAAGTATGAATGGCTTTTCTTAATTTTCGATTAATTGCGAGAGTTTTCGCTGTAAATTACGTCCACCGCGGTTGAAAGCATGTTGCTGAAAGTGCCCTCTTCTTTATTAAAGCTTCGTAATGGAAGGTTTATGAGGTTTAACGTCCCAAAGCGATTCAGGTTATGAGGAACGCCGTAGTGGAGGACTCGGGAGGTTTTGGCCACCTTGGGTCCTTTAACGTGCACTGACATCGCGCACAGCATACGGGCACCTAGCTTCTCGCCTAAGAAAATTTCGAGTGTTCGAAAATGTTTCGAGTGGCTTACTGGTAAAGATGTAATATTCATAGCGTATACATAAAATGAATAATTTCCTTCCGCGTTTATGTAAGGAGCTGGTTAAGCATTGTGAAATGGCTAAGAAAGGCAGCTATTTTATGACGTCACTATAGCCTGAATCAGTGCCTTTATCAGAAGGCTGGATGGAAGCACCCGAAGATAGACAAATGCTTGTAGATGTTGCGAAGGTTTCTTTCTTTTTTTTTTTATGCGGGACAATAGATATATAGATAATGTTTATTTGAGTGTGCCTCAACAGCCAAGTGGCCTAAAGGAGCGCAAACTAGGTCAGATACATCAGAACACTTAATAACATTTAAAACCAGGCATGAAAACAACAATTAGGCAAATATATCCGTGTCAATAAACGTTTTGTTATACAAGATTTGTATACGAGTCATTGGACAGTTGGCGTGCAAATCTGGATAAACTGTGTCAAAACATTTTGCAGCCTTTGCATGCAGCACACGAAAATTCAGTGACATCAGTAATGTCTCACAGTTGATGAAACCGCGCACAATTTTTTGCAGAAACTGCATATCACGTATGAGTCGCCTGTCGCCAAGAGTACACATATTGAGGTCTGCCAAGAGAGAATCGTAGTCGTAGAATCGACGGCGTCCAATATATCTATGATAAAAGATGCGTATGAACTTACGCTGGACATTTTCAATTTTTGCGCAATAGGTGGCAGATACGTTATTCCAGGCTACTGACGCGAACTACAGGTTTGCGACGCACTCAACTCGAGGCACGACTGATAGCTTGCTTATTGCGGTGTCGCTGGTTGTACAGCTGCGGTTCAGAGCGTACTAGCGCAAGTTGCACGTGTTTGAGCACGTTGTACATTCGCATCTACTTGCTATGACACTTGCATTTGGAGCGCTATAGAGTAGCACACAAAACAAGATGCGGACAAAGAAGCGTACATTGCCTAGTTTTCGAGTGAGTTATGAGCGAAGTACCCTTTCTAGCAAGCACCGACCACTGGCGTTTAAGGAAATAGCAGCCGTCAATGTTATGCTCCTTTTTGTTGCCACACACGCATGCGGCCTTCAGCCGTTCTTCGTCAATGGGCCTGCCGCACCCATGAATCGACAGCACGGTTATTTACACGTGGCCGTAACTTAAGTAGGGGGACTTGATGCGCTTGCGAAACTATATTCCCACTTGCACTTTTTTTTTTTTTTTCCTGGTTAGGCACTTTGCCTGTGCAGCACTTTCGCAACACATTACACGTTCCGAGCTCAAATCCGACGACGCCTCCAGAAATGTTTGTCGTGCAACGTAACCGCGGCGTCACAGACAAGACCTATTGAAGTCCAGAGTAGGAGAAAAAGAAAGAACGCTACCATCGCGCGTTAGGCACTATGAGGGCCGTAAAGAAAGCGCAACCTGCCAGACACATCCCAAGAACGCAACAGCTGTCCAGACGTGGGGGACCGGTCGTCGTCTTGCAAAACAAGGGCTGCATGCTTTCCTTCTGTCGATATTTTGT
This sequence comes from Amblyomma maculatum, assembly GCA_023969395.1. Classification (NCBI taxonomy): domain Eukaryota; kingdom Metazoa; phylum Arthropoda; class Arachnida; order Ixodida; family Ixodidae; genus Amblyomma; species Amblyomma maculatum. The sequence goes on from JAJIZL010018619.1 coordinate 265,464, forward strand.
TTGTTTGTTTGTTTTTTCTGCTTGAATGTTTCCATTTTAGCGTGGTGCTCTCAAAAGGCAGATACAGATGTGACAGCATGAAAGCCCACCCTCACTGGCTTCGTTTATGAGCGCTTGTCGACCAGCAACTCATCTACATTGGTAACGTTTGCGAGTCTGATTATGCTTCGCACTTTCGAAAAGTAGACACAACCAGGCTTCAAGAACGCACCACATTTTTCACTTTTTCTTTCTTTTGGTCCTCAGTCACTGGTGTCGTCCACAACGGCGTGTGTCGCCGTAGATCACAAGAAAGAAAATGAAATGGGGAAAGCATGCAGGATACGGTCCCCGGACCTATTTGCAGGCTACTGCATATAGCTATATATCTTCTAAGGCGCTCCTAAAGTTTGCTCTAATCGTAATTGCCGAGATTTTAAACTGTTTAAATAGACTACAGTGCGGCTGGAGGCAGATTTGAAGCCTTAATCTATCAGTGGCATTTACTAACCCACGACGCTTATCGCTGAGTGATAATCAGTTCACATTCTACGTCGAGTTTTACCACCGCCTCTGTCTGCATCAGCTCCGCAGGGGTAGCCCAGGGATTAGGGCACTTGGCTGAGGAGCTGAGGACTCGGGTTCGATTCCGGCAGCGGTGCGCCTGTTTTTGATGGAGGAGAAACGCAAGGTGCCTCCAGCTGTGCGATGTTAAAGAGCCCCAGGCGGCCAAAATTAAACCAGCCCTGTGAACTTCGGCATACCTTATTGTCTGTATATGTCGCTTTGGGGCATTAAACCCATTGTGTCGAAGTACCGTAGAATAAAGTCACAACAAAAATAAAGGTTGCAGAAAGCCTGTCCGTAGCATATATGTTTATATCATGTCATACGTACCCTACATTCCCCACGTCTCGATATATGTATGCCAATGGCTTAATTATTCAGTCAGCCGTGGCATGCCGCAGATAGCACAATGAAGCGATGGTTCGTATGAGGAAGGGCAAATGATCCATTTTGTTTACCTTAGTTAAAGCGGCCTCGAGTTTAAGTTTGGCAACGATATAGAAAACTTAACGAAAACGACATTGAAACGTGGCTGTACCGCAAGTCGGTACAACTGTACTAAACATCTCCATCTGCTGTTTAGAGAGTGGTTGAGCTGTATACTGCATTCGGTGCCATACTTCGTTGCTCTGTTTTCATGGCATTGTTCGCAAGAGCCATTGCGCTGATCGGGCGACCAAGGCAAATTCCCTTCAGTTTCTTTGCGTTTTTTAGAACGATAGTGGCTACTCCTTGTTAATGCTGCTCAGATGTCTTCATAGGTGCATAATCGCGCTGAGCATTTCATGCATACTGGGCGATACTGATGAAGATGCTGTATAGGCCGAGCCTATAGATAATCTTCAAAGACCAAAATGTTACCTTTCAAATATATATAGCCCGCGGCTTTATAAAGAAATTTACGATACATTTGCAGGATCCGGAAAGAGTGGTTTTCCAAATGCTTTGTCGCACCAACCATCCGCGCGGTAAGCCACTCACACGATTAGGCTTGGCTCTTATCGGACTAAATTGCGTCGATACTGTTTAAAGATGTAGGGCGGAGAAAGACGGTCGAACGAGTAGAGCAGAACTCGAAGGGCGTTTTGACGTCAAGGTTCCAATGAGCTGGGCAGCACCGCTGCAGCTCCTCGACCATTGGCAAATGCGGGGATACGCGCACGCGGCGGCGGTGTTTCGTACAGGAAGCAGCCTTTCAGCGGTGTCGATGGCGGCCGTCACGTGGGGCCGCGGCGCGAAAGCGCGAGTCGGCGAAAGTGGTCGGTCGGCCCGGGCATGGGCTGGCTCGCATTGCGGAAGCGACCGCGCCGGGGACTGTTACCCGCGCCGCCCCGAACTGGGACAGCCGGCGGCCACCTCGTTGCTGAACCACGCGTAGCACACACTCCGCCTGCTCCCCCTCGTCCCTTTTCTTCTTCCACCTCCGTTCGACGGTGGCTTCTTTATTGCTGTCTCTTTTGCCACCGCCGCCGCTGGTCTACGGGGCTTTCCTGCTGGGGCCGCCGATCGCGCTCGACGTCGTCGTCGCCGTCTCACGTCGTCCGTTACCGTGGCGACCTCCGAATTCGACGTAGCCGCGCACTCTGCAGCTTACAGCGTGCCGTCTTCCGTCACGAGACATTCAAAGTTGGTCCGGTGGTCTCTTGCGGAGATTAATTTGTTTGGATTACGACGGAGACGCATCAGGGGAAACGGCGCTCATCCTACGCGGACGGCGTGGCCCGGAGGACGGGGTGATATTGTGCTGCAGTGACATGGCTGCAGACTCGCACGTGCCAGAGATGCCTCATGGAATACGCCCGCTTGAAGTTGTTGCAACAAGAGCAGAAAACTCCGTACGCAAGAGTGTTTTTATTCCGCCTCCACTGAAAACCGGCGGCCTCAGTCGGTAACGAATCCACGTCAGGCTCGTGAAGGTCCTGGTAGCTGTGCAAATCTTACCCAGATATGCCGAGCTCGAGCATTCGCCTCGCATACGGGCCATGCTGGGGTCGCCTCCCTGATACCTGTGATGAGTTTAGGGCGATGTATATTGTACTCCCCCCCCCCCCCCCCCCCCCCCCCCCCCCCTCTTTCTCTTCTTTTTTTCTTTTTGTGTTAACAGAGAGGGGGAGCCTAAATCAGCAATGGTGGACGTAGAAGGATTCTGGGGAAGAAAAGCTCGGGCCGAAGCGTGTGCGTGCTCGTTTCCTTCAACTCCTTGGTGACCTCGTACCCATATTCACTCCTTCCGTGCAGCTGAAGTCCTACATTGACTCAGAATTCATGTTCATATTCATACAACATATTCAGAGATATTACAGTATTTGCACCTTGAAAGGCAGACATTCCCAAAGCCCGCTAAGAGTCTTTGTAAATCAGAAGAGTGTCACCTTCGAAGGTTACAAACTAAGTCATTTAATAATCTAGCAACACTTCACGCAATTGAGCCCGAGTCCTTTTCAGCGCAGTGCAAATTTTGTGGCCAGGAGCCAAACTTATCACATATGGTATGGGCTTGTCAACAAAATACTAGTATTGACATAATGAATCAGCTAACGTGGGAAGGTTGGGAAGCGGCCCTGTCCAGCTCGGACCTCAAGGAACAACGAGCCTTCGACGAAAGAGCATGGGCAGCGGCTTTTACCAACGGTGTCCCGGGCGACCTGATCAGCCTTCCCTTAATCTAAGCTTCAACAAACGTTTTCATCATCATCACCGTCATCACTTTTTCGCGTTAAAAGACACATAATCGGAAGAGATTAGCGCAGATTTGTTTGCCACGGGAGTGGGTTTGCTTCTTACCTGATCACATAGACGTAGATTCCATCACACAGAAGCTCTCGAGCGGTGCTGCGCGGCGTAATAAAGCGGCTGTGTAAAGCAGGTATTGACTGGCATTGATAATACCTTCGCTGGATCGCAGCCAAGCATGCATTAAGGATTGCATATGCGTAAGCGTCCTGCCCAAACCAAAGTAGCTGTGGCAGGATTGAGCTTAATTGGCTCCAAAGCATGCCGCCCGAAGCTCTAGGCAAGTGATCGAACTCAGTACGCGCAGGCGCATTGCAATGCAGGTGCTGGAGAATAACCACGGTTTGCCAGTATTGAAAGCCGCTCACCTTACCGGGCTGACGTTGGGAGGTCGCGTAGGTGCTTGAGTTTTTCTGTTTTCTGCAAGCCGGTGGTCAGGCACGCTAAATGTGCGCAGTGTGCGCGGCATCCTTGAATAGCGCTGTGTCGGGCCTTGAGCGAAGATTACTGCAACTGAATAAAAGAAACTACTCGCTATATGTATTTTTTTTTCGCAGAGAGTCGCTTCGAGAAAAGGCATTGGGATGTTTTCGTTTAGAGGGTGCTATTTATTACATCGGTGCAACCTTGTTGAATGACATGAAGTATTGGTATGCCATTGAAATTACTTAGAAGAATGTCATTGAGAGCCTCATGCTTTATGTATCATAGTGCTTATTCATACTGCTTGCTGCCCTCTATTACACGTGCAACATCACAACTCGCGTGCAAAGCATTAAAGGTAAATGTTTACAGGCAAATAATTCTTCCATAGTCGATTCTAACAAATAACTCGGAACCTAGATTTTGCACCGGCTCAAAGCGAGAGTCCTGCATACAGCCCTTCAAGTGTGTTGAAAGACCTTTGTGCTGGAATATAGTCAATTTCAGTGCGTAAGTAATGCTGAAAAGGGCAACTGGATGTCGTTGTTTATATTTTCTGGCCGAGACAGAACGGTGCTTCTGACCTTGAGTCGCTCTGAGCCCCAGCGCGGGTGTATATAAAGCGATCGCTCAAGCGTGTATACTTACACCACTGTGGCCTGGCCATGATGCGTATAACCGGCTCATCATCGTAACCCTGGACGCGGTATGATTCGTGCGTACTTGAAACGAGAAAGGAACGTAAGGGGTTTGTTACATATTCCGGACCCCGCAAAACAGACTGAAGAAACACACACACACACACACACACACACACACACACACACACACACACACACACACACACGCACACACACACACACACACGCACACGCACACGCACACGC
>JAJIZL010018619.1:270452-286848 GCA_023969395.1 Amblyomma maculatum
ACACACACACACACACACACACACACACACACACACACAAGCGTACGCACGCACGCGGCGTTACAGACAGGTCATTTTCATTTGTTTTAAGTACACGGCTATCTGGCATTTGTATAATTTTAAAATTTTGATAGTCGTTGCGTCTAGTGTGAGTTGTGTCGCGGTCTGTTCTCTCCTCGCCTGGCTGAAGAATCGGTGCTTTCGAAGGCGAGATCTCTAACGTCTGCATGCGTCACACAGCGCAATAACACGCCTGCAGCCAGCATTAAGAAGGACTTTCGTGTCCTTCAGAAAGTGGCGCTTTTTATTTTGCCTCGTCTATTCTTTATTTCGAGCTTAACCCCTGCACACCGATAACCGTTTTTCAAGGTTTACAGTTTGGCTTTCGCAAATCGAAACTAAAAGTTAGCTTCGGGAGTTTGTCTGGGTTAAGGCGTTATAAGCCAGTGAAGGCCGCACTTTAATGGAACGTCTCCTTCACTCCGTAACCGTATACGCAATGCGCGCTTCGCAGATGCAAAAGGCCTCGCAAATACAAGCGCCTGACGTGTCGTTGCGGAACGCCGACTGTGCAAGGGACAACGAAGGTAAAAGCTTCCGGCACAGATTGTAGATGGTAGCACGGATGACAAGTAATTACCGTCTTCGTGGCGACCGGATGAACGGTCGACTCGTCTGCCTCTTCGCGAAGAGCGGTTCGTTTAGTTAGATATACTAAAGGCAAAAGATGATCAAACGCGAAAGCAAGGCGTTGTTCGGGCCGTCACAGTAGACGTTCAGTCGTTTATTGAATGTGTCTCTTCGGCATTCACCGCTCGTCTCAGAAACGCATTAGCTTTTGCCATGTCTTCTCGCGCATGTGGTTTGCCTTGTGTTATAACGCCCAGGGAAAGTGCGAATGGCACGTTGCGGTTTGGCGTGTGCTCTGTTATGCAACAACTTATACGTGTATGCAACACGCAGTAGCACGTCTTGATTAGCATTCTGGTGCCACGCTACCGACACAAGGATTCGAACTTGGCCGTGATGTATGATAGTTCTGTAATTTGCAATAGGAATGTGACGTTCGAAATCTTTAACAAGCGCGGCATTGATCGACGTCGGGCGTGCAACGAGGAAAACAGTTTACGTTTAAGAAACCGTTTAGTTAAACGAACCTGTCGACACTTTGCTTCACTGGCACTAGTGCCTTCGATATTGATCGAACATTATTGAGAAGGATATTCAATTAAAACAAATTTCATGAGGCATTATATAGTACATGCCCTATACGTAACCTTTACCTTGGCTGAGTTAATTGGGTCATCTATAGGTTTTACCACGCCGCGGTTGCTCGTATGCAGTTCACTTACCCTCTGGTCTGGGAGCACAAATTATTTTTAGATGAAATACATTGTTTGAAACGCGGCTGCTCCGAAAACAAATCTCGAGACGTGTAGTGCCCGGGCTTAGAGTAAATCATGCAGTCGTTGACACCAGCCGTGTCATATGCGGATCTGCGATGAATATTGTTCACATTTTCTTTTACACTAACAGTGTTACAGTGATAGTGGGGTCGTCAAAATATCGCTTCCTGCTGGCCATTCAACATGCCACACCGGCAGGTGCCTGATAAGGGTCTCTTGGCCAACCAAATGCCCTCTTAAATTATTTCAGGGAAGCCAGAAGGCCCCATGAAAATCAGATACATGCATGAGTGGTACGGGCGCGCGTGTCGTTTGTGTGAGTGTTTCTTGCTTCATGGACATCACCACATGAACGTGTAGTCATTAGAGCAACGGAGTTGACTCCAAGTGATGATAAAAATATTTGAGACAGAAAGCGATCAGAGAGGCGCGAATAGGGGCGCAGTGTACACAAGGCTCCATAGCCGCCCTCCGTGCTTTTCAAAACCAAACCGTATACTCTCGGATTTGTATTGATCAAAATATGTTGACCCGCCGTGGTGATGAAATGGTTAGGGCGCTTGACCACTGTGCCCAAGGATACGGGATCGAATCCCGGCCGCGGCGGCTGCTTTTCGATGGAGGCGAAATCATAAGGCACCCGTGTGATGTGCGATGTGGAGTGCACGTTAAAGAACCCCAGGTGGTCAAAATTTCCGGAGCCCTCCACCACCGCGTCTCTCATAGCCTGTGCCCCTTTGAGACGTTAAACCCCATAAACCAAACCCAAACCAAAATATGATGCTTTTAGATCTGAAGCCTCGGTTCGTCCCTCGATATAGGGAGAATCCTTCGGCATTCGCGATTTGCAGGAAATGGGCTGTATAATCAACCTGTTCATGGGGCTCAAATGGGTTCCAGGAATTTCCCTGTCATGCACCATACACGATAACGTAAACGCCATAGATTATCTGCTTTTATTTGAAGAGCTAGCCTCTTTTTGTTGCCATATTATCAACACTGTCAGGTGGCCTGAAATATCACGGGAGTGTGTTTTTCCCTGTGAGTGGTAATACAACGAAGCCATTCCCACGTACTTCACGCGCTGCTTCTGAAAGCGTGTCAACTTCGTGTCTTGGTATTGTCAAGTTCGAGCATGGGGTATCATTTGCATACATTGACGGAAAAGCAAAGTACTTACACTAGATGAGCGCGAAGGTTGGCATTGTCGGCTACCGACGACTATATATAGTTTACAGGGACAGGGCGTGACGCTTTCTCAAGTTCTCATTACTCGCAATAACATTGACTACGCCGACCTCGGCGGCTGCGTTTCGATGGAGGCAAAACAGAGTGGCGTCCATGTGCTGTGCGATGTCAGTGCACGTTAAAGAACCCCAGGTAGTCTAAATTTCCGGAGTCCTCCACTACGGCGTCTCTCATAGCCTTAGTCGCTTTGGGACCTTAAACCACACAAACCAAACCAACATTGACTACGCGCATTCATTTCCCTGTTTTGTAACTGCTGTAACTGTAATTCTCTGCGTGCGTCATCGCTTTATCGCGCCACATTGCGTCATATCAACACGCGATGGCCTTTAACTTCCTGTTGCTTCTAACGCACTCGCTAAGATCAGATTTATTCTCAACGACAATCGCAACATCTTGAGTGATGAAAAGATCGACCTGCATTCATTGGCATGCATATTTATGCCCAATAGTAAGCGGAATTAAGCGAGTGGAAGCAACTGGAGAGCTCCCATTCGAGGAGAGCGCGATCGCGCGTTACAACTTTGTCCATGATTAGTTCCTATTATTGGGGGCGTTGCGACTCGCTAAACACAATACGTGGGCAGTGAAAAGGCAAAGCGAAAGCAAAGCGCGCATAAATTTGTGTAAATTTACTCATTCAATGCAATGGCACTCGTCTATTTTACGTTTGTGATGCAATTGAGAAAAAAAAAGAAAGAAAAAAAAAGAAAAACGCTTACTTTTTCTGAGTCGCCATGTTCCCATCTTCTAGCCTCATTACACCCAGCGTTAATTGATCAAATGAAGATATACGAAGTGGTCGCTGCGGCTGAAGCTAAGATGCGCGAAGGTTCATTACAAAACTTTTGCATAGTTAGCCTGAAACTTCCACCATAATATAAACCATACATATTCATGTAATACCATACAAGAGATTCGTTTGCCTTTTTCTCTTTATCTCCGCCTATTGCTTACTAACTACCTGCTGGATATTCAAAATATTCAAAACTTTCAGAATACTATAGATATGCTGGAAGATGCCGAGTAACTCCTGCATGTATTTAATACATCGTCCTCGATTCTCTCATTTTCGATTTCCTTCGATATGCTGTTATAGCTTGAACTGGAACCTCGGAAGCTCACTGAGGCCTGTCATCCACTACGAATATCGTTTCGTTCACCAGGACCGCATTCGCCGCACATGGAACACGAATGGTTTCGCTCCTAGCCCAAATATTCACCGCAATAACCCATTAGTAGAGAGGAGCGACACGATTGTCGTTTTCAAACATTTCACGCAGTCACTTCAGACCACTTTGCGGGCCGTTATTTATATTACCTGTTTGAAAGGTTCTCGTCGAAAATCGAAAGAGCGAGTGGCGTCAGGTTATTTTCCATAGGTTTACTTCTGGCTTGCTGTAGGCTGTCAGCCGATGGTTTTTATAAATTAGAATTTATTTTTCTCAGCAAAGGATGGAAAGAGGGCGTCCGCCATGCGGTTGTCTTCAAAGAGTCGTACGCCATTCTTGGAACAAGTACCGACAAAGTTCGCGCGATAACATCGTCGTGGAATGCACTATCTTGCGCGGCATTCTTATCAAGCGGAAATTATTTCTTGGCGTTGCAAGTACGCAAGCAGCACGCGCAGTAATCCGCACATCAGTTGCGCGCAGAGCACTGGACCTCGTTCGCTCCCCGGCGACGGTGACATTAAGAAGTATGGTTGAACCTTAATCTGGCTTTGCACATCGCATAAGTCCACCTCAGCCAAGTGGTAAAAATTGTTTACCGTTGCAGCATGCAAAACGAAAACTGCATACGCAGGCCTTAGAAATGAAATCTGCATCTTACTTTCCCCCTGTTTCACCTCATCCCGTTCGCTTTGCACCTGTAAGGCGCCAAGCGCCAATTCCCACAGCCCCCACGTTTCAATGCCGGAAGCAGGGCCGCGATTAAATCTATTTGTTTGCAGGCGTGTGCGGAGGTACCCTGATCACCTTCCGCACTGCAGCATGTGCGTGTTGCGGGAGATGCTTGGACGGGAATAACGCGCGCAGTTCTGTCCTTGACGCCGGGATAACCGTTGCGAGCTGAGCAGCGGCTGTAGCCTTGCAGTGCCTCGCGGATGCATGATGCTGGCGACACTGAAGGATCCCTGGAAACTTTTCGGCGCCGAAGGCGCCCTTCTTAGAGGCCTGCCTGTGTCCTGAGTGGACGTATAGTCATTGAGGTCACGGCTAATAAGGTTCACTATGGCGATCGATGGCTGTCGCACCCACGGCTTTTTTGTATATGCGGCGGCAACACGGCTGCTTGGTCTGCAGATGCCGACAGGATCGAAATGATCGGCTGAAGCAGATACATGTGCGTGGAAAGTTGGCCTGTTATAGGCCCGATAATTTTCACAAGTTAAAAATGGTATATTCCACCTCTTTTTTTTTCTTTCTTTTTTTTTTTTTGCATGAGTCGTGCAGTGTGGCAATTTTCTACAAAGGCTTCCGTCAGTTCTTTTCTTTTTTCTTCTCAGTTTTCAGTTGTGCCATAATCGGGCCTCATGACACATTCACAGGACCATTTTTCTATTTCTTATTGTCCTCGTAGGCAAAGTTGTTACGTCTCAGTATTTTTTGCAACGCCCCAAGAACCAAAGTCATTTCCTTTTTCTCTCCTTATCAATCATTTTACCGATATTCAGACTTTAACCACAGGGAAAAGGAAAACTAAAGCTGCCACTCACCAGTTGGGTGCTCGGAGAAATAGAACAGTTGAAGGTGTTCGAATTTTCCCGTCATACCGTTACCTATACCCACCTATTCAAGCTCTGATATTAGTATACCTGACCTTACTAAGCAAGCGAGAAACAGGCAGAGGTCACCTGTGGCAAGTGTTCGACAAACAGCGACCATCGGTGGAAGCAGCGCCGTCTCAAGGTTCGCCTCCTCGCGAAACTAGCGCGGAACTTCTTGCACTACTCTTTACTCGCCCTCGATACGTGGCTTTCAGCTCGGCGTCAGTGCGTCTTCCACACTGCTTATGACGATGTGGCTGCGGCCGCTGCAGCTTTGTTCGTCACCGTTTGAGTGCAACTGGCTAACGTGTCGCTACGATTCAACTTTTTTACTTTCGTTTTGTACAGTTCCTAGTACACTGAACAAAAATCTGAAATGTTACAGTGCTGTCATTGTTGTCAGGGTGGTTGGAGCTTTGTCAAGCTGCTATTGTGCAGCTTTTTCTCCCACCCCCCTTTTCGCCATGTGTTTTTTGTTTCGGTGAAAATAAAAATTGATTGATTGAGTGATTGATTGAACTTGCTTGCGGACACAGTGAGAGCCGCAGCGTAGCCTTCAGTGTTGCTGCCGGCTAGCAGGTTACACTTACTAAGAACCTCAGAAGAAGCTGGTCTTGGTCTAGTTTTGTATAGGGTTGAACATTATGAGAGACGCCGTAGTAGAGGTCTCCCGAAATTTCGACACCTGGGTACGTGCACTAACATCGCTCAGTACACGGGCGCCTTGAGCTTCATCTCCGTTGAAACGCGGCTGCGGAGGCCGGGATCGATACAGCGTCTTCGGGGTCAACGGAAAAAAAAGAGAAGACCTTTATTAAGCAGAGCCCTAACCCCGGAGCCACGGCGGTTATGTCTGAGAGGGGTCTGCAGCTTCTTTCCCCTACTGTGTGCGGCGCACAACCGTAGCGTGTATGGAGTATACGTAGCTCCTGTACGTCTTGGAGGGTCAAATAAAAGTGTACACGTCGACTTCAACCCGGGAACGCGTCTTGAGAAGTGCGAATGCGCGTGGTTCCTTCAAGCGTGTTGTCTGCTTCCAGTGCGTTTGTTTCCGATTGCAAACACCGTTCGTTTCCTTACATCTTATGATGCAACCCACTGAACGTTTCTCGCAAGCAAGGCGAGGTATAAAATGCATCGCACGAACTTTTGTTGTTTTGTTTCAGGCCAGTTGATAATGCTGGCGCGTCGTAGTTCCACCCCTATATACCGATGCAAAGTATAAGGTACCGATGCAAATAAAGAAAATAAAAGCGAAAAAAAAAAAAACGGTGAACATGGTTGTTCCAAAATAACATCGCCCGTATGCATGGACTAGACAGTGTGCACGTCGATTTGGTTATTCGAGAGAAAAAAAAGTCAGTGGACTCGATCGATACTTACTTTCCTGTGTTCATGTAGACGCTGATCTATAGTGTAGTACCGATTTCCTATGTGCGGAAATTGTTATAACGCTTGTTATATGTATTGTTGTATGTTGCAAGTATTTGTAAATATTCTGTCAGACGTCAGCCATTCAAGTGGCCCCGACATTTCTGTGTACTACGTAAATGCGCACCCGCAATAAATTTCTACGCAATTCCAATAAACGCTATGTAATCAAATGAAGCCATTGTAGCTGACAGCAAGTCAAGTTGACCTTCAAAATAAAATGTCAACTCGACAAAGTGAGCAGTCTTTCATCTGAATGAAATTAACATTAAATTGGAATGGAGCCAAATGAACGTTGCATTTTTCCCGCATGCAAACTGAGAGCTCTGATTGATGTAGCTGTATACGTTTGGGTCACAAAAGCGAAATTGATCGTGTCTGGCGGAGTCCCCCGAAGAAGGGAAGGTAAACATTCACCAAAACAAATAAGGGACACTTTCATGAAAGCTGTCAATACCCAGACAAAGGAAATACGTTTATTAGTACTGATCATGCGAGATAGGCGATCACCATCTTCAGCTTAGCTGCGGCCAATGCGGGACAATGATAGCCCATAGTCCTCAAATCAACCCTATCCTGGACCAGCTGCAGCTTGCTGCCTTTTCGCCACAGACTTGCTAATCTCAACCGCCCATCTTTCACTTTCTGTCTCGATCTGACAATATTTCCCATAGAATCAACTCCATTACAATAAGGGGTCATCGATTACCTTGATATCGCGTCACGTGACCTGGCTATGCACACTGCTTCTTCCGGTTAGAAATCCCGCCTTGTTTTCCTGACCTGTTTAGTTCTTTTATTGTATCTCGTGAAGGTGCACGTATCATTTTCCTTTCCATAGCTTGCTACATTGTCTTCAATTCATAGCCATCGTGTTTATATGCCGCAGGTGAGAAACTTTAAGATAGCTTTCAAATCTGAGGGAAATGGACCAATACAACCAGGATTAAAAAAGTAATAATAAATCAGATGAGTGAAATAAACAGCTCACTAAGTATATTATATTTTCGTCTAACTGAAAACGCTTCATCATGAAGAAATAGCATTGTCCCGAGCTTAGCATGAACCGATTTGCGAAAAGCCCCAAAGGCCTTGTGTCTTCGACGGAGAGTGCTACGTTAGTGTTCTTGGTACCTGCAGCGGACGGCGACTTTAGAGGCTCCTTTAGATGAAAAACTGAGAACATTTTAAGTTGGCCTGTATCTGTAGCGCTCCCAATTCGTGAATAATAAAAATAGCTCACTCTTGCCGAAAGTGGAGCCAGACATCAAGGTTGATTTTTGTGGATGAAGCTAAAGGCTGCGCCGCTATTCGCTTCCAAACTAGTATCATGGAGTCATTTCAAATTTTGACCTCACCGTCTTGAATTTAGTAGTGGGAATAAAATATTTAACATTAAACTTCACTCCTTTAACAACAACTGCACATTTTACTCCCAAACAGAGATCAATATAGGTTGAGTGAGCATCATTTTTGGCCGAGCCGATGAAGAGGCCAGGAGAGCAGGCCTCGACTACTCCCCTGAAAAATCGGAGCTTATAGTGCTTCATAAAGGCAAATTAAATGCGCTTTGACTGCAGTAATTATACAGGGCGTGGAAGTAACAGAGGTCCAAGAGATGAAGATCCCGAGGCTCAGGCTGCAAATTCTAAAAACGCGCTAACAATCTACAAACTCAAATGAGCGGTTCACCAAACAGCCGGACTAATACAAAGAATTACTAATAAATAACGAGGCATGAAAGAGCACGACCTCTTCAAACTCATAGACGCCTTCATCATAAGCAGGGTTACATATTTCCTCCCGTACCAAAAACTCCTAAGAAACGAAGCTGAGAGAGTCGACGCCACCGTTAGAATGGCTTTCAAAACAGCAATGAGCCTGGTTCGCTTGACTCCCGACGAAATGGTTCTCGAATTCGGGATCCACAATACCTACGAGGAACTCAAAGAAGCACAACGAACTGCACAACGAAGCTCAACGAAGAAGCACGCCCGCCGGTAGGACAATAATTGAGAGACTAGGTATTGATGGCTAACCTCTACAAAACTTCCCTCAAACTATTCCATTCCACGCGATATCCGGAAGAGGATCGTCATAAAACCTCTTCCTCGGAACATGAACCCCCACGCACATCAAGGTCGAAGAGAAGCACGAGCTAAGAGCCTGCACAAGACCCTGAGCCGGCTACAAGATGTCATCTACGTCGACGTCGAAGAAGACGCGGAAGACAATAATAATATTCGATATGTGGAGTCACACATCCCAGCATTAACCGAGCGAGACTCGTTATCGCGGAGACAATTTCCCTATCCAGACCTCTAGAGACGGTGGAGGCCGCCATTCCCGCGGCCATCGCCTTTACTAATGCAACAACCATAGTAAGCGACTCCAAATGTGATCAGTAACTTTGCTAGAGGTAGAGTCTCCAATCCCGCCTCACAAATACTCAGTGAAATGAGAGAATCTCCTCTCATGAGAGATGGAACTAATATGGACTCCGGCTCATGTGGAGAATCCGAGAAATGAGGCTGCCCAATACGCTCGAGAATCAGCCGACCGAGCGGTGGTGCGATATCAGGAACCGGAACCCTTCGATGAGCCAGTTGTATCATACCACGAACTCACCACACATTACAAAGCAATAAGAAGACCACTCCCACCACCCCATAAAACACTGACCAGACAACAAGTCTTATAGAAACAGCTACAGACGGTGACCCTCCCCAACCCAAACTACATATCAAAATTTATAAATAAGGATATGAATCCCTTAATTCTGCCGCTTTTGCGGGGAGAGAGATAACTTCGAGCATATGACCTGGGCGTTAAAAGCCCAAAAAGCCTCCCTCAAAACTCTTGCCTGATAAGCCTCTGAAGAAGCTTATGACAAGCTAAGGTCTAGCGATGACCCTGACATTCAGTTCAAGGCCGTCGAACGGGCCGGCGTCGCCAAAGGTCTCCACAGCCTGCGGCACGCTAGCTGACTTCCCCTACTCCTCCAAATTATTGCGAATAAAGTTTTATCAGCCTCATCCTCAAATCTCCTCTTTACATATAAATTCACGTTTTCCGCACGCCTGCTACTAACTTGCGATATGTGTAAATATCGGGGCTCGTCCCAGCCAGTTACGCCTGTTTGCAACATGCTAGAGTGCGTTTTACTTACAAAACGCTCACCTCTCTCGATATAGAAATAGTATGTCGCATTCTATTTTCCCTTCATTTACAGGCCAATTTGGTCTTACTCCATCGTCATGCGTGATACTTAAATGCTTGCGGCTAGTGCTTTTTTTTCTTCATTGGCAAGCAATAAGAATACTATTTAGTAAGGCCGTCCTTCATGTAAGCATGCGTATGTGCATCTTTTCCCCCTCGCACCACGAGAAAGCTCTGTAAACAACCTGTGTACGTGCACAGTCGGTGTCTTGGCCTTCGTTCAAAACGCAGCTCTCTCAAACGCCTCCGCCGCTGATTCTGAGCGGAGATATTAATGCCTGATCCCATTTCTCAGCGTAATTATCGGCACGTGGTTAAGGACAGCTGCCAACAACGAGTTGCAAGATGGCGACCAGCGCTAAGAACCAGCGGCAGCTATAGCAACTCTGTATACCGTTTAAAGGCGCTTGTGTAACGTCTCACCAAACCACCGAAGTTGTAGCAACCACGTTCGCGCGGAGCGTTCCCATAAGAGTCGACCTCAGTCGAATAACAAGTTTCCAACCAACTTGAGAAATCAAGGCCTCGCCTAACTCGCATTTTAACGCGGTAGCGGTAAATACTCTGTTCTTCGGAAAATCCGGCGTCGGAGTTATCGGCGTTGTGAACACCGTGAACAAAATAGCACTCTTAAGGGTGCATTGAGGCAGTGATGCACCTTTTCAATGGGTGCAGCAAGCAGTACATCACCCATCGAGTAGGTGTATCAGTAACCTAAAGCACCCTTTCTTGAAGTTGCGAATTATAGACACGAAAATGCACCTTAAGGGTGCATTTTCGCAACCTAAAACACCCTTTCTGGAAGTTGTGAATTATAGACACGAAAATGCGCCCTTAAGAGTGCATTTTCGTGTCTATAATTCACAACTCCCAAAAAGGGTGCTTTACTGTTACACCTAAATAGGTGTAACAGTAAAGCACCCTTTTTGATGGGCGATGTACTGCTTGCTGCACCCATTGAAAGGGTGCATCAGTGCCCCCTCTCTGGAGGATGTTATATACAGACAGGGAAAAGGGTTCGATTTTGTTTACAGTGATCGAAGATCACGAGCGTGCCTCTAGCAGGTGGCAGCTGGCAGGTGACATTCAATGGCACTGATTGGTCGATGGGTTGTGCGGCGTCACGAGAGCACATGACATGGCTGAGTTGGCAGGTGCCGCCAACTCGGGCAGGATACTGCGATGGGATTCGAACTCGGGATTCTTGGACACGGAGTCAAACACGCTATTCCTAATCAACGCAGGCATGCGTTAATGCGTTTTTTTTTTCAACAGTGCTTTAGTTGGTTGGTCTTTCTCGTTATATACGCCACCTGCTGTGGACTTGTGAAGAGACAAAGGCATCAAGGACGCAAATTCTACAGGAAGTGGGACTAACAGCAACAAGGGGAAATGATTTCTAAATGCCTGACCGACAACAAAAGTGCAGGAGCCTTCTTCGGTTCCTGCAAGGCAACGCATGATTTCCTATAGTAGGCCGGGTGGCAAGCTTAGGAAAAAAATAGGATATACTCTAATTACTATGTGCGAGGTAATCAAGGCACAAATCTAGACAAACAAACTGGAAGGGATGGGAGGGAATGTTCGCGGTCACGACGGTTTTGAGACAGGACTAACGGATGCATGTACTGGGTGATAAGTATACATTTTACAGGTGCTGAACTCGCAACTAGCGTTTTAATGGAAACATTTACCTAGTCCGTCATTCCTTTGTGCGCTGTATTGCCTTATTTATTTATTTACGTATCTATTTATTTATTTATGAGCAAAGCTGGCAGCATTCGTGGGAAGGCATAGCGGGTACTAATTAAGTCCTCGCACTGACTTACTGACTTGCGCTCGCGGGTTGTCGCCCGTGGCGTGCAGGCACGCCAATCATGGGTAATCTAGATGAAGATAAGCTGACGAAGCGAGGTCGCCATGCGAAGATTGATAACATTCATATGACCGTGATAACAGGTCTGGTTTCGGTCGCTTGTTGCAGTGATAATTATAGGTTGGGCTGAAGTGAAGTTGTGCGGACATTTTTTGAGCCACAATGATCAAGCGCAGGCGTAGACTGTGTGAAGATCGGCTGCAGGCTGCAATAATCGCGGAACTTCCAATCAGTCCGCGTTTTGTTTTGTCTGCGTGGGATGGTCGGAGCGCACGCGTCTTGAGTACTTTCTTAAGGATGCCTGAAGGTGTGCTGCCAACTTTCGTGACAGCCCCAAGGACACATAATCGTGTTTAGGAAGCACTTCACACGCGCGTCATTTATGCACTCTTTATTCCACGTCGGTAAGTTTTGTGTGCACGCCTCTACGCAGAGCCCAGCAATTACGATGAAATACGCACACACATGGGACCTTTGCACGATGTGATCTGTGCGTGCGCCGCCATGCCTCTCGCTGATGCGCTTGCTTGCCGCAAGCACAGAGTATTATGTGCGTGTTCACAGCGGCTCAAATGGAGTTCCTCTTTTACACTGCAAATCCTTACCTGTTCTTTAGTAAGACACGGCAGTAGTGCTCCCCTGAACATCCTGTGAAGATCATTCAGCTGCTGTTGTTTCTGCTTGCGGCGCAGACAGCTATTGTCTTGGCCAGCTATCGCGGACACGCAGAAAAAATGTATAATCAGATTGCAATGTTCATGAAATAATGCGGCAGTCATTTACACGACAGAACATACGGAAGGAAAATGTTGAGAAAACGTCAACTTGTGCTGGATTCCTTCACTCTATAGAGTCAGTTTCAAACGTGTTTCTGCCAGCTTTCTTCAAGTAGCTTTTCGACTCTGGGTGCTCTTCCAAGCTTTGTCCGCTTTTCTCGTGAATGCATTTGCAGCGTTTGTGCGCAGTCGGCCTTGTTTCACGTGGAGGGAGTGGCTCGTGTCGTCATGAATGGAAACAAGGAGTAAACGAGGAGCCGTACAACCCTTCATGCCCCCCCCCCCCCTCTCCTGTCCCCCTACAATTACTATCGGTGGTCTACGACGATGTCTCCAAGGCAACATACTGTCTGGCCTTTTTGCTGAACTGGAGCTCCATGGACAGCCAAATTCACCGCCGCTCGTGCCATTGTAACCGCGAGGCCTAATCTCTCCGCATCGCTCGCGCTTATCGGTAGCCGAACCGTCGTCGTCGTCTCGTTGATCTCGCTGCCACTGGCGCTTTCGCGGTGTCTCGCGGGCTGGCCTTCCGGGCGGCCACAGCCAGAGCGGAGAACGAGAGAGGCCCCGTTTCTTGACTCGGCGGTTGCTTGCTCGGCCTTGTCCGCGGCAGCACGGTCGCTTTCGCTACGGCAGCTTCGCGCTCGAGCGCCCCGACCTCCTTCGACGGCTCTCACCGCTGCACAGAGTGAGCGGTGCACTCTCGAAGAGATAGTCTAGCATGTCGTCCTCGTCGCCGCACGCGTATTACCCACCCTCTTGCACGCCCTCTGCACTTCCAGGTGCACAGCTGGTGACGGTTGGAACTCTTGTTAACGGGCGCCTGTTCTCCGTCTACTCGCTAACATTCCATTGAATTTTGTTATTTTCTGGTTGGGTCTTTCTCTCTGGCCTTGTATTGCCTTGTATTGCAGCTGAAAACAGGAATGTGGTTGACCACTGTTACTTTTTAGCGTAGTTTTTTTTTTATTGTTTGCAGTCAGTGTCACTCATTGCTAGTTCGCAGAAACAGAATGTCAACTCGATTGCTCAGAGTCATCTGACTGGTAGGGACGCTTTGAGCCTGCGATAGAACAAACTCGTAATTTTGATGGTGGTCTCGCAGCCATCCGGAATAATATTGGCGCATCCAACTGCTCTCTGCCCAGTATGGACCAAGCTATTTCATCCGAGCCCAAGCAATGCGTATGCATGATTCTAGTTGGCACGACCGCCACCATGTGCCGCGTGATGCCCTTAACGCTTAGGACCACCGCTGTAATTTGTAAAGCTCGGCTTGCCCATTTGGTTTTCTACGGTCATCACAAGTAGTTGATGTGAAGTCAGGCAGCATTTCATATAGGTAAGATTTTGTTGCCAGGAGGAAGGGTTGGCTGTTATATTCTCTACTGGTTGAATCGCCAGAGGTTATTCGGTCATTGCAAAATTAGAGGTTTAAAGTACCCTTACTGAATTGCGCGGTGTTCGCTACTGGAAAATAATAGATGGCGCTAGTGGTTGATGTCCACATGTCCAAAAAAGCTTAGCGGGGCAGGTGCAATTGTTGTTTTGGTGCTGAGGGCGCCAAGAGGTAAAACAGTGCGCAAGAGACGTCCAACGGGAGCGAGACTCTTGGCAGACCGGAACACACGACGATGCGTCCGATGTCGTTCTGCCTCCGTGTTCTGTGGCCAGCCTTGAGCTCGGACGCACCGTCCTGCCGTGGTCCATGTACTATACGAAGTACGTGCAACGAATCGCCACGGTTCCAAGCGGCTTGCTGTGGCAGCGATGGCAGCCAAACAATGGCGGAAGTCTCCTCGCTGGGTCCCAGCGGAGCGTGACTCTTGCGCGGGCTAGAGGGGCGACTTGCTCCCAGGTAGCGGCAGTCTTCTTATGTGGCACGTATACTGCGCGCCGAGGGAGAGACTCCGCGTACCGCCTTCTGCCGCCGAGAACGCCGGCGGCAGTAGCCGGTTCCTTCCACCGCTATGATAGCGGCGCTGCTCACATTCAGGGTTAAGCACGTCGACGTGTAGCGAGGCGGGTAGGATCGTCGCCTTCTAAATCGGGCACCAGCGCCGCGGAGAGAGGATACACCGTACACACATGCAGCATCCGTACGCTGTGGCTTAGTGTCCTTAGTGTCTGTGTTAGGGTGTGTGTGAAAAGGGGGGGGTTCTTGCGTGAACCTGGCTGCCCTTCCGTATGGCACGGTTTGCGCTTCCCTTTCCTGCAGCTAGGTGACTATAGCGTGCCGATCTATCTGGGCCGACGGACGCCTCTGAAACACCTGGACCATTTGATGGCCGTTGAGGAACGAGCGAGTTCATAAAAGTGAAGATAAGAAAGAAAGTACGGAGAGTGCGCATGCGCCGAAAATCTATATAAATCCCCTGCTTGAGAAACCTGATGTTATGGCTATGTTAACATCCGTCATGAAGGTTCATAGAAGCTGTGTCGACGGGTGGCGTCTTCTAGTACGCATTTACTCACGTTACTGCAAGCCTGTGTGCGCTCCCACGACTTCGCATTCTCCAGCAGAAAGGAAGACAATCACAATTCCCAATCACAGTGCGCAACAAATGAGCCCCTATAGCTCTGTACTCGATGTGTCTCGCAGTGCAGTAAAATTCCACGAGACGAACAGGAGGCATTAGCGAACCTTATAACTTAAACCGCGTCACGTACAGGACCTGGGATATCTGGGTGAAACTCGCCTGCATAAACTTGAAGGACAAACTCCGCGACATTAACCATCAAACATAGCTTCTTAATCTTAACGCAAGCGCATCTCGCACGACTCAGAAACCGGAGTCGGTTCGGTTACTGTTGCCTTTGCCTATTCTTTTTGAGGTTGAGAACTGCGAGTTTATTTTATTTAGCGTCCTTGCTAATTTTAGTCTCTGTCCGTGGCAGTAACTTCAATTGGCTCTATTTAGCGCGTTTTCCTTTCACAGACCTTGACGAAAGCGGTGTCGTTAAGGGCGCACACACACCCGAGACTGGTTATCCTTGCAGAACGGCGTCCTGATCACTTTCTACGTGCGATTGAAGGACCGATATAGCCTGCTTGAACTTGGCACCGGCCTTTCTCGTATCGAGAACTCAGTTGCTTTTACATTATTATTTTTTTATACTTATCACTGCACTTTGATGCACCAGCCTTCCACCCTCGCTGACTGTTGGCTTCTTTCCTAACGAGCCCCTCACTTTCCACATTACATATAAAGCCACTTCAGGCCTTTAAATTACGGGATACATCGATATCCACCTTTCTCTTTTTCATGCGCTACTTCTTTTTTCGTCTTTACGCTCAGCCGCGGTCGATCGATAAAAGTTGTCAGCTTGCTATTTTTCAAGCTTTATTTTCTGTGTTTGCTACCGAGAGTTCAACTCTGCATTTTACTGGCGCACGCTAAGTTAAGTGCCCGCCGGAATTAGAACGGTTTAAATGTGGAAATCTATCTGTTCACCTCCCTAACAGGCCCCGCTAATGCAATTCCGATTATTCACTTTCTCTTGATTGCTTTTTTTTTCTTTTTTTGTAGCGTGTGCTATATTGGCTACAGTCTCGCCGTGCCTGTCCGTGCCTGTCTGTGCCTATCCGAAGAGCTAAGAAGAAGAAGAAGAAGAAGAAGAAAAAGAAGAAGAAAAAGAAGAAGAAGAAGAAGAAGAAGAAGAAGAAGAA
>JAJIZL010018619.1:292305-310462 GCA_023969395.1 Amblyomma maculatum
TTCTTTCTTTCTTTCTTTCTTTCTTTCTTTCTTTCTTTCTTTCTTTCAGGATGTCTGGCGCAAACAGCTTGTGGGAATAATGCAAACGAACGTGGGAAAACACGAATGAAGGGTTTCGGTTACAGCTGTGCCAACATAGACCTAGCTTGCGCAACTCTAACGAAGTGTACGAAGAACACGTACGATGCGCGAGCATGTCTCATAAGCTTTCTTAATCTCATTTGATTGGCTTCATCGGATACGTTTTCCACCCGTCATTGCCGCCCCGTTACCTGGGACACAAATACGCGCAGACCAAACGGAGTATACTGCCCTGACTTAAAATTAGCGGCGACAGACAGTACCTGGAATTCGTAAAACGCGAATGCTGGACAAACTCGTTTAAAACTGCTCAGCATGCATGCTCTCGGCAAAGGAGCTTTGATATGCACTGTTGCTTTTCTTTTTGACTCGAATTCGATAGGCACTGTTGCTCACAGGTGTCACATCGTGTCGCAATCGTGATCGCTTGTTGCAAATGTTACATGTTTCATTCATCAGCGCTGGTGCTTGTACTATCCGGCTCGGGAACATCCATTTCAGGTCAAAAGAGTTGCTAGTGTTTCGAGAAGGTGATACCGATGACTTTACAGCGGGCGTGTTTAGCCACAACTGCGTCAAGGTAACGTTGAGCGATGACCTACGATAACAAGGATGTAACGTATAAACACGTCCTAGAAGAGAATGGTGCCTGTCTTCATTCGCGGTTGCAACCATAAATGGTTAGCTTTTCCGAATCTCCCTAATGTCTTCATTGCCTGCACATAAAGCCTATTTGGTGGGTACCAAAAATGTTTAACGGAAGCAGTATCTGGCTGAAAGGCGAAGCGAAGAGATACGGCAGAAAAACAAACAAACAAACAAACAAACAAACAAACAAACAAACAAACAAACAAACAAACAAACAAACAAACAAACAAACAAACAAAAACCCTGTAACGACTGCGTTCAGTTTGCTAGAGGCATCAAAAATGCATATGCATCAGTTCGCTCAGAAATGTGTATTTATTAAGATGTTTCAACTTTTCCGTGCTATTAATTCACCCCCCCCCCCCCCTACCGGCCTGGCGCCCGGGGGGAAGCGTGCAGAGTGGGTTAGAGAAATAACTCAAGTTACCGACATTCTAGTGGAAATTAAGAAGAAGAAATGGGCATGGGCAGGACATGTAGTGCGAAGAGATGATAACCGATGGTCGCTTAGGGTAACAAACTGGATTCCAAGAGAAAGAAAGCGTAGCAGGGGGCGGCAGAAAGTTAGGTGGGTGGATGAGGTTAAGAAGTTCGCGGGGATCAAGTGGATGCAGCTAGAACAGAACAGGGTTAAGTGGAGAAATATGGGAGAGGCCCTCGCCCTGCAGTGGGTATAGTCAGGCTGATGATGATGATGATGATTCACCAAAAACATCCATACACTGTGAAGTTTAGATATGACGAAGCGCTTTCCGTCTTTCCAGCTAAACCGCGAAGTCACGCACCTCAACGGCGTTTTTTTTCTATCCATCAGGACTATAAAAATTGAAGTTCGACAACGGCTTCTAAAGCAGCCTTCCTTTCTGAGAGAGAGAGAAATAGTTATCCTTTAAACGCCCACTGAAGCGCGGCGGATTTTTCGTTCCAACGAACTTTGTATTGTATGCCTATGTATACGACGTCCCCTTGAGCTATCGGATGAAACTTGGTAGCGACGCTGTGGTATTGCACCCTTGTAAGAAATAACACGAACGCTAACGAATTTAGGGGCGTTAAGAACTGCTTAGCTAATCCTACTGTCTGACCCTAGCACTCGCTGTAAGTCATTTATACGTAATAATATGCTCTAACAAATTTGTTTTTGAAGTTAAATTGGCATTGGTACATTTATCTTTCTCGGAAGCTTTAGCACCACGTTCGTTTCAAAGCGTACGGTCAGCTCAATATGAAGGAGCCCAGTGACCCCTGTTGATGACGTCTTGCTAGGAACTGGATCCTCAACGCCTTTAGAGTAGTCTTCTGAAAGAAATATGCATGACCATAGCTAACGCATTTGCGAAAGTGCTGGAAGAAATACCGCTTGCAGCACCTACACTGACGAGATACACTGGCGATGCATGAAGTAGTAGACGGCACAATATAGTCCTTATGATGCGGCGAATTCAGTAACTTTCCTTAAGGAGACCCTTGCTGTCCACGTAATATGCCTCCGTACTTTATGAGCCTTTCGGAGATACCTACGCTCAATTAAGAGAAGACATCTTTTATTCTCCTCTCTCGACCTTAATGGCCTTTGCACAGTCATAAGTCGTCATTAGCGTCCTGCATTCAGAATCATCGATAGTATTTTTGCGTGCATTATTTTTGTTTATGGCAAAACAGGGATAGAATAAAGTAAAAATGCGACTGATTAGTCTTTTCCCGGGAAATTCGCGCATGGGGATGCCACAGACTACCGGGTTTTTACCGCGGTCATCGAACAACTTTGTCATTTTTGTTGGTGTCGTTGTTGTCTTTGTTCTCAACTCCTTGAGGAAGCCTGACTTCATGAAGGTGGTCGCTGGCGAGTCCTCAGACCAACCGAGGAACTCAGTGCATTAAGTTCTCGCCTTGGCGGGAGAAGGATCTGGCTAGTCTGATTTTCCGGCACACCGGAGCCGGTTCCCACTCAACAATTTATTTTTCCCGGCTTTAAGTTATATGGCCTAGATGACGATGCGAGAGAACGCTCTAAAATTCGGCTTATGTCTCCAAAAGAACCATCGTTCCATGATCTGGCGAGAAATAGCGACCAGCGCAGACTATACATGGGTACATTTTGAAACGGTGGGCAGCCTGGTTGTGAGGAAAGGAAAGGAAAAGCGCAGTTTCTATATGAGCCGCAGTGGACATCTGAACCATGCCTCGAAAGAAGCAGCGAAGAAGGGGTAGAAAGAGGAAAAGAAGAATGACCGTGTTGCGGATTAATTTCGATCACTTTGTGGTTCCTTAATTACGCCGACATCGCAACGCACGGGTACCTTTGTATGACAACCAGGGGCAATATTTTATAAGAACCCATTATACATGTTTCGTTTCTTCCTCAATTTCATTGCAAACTGTTGTTAGTTAACCATAACAAAATAACCTAGCCACGGCTTGTAACTCCCGTGCGATGTGAACTGACCATTTGCTCATGGGAGATTTCACCTCACCATTGGTTGCATATAGCAGCCAATCGTAAGCCAGTTCGTGCGGCGAGCGGCGTAGGCTACTGTCAATGTGGAAACCTACTACCTTGTGATTCTTCTGACGGGTCATCTGCTACTGTCGTCTTATTCAACCGTCACTCTGGCGCCACGCTAGGCGAAATCGAAAATGGATAACGGATGCATATACAATACGACCCATTACCCGAAAACGTGGCCGGTTAGTATGCGGCATCCTAATTCGTTTGTTTACAGTTATCCTCAAATTAATATTGTATAGCGTGTCTTCGCTGCGAATGCAGATTTCCGAGATGCTACTGCTAACTATTACTAAGGCGCCGAATGACACTTGGGCGGTGAATGACATTTTAAGGATCGTCGCACTTGAACAGATTTCAACGTCAACGAGCTAAGAACTTCTTACCCACCCGACAACAGGAGAAGTGTGTTGTGTTTCTCAACTATATATGCCTCTTGGAAAGCCTAAAGAATGCATTAATTAACGTGGATGAACGTGAAATGTGTGGGAAAAGTGTATCCGCCGTCATCGCATTTTATGCGAAAGCGTACAAGCGTTAAAGGCCCCATTCACAAGAAAATCCGCCGTCGACGTTCTGAACGAAAAAATTACGAGTATGGCGCTGGCGGGCGGCTGCTGGCAGCTAGCATGGCCAAGGTAGGCATGACATGGCTGCTCACTGATTGGAAGTAGGGTTGTCTGACGTTACGTTTGGCAGGAGCTGCCAACTCGGCCCTCTCTTTTCATAAGCGAGGGTGATATCAGAATCAGCCTGCCAGGACCCTAGCATTCTGAGTCGTACACGTTACCCTTATGGCCATGCAGTCACATTCATACGGCTTGGTTAAAGCGGGACTAGATATTTCGGGAGGCAGCCTACGATATGGCGTCGTATACTTTTAAATGGCGGATTTTGAGTTTCCTCCTTGAATTTCGGCCCTTCTTTGATTGTTCCGAAGTCAAGATGTCAAGCGCGGAGCGGGGTAACACCGGCAATGCCGTCGCCGTTTCGGCAGCGCGCTGTTCTGTCGGGCTTTGGGCGCAAGTGGAACGTCCGACTCTATTTCGGGGTCCTTCCGCCCCAGGAAAGAAAGGACGCCGCCTCGAACAGGAAGAGAGCCCAGTTTGGGGCGGCCCTCTCTCCATTGCCGACTTTCCCTTGCCCTCTGTGCGGCCGTACGCTTGCTCACGGCTCCGTCGTTTCCTCGACAGGTAACCGCATGCCGTTCGATCAAACAGGAAGAGGGAAACGAAGAGGTGAGAGCGAAAGGAGCAACTTTGCACGTCTGGGCCATCGCCGAAACGTCGTGCCGGCTGGCCATGTGCTAGTGGCAGCGCTCTGCGCGCGGCGCTCAGGAAACTGGTGGCTCCACCTGTTGGTCGTCAGAAGCATGATTGCAATGCAGCATGCTTCCGATTGCATTCTTTTGTATTTCATTTTTTTTTATGAGTCTAAAAGCGGCACTGATGTTCATAGGCGGTTTCGTTGGTGCTCCCGGATTCCCATACCGCTTTCTTTTTTTGTCTTTTGTTTTCTAATTTTGAGCCAGCAACAACTATTTTCTTTCTTGACAATAGCTGTACCCTCGCTACTTCGTTAGTATAAAGCCCACATACTCTTAAGGCATAGTAAGTAAGTGCTATTCTGTACTGCAGTGCAAACGCAAGCAACTTACGGTCACCGGGCCGTGTCTCTAACAGCGCAGAGTGAGTCATAAGCAATCTATTTGCCAGAACGGTGTACAGGACGCTGGCCATGTCACGTACAAGCGGTCGATTCAGTGCCTCGTGGGGTCAACTTCACTTCAGATCACTATCCTGCGCACTGCTACATATATACTCTCCACACGCTGGGGATACAGCAGAGAAGGAGATTTGCTCTTTTTGTGATGAATAAACCAGATACTCAAACCAAGAGATGAGCAAACAGGTTGTCCGATGCCGCTGATATGCCCGTGGTTGTTTCGTCAAAGCGACCATGCGAAGTTCACCTCGGAACGCAGAGAAGATGAGGTAAATGCAGCGCATGTATGGTATACTGCTTGTCCCAATCGCTCACTTAGTGAACGTATGTAGCACGTGGTGGTTCTAGTTTTAAGAGGGTTTTTTTTAGAAGGGATGGCACGACGTGTGAGGCGATCTTAGAAAGAATAGAGCTTAAGGTAACAGAAGCCACGGATGGTGTCAATTCGCATTGTGCATCAGTACGCGCAAGTTTTTCTTTAGTAAAGTGGAGTTCTGGGCTAGTTTGTACGACATGATTTACATGATTTATAAGTACGCATGCACATAGCAGTATGCATGCACATAGCTGAGCATGCGTACTTATTTCCTCGAGCTGGTACAATTTCTTTCGCTTCCAATTTCAGTTGTAAGTTAGCGCTCGTCCTGTGTACCTTTCTTGTCCTCGTCTGTCTCACGCTAAGCCTCCCTGTTCTTTAGTGTTTCTCCAGTGCACACGAGATGTCGGCGACCATGCAAGCGGCCCGACGAATATCTGCGACATCACGAGGCTCACACGCCGAGTCCACGGAATGTTAAATAAATCAGCATTGTTGCAGCTGTATGAAACTGCTGCTACAAGTCTTGTCTAGGGGCCACTATTATTGCGAAAGCAATACTACTCCCATTTTCAGCCCTTCGCGTAGCCACGGTCGGTAGGCACGGTTGACCTTTAATGACCCCAGATGGCTGTGACGTCACACCAGCTGCGAGAGATGGGCTACCAAGTCGAGTCGCCGGGTAGCGGCGGTCGGTAGGCACGGCGCGCCGCGGATGAGAGTATGACGTCACTGTGACGTCATAGCAGCTGCGAGAGATGGGCTACCAAGTCGAGTCGCTGGGTGGCGGCGGTCGGTAGGCACGGCGCGCTGCAGCCCGAGACGCGCTGCAACCGAGTGGAGGCGCTGCTTTCACGTCTTCTCTAGCAGTTGAGAGGAGGAGGAGGAGGAGGAAAACGATGGGTATATAAATGCTTGTGCTTGCTCAGCTGAGGCACTCGCTATGCATCCTGATAAGCACAAAGAAAAGTCACGATGTCTCGATGGAGGAGGAGGAAGATGAGGAGGAAAGGCAGGGAGGTTAACCGGTAAAGGAACTGGTTTGCTACCCTGCACTGGGGGAGAAGGGTAGGTGGGTATAAAAGTTGTGGATGTCTCGACGAAGCCAGGAAACGACAGCGGGCTACAGAGTCAGATGAAGAACAGGAACAGCGTCTCGCTCGATGGTGCGCTCAAGATTCAGGCGCGTCGCGCTTCTCTTCAATCGTCCTCAACCGGTGACGACTCCGAGTGGAATGTAATGGACGCTTTGAATAGTGAAGACTCTGTCGATGTGTTCACTCAGCAGTCAAGAACGCAGGAATTGGCTACACTACGAACTGAACTATAGCGTAGCCATACTATTATTGCTTTCGCAACCTACCGGGCTTAACTAAGCTAAGCCCCAGCTAATTTTATTTTACAATGATCCTATTCATTTTGTGCTGTCCCATTTTCATCGGAAGCACCGGTTGGCCAGCAGTGGTGATAACCATGACATGGTTATCATCACTGCCAGTTTTTTTTTTTCAGCAAAACTGCGGCGGTTTTTTAATACCTAGGCGAACGCATAGCACCGAGTAATTACACAGTGTTCGCGCAGTTGTCAGTGCTGCAAGCAACGCCCTCAGCGTTAAAGTAGTCGCGGACTGTTATCATTGTGAGGTGCCAAGTTCCTGATTCTATATCCAACGCAGCCAATAATATTGCACCGCTGTAATACTGTACACATATATGGCAGCAGTGAGGGGAGGTTAAGCGCACGACTTCTTGTTTTGCATCCTTTTAGCATGTCATCCTCAGTTTCTGATGCACTACTGTTTCTTTCGTTTTTTACTTTCCTTGTTCCTTCATACACTCATTCAATCGCTAACCGCCCGTCGTTGCTGTGTTGGTTAGCTGCCTCTAAATGATGCCGCCGTTCTGGCGCGCCTCACACTACTGGCGGTGGAAGCATCTTTTGAGCAAATGACTCTTTTACTTGAGTCTAGTCCTCTGCAGCATCTCCATCAGTCGGGACGTATTTCCGTCATTGTTGCTTGAGCTTCTGGGAATACGTCCCGCGATGTCTTGGCACCGCCCTAGAATACTCGTCTTGTTGAAGTGTAGTCTCACTCCCGTTCTGCTCTCTTTGTGTTGTTTTCCTCGAGCCGAGACTCGCGTCCTTGACATAGCTCCGTCGCGTGGCAGGAGGAAGGAAAGTCCTCGGAGGCGTTTCTGTCACCAATAAGGGTGTACGCTGCCGGCGGCTCTGTGCTTCGCGCTATCTTTACTTCTTTTCTTTTTCTTTTTAAGGTTCCCGAGTACACCACCTCCGGCATGTGCCTCACTTGCCGCTTCGAGCGCGCGATAAACCAGGAGCCGGAAGCCAAATAGTTAACAAAATGGTGTCCGTACTCAACGGACGATTTCTGCACCGATAAAAGGGAAATCGAAATAGGGTACGACGGTACATCACTGGTCATTTTGCCTCTGGCGACGGGAAGTGAGTGCATTCGTTTGCTTTCTATTGTTTTTGGGTTTTTCATGTTCTCCTTATACGCGTGTGACAACATACGCGTGGTCTTCAAAAATATAAAGGGAGGATATTTGCGTTGCATAATAGAGATCGTAATGGCGTACGAGCTGAGATAATGGCCAACGACAGCTATCAGAAAAATGAAACGCTGCGCGTAACGACCAGCACCACAGTGCTTATTGACTTATGTGGACCATCGATGTGGGAAAAACCACCACACTTACGCGACTGTTATTGGGTTATAAACAATTTACGGCCAAGTATAGCACAAGGGAGGAATGGTAATGGTAATTCGGCAACCGTAGGGTACGTGCTACGTGAACACAATTCCGCACAAAGCAGCTTTTGTTTCCATATCACAACGAACACAGGTGTCTCTTTAGAAATTAAGAGAACAGAGGATTTCTGGCGTGCCTGGCATATTACCTGATGAGCGCAAGACAACTTGGGTTATCTTGACTCGTAAATTGAAGCAGTACTCGTGGAAAAACATATGATACGTAAAAAAAGTTTCCAAAAGTTTAACATATTTTCAAGAAAAAAGCATCCAGACATGTTACAATCCGTGCTGACGTGCACCAAAGTTCTTACGTTACGGTGTTTTTGCGCACCTGCGCGGAGCAGGTACGTTTAACATGTCTCTCAGACGTTAAGGAAGTCACCTTAAAGAGTTTCCGGCTCTTTATGCTCTTGTAAGCAGCAAGTAGATTAACTGCATATTTTAACGTCTCGCATCTAGACATGCGCCATGAGAAACGCCGTAATGGAAGATGCTCCACGGATAAATCTTCACCATCTGGGACTCCTTAACGAGCGCTAGCATCACACAGCACACGGACCCTTTAGGCGTTTCGTCTTTGGCGAAACACGCCCGCCGTGACCGTGGCTCTGTAGCCGAGCTCGCCAACCAGTGCGCCGATGCAGAGAAGCGTTGCACCCGCGCATTTGTACGGAAGTTCGTGGGGCAGAGATATCCTATGTTGTCTACATTTTATCTGCTGTTGGTGAATTGGAATGTCTGACGGTAACGAAAGGGTGAACGTTCGGTCACAGCCAGGTGTATGTCAGGTTTAGCAAATCTGGCGCACAGTATCATACTTGCACTAAAGAATAAAAATGGGGGGATACTTAAATATGCACTGAATAGTCCAAGAAGTTGGGTTGTATAAATAGAATTTTAGCTTTTATTTGCAAAAATACCATGCTTGCCGAAAACAAATATCTTATAAAGTGGCAAAGAGTGAGAACAGAAATGCAACTATCACCGCTACAGCCCATTCTCGCAAAAACAAGCGCCATGACGTGCAAATGATCTGGAGGCTGGCATATGTTCGCTACGGTTACATGCGTGAATTGTGAAGTATATTTTGCTTTTTGTAAAGAAGACAGAAAAAAAAGACAGCCAAAATTTTGGAAGGCAAAGAAAACCTTGCTTCGGCCCGTTTCGTTCTGTGCTACTCACTTCGCATGACAGCGCATAGTTTCGTTTTTGACGCACCTCAGTTTACTAGCGTGGAGCGCAGAGGGAGTAAAGACCTACTCGATCGAAGTTTATGCCTCGGCAAGCGCTTCCGTATTGAACAATCTAGTATGAAATTTATCAGGATAGGGCATATCGAATCACTTTGCAGAAAAAACCTGCACGAAACCGGGTGGAGCTGTTGTACAGACTAACACTATATTACTTGCCGTCCCGGTTACTTGGATATGGTAGGCTGAAAAAAGTTAGGACCTTTAATATGCCACTGGTATTTTTTAAGAAAAAAAAATCAGCAGCACTGAACAGGATTTCAACTTCGTTAAAACTTCAAGCTGGGATAGTTGGTAATTTATTGTTGGAATCATTTTGTTAGCGGTCAAAACACGGACATAAAGAACACGAAAGCCTCAGGTTCAAATCCTGTTGGAATCATTTACCGCTAACCAAATGATTCCAACAGGATTTGAACCTGAGGCTTTCGGAGCTTTACCCGAGGGCGTTAAGCACTGCGCCAACCGAACGTTTTTAGCATGCGCCTTATTACTACGTGTGCAGCGTAAATGTGCTTTTTTATAGACGCTTTTCTCAAGTGTTGAAATGGCCGCCACCATTAAGCAATTACCCCCTAAGTGCTCGGTATCTTTTAGCTGGCTCTAAGACGGCATCACCGATGTCCCGCATTTTTAATAAGCATCAGATTATTCGGACGCATTTCAAAATTTTCAAATTCCTTCACGTTGGTTGTTCTGTCGTCGTTTTAGTAAAACAGCAGTTGATACCACACACAGAGCTGTCTGGTGCATCAGTTTTTGGAATAAGTTTTACATGCGCTCTACGGAGCAGCGACATTGACAACTTTCGAATAGTAAGATGTAAACACACAGAAAGCGTTGAACGCTGGGCAGCTAGGTTGGCTCATATTAAGAAAAGCAATAGTGAAAAACAAAAAAAGAAAAAAACGGAGGCTATTGGGCAGTACAGGTCTTTTTAAAGCGATAGCATTACTACACCTTTACGTAGCTTGGTCGGCGCGTGTTTCCTATGGCCTTGAACGTACCTAGCTGCGCACTTGTTAGCACGTGAGGTGCGCGGAGCCGGCGACACCCGCTTCTGCTGCTGCTTCGCTTCTTCTACTTCGCATACCTCTTCTTCATACTCCTGGCAAACTTCAGTCATATCGGTACATATCACCACAAACATGCAATATTACCTGACGCAATGCCACACAGCCTTCCAGCCTTCTCCCTACCCCTTTCCTCTACCGCCAACGCTGACCATCTGGCTCGCTTCCTGGGACCTCTTCCTTCAAAATACCCTCGACACCTTCGTGTCGTCTAGATCTGGCCGTGGTGTCCTTGATGTTCGCAGACATTCATGGAGGAGTCGCGCGTTTTCGTTGTGTCTACTTAGGCTTAGCCGTGTTAAATCTGCGCTGAAAATGAGCAGCACTCTTTCTGCGCTCTCTAGCTCGACCTTTTCAAGAATGCGGCAGCGAGGCAGCGCTCGAATATGAATATAGACTGCGACCAGCGGACATGTCGGTGAGTCAGAGACTATTTCTGCCCACTCCACGCACGCATTGGAGTACAGGACCCACGGCGTCGTAACTTTCGCTTCGTCACGCCTCGCGGCGTGTGCTCGCGCCGCCGACTCCGCGAGCATCGCGGCCGAAAAACCGAAACCGACGGAAAGGAAATGGCCGCTTCCTCCGCCAAAGATCTGGTCCGACGCGTGACCCACATTGGGCCCCCGTCACCCTCAACCCCCTCCTCCTCCCCCAACTTTCCCAGTTTCCCCCCTTGCCGTGTGTGTTCGGAGGCGGACCATTGTTCTGCCGGCGGACGCCATTTTTTGCGCTAGCCGCCTTCCTCGGACACAGGCAGCAGTAATGTCCGTTGAGACCGCGAGCACGCCTTCCAGCCACTCTAGACGAGGGCAGAGTGGTGCACTTTCCTTGTGCGAAGATTCCGAGTAAGCTCTACTAGCCCTCCTCCTCTATGCTTCATTGTTTTTCTCCGGCCTTAAACTTCCTTCCTTCCCACCAGACATCAGATTCGTATTCTGTTTTCAGATTGAGTGACGGCGGGTGAACCTGCACTCTATTAAAATGCAGTAAAATCGGCCCGGTTAGTGGGGTGGGAGGCCTGCGTGCACGCATAAGAGAGAAGGAGAGAGTGGGAGAGGGAGGGAGAGAGACTGTCATTGGAACTGTTCTAGATATACTCACGTGTGCACAGGCATTGTCTTGGGGCTCAAGAAGACCATAGTGAAGCATGAGCTTACCTACACCAAAAAATAATACAATCGAGCGTGAAAGATGTGTCTATAGATCTCTCCTATGCAGAGGTCGTGAAAATGCTGTGCTTTTCAGGCTAACCTGTTCTGACTAAATACTGCCACATCTAGGTTCCTTTATTTCTATCAAACCATTTAAGAATGTGTCTCTGGCGCTGCTATGCTTGGTTGTGGTGCGCCCATTAATAATGCGACTAAAGTGGATAATATATATATAAAGTAACCATGAAACAATAATAATGAGTCAAGAAATTATTAGGTAAAGCTTGTAGAGTACAAGAGTTTAGGCGGAAAGTCGGCCATTCATACATACTAAAAAACAAAAAAAAAAGAAAGGAAAACGTCGAAAGAGCGCATAATGAAAACCAATAGAAGCATTGTGTTTATGGTCAGCCAATCCCTGTGTTAGGCATCTCTAGCGCCTTTCGTGGAGTTCGAGCTCACAACACGCGCGTAGTAATGCTTATTGCTTCTTGTGCCACTCCCGCCTATCTATCCATGTCTTCGGCAAGTATTTCGCCATTTTGTGCACCGGGGACGTTCGATGCGTGCCATCGTCTTCAACGGCCTCAAAAAGTCATCGACTGCCATTTTCGCTCGGAAAACTGTGCCCATAGTGATAGATGCATGCGCGCAAACCGCATTTTTGACGCAATCAGCAATGACACCATGTAATCATACGCTGTCGCGCGTAACCCCTTTTCTATGTCAAATGCTTCATGCCGAGGGCGTGATGAGAGTTGCCTGCCCCGCAGTGACGCAATGGTCGATCTCACTGGAGAAAGCCTTCTGGCACTCTCGCTATTTCTGAAGAGAGGCTTGGAAACAGCGTGTGTGCGTGTGAGTGCGAATGGACGCGTGTAGCTTGCTTAAAGAGGAAGCTTATGAAAGCGTGCTTGAAGTGGTTCCAAAGAGTTTCTCACATGAATTGAGTTATTTACACGTGAGAAACATTAAAATAACCGATAGTGGCATTGAAAGAGTTTGATGCAAGGAATATGTTGGACTGCGGGTCAATTGAGGAATGACATGGTAACCGAATACATTGCAGTCCAATGTGGTCAATCTTCCCTGAGGACCTGCGACACCTTTTTACTTTTAGGCGGGCGCTTGAATCTGGCTCCGTGGGAGTAGAAATGAGCAACTTGTTCTCAGCGTGTCCGTGAGAGCTAAATGTTCCGGGGACCTTCAGAGCAGGATGAGGCTTCCTTTTATCCTGATGTCATATCTTTTACGCGTCGCCTGAACATTGTCCGCTGGCGGCGTGGAACAATGGCTAGTGGCGCGGTTCGGAAGTCAAGGACGCTGTATAGCCGCGCCCTTGTGCGTATACGCTTCCGACTTGTAGCACGCATGCGGTGGGCTTCCTTTTGACGTAAGAGAGCCGTGGCGACATCGTGTAGTTCTCGCTGGTGCGTATTTATATAAGGCGCTTCGGAACTCGTTCTGTGCTTATCGCTGTCATCTCTTCCTGTGCGAGAACGACTGTGGAGGGCTGGTGTCAAGTACCAAATGCACGCTTTGAGATCAGGGAAGGCCCAAGCAAAGAAGCAGACAAGGCTTTCCCTTATTCAAGTGCGAGGTCACACTATTCGAACATTCTGCCACTTTCTAGATATGAGGAATGAAAAACATGGTGATGCCTCACGTTATGAGAAACCGAAAAAAAAAAATCCCCTCAATATTATCGACGTGATAAAACTGTACATATTTTAACACATATTACGTACTGACTTGTATATGCGTTATATTAAGTACTTGCAGAACACTGGCGATGATTATCATCTCATTAGCCAAATAGTGCTAGGAGCTTGTAGAATGCAGAATCATAAGTTTTTGTTTTGTTGTGAACTCGTGATTGTCTGAAAGCAGCGATCTATTCATAACGCAAACATACGTCCGTTTTATTGCGCCACTTAAATAATGGCAAACTACTTTTACATGGGGAAATTCTCAATAATGATTTCTTACTTAACAGAGGATGAGCCCTTGTGCTATACGTTGGTAACAACTCACCACTGCATTTAATAGAACAGCTATGGCTATCTACAGGTTTAGGCTAGCGGGGCCCGGGTGCTTTAGTTAAGCTTCTGCCCTTTTCCTTTTCAGTTATATGTGAAGATGATACGTTAAATTTTTTTCACAAATACTGTAGCTTACAGCTTAGCGAGATATAATCTCCAAATACCAACAGGAATGTGATAAAGATATGATCAGATAGGTGGTCGTGCTGACTATGCATACGCGGCAGGTATCGACTTCTGTTTCTCGAAAATTCAGTTCCGGAAGCAGTTGTTCGCCTTGGATAACGTCAAAATGATACTAAAACTGCAAGAGAAAGGTTGCGGCTTTACAGCAATGAACTCGCATACGAACCCACTAGAACTTGCAGAAACCCAAGGAATCTGTATTTTATATTTTGCACAAAGCAAGCTGCGAATTTTTGGGTGGCGTGCTCTTATTGAGCACGCTACTGTGGGTCACCACTGGGCGGCGTGGCGATAGTGTCAAAAGGCACCTTAAATCGCAACATTTGCGTAGACATAACTTCCCTTCATAATGATTTCTTTCTGTTTGAAATAAGGTGTTGGTTGGAGGGAAAGAAACCGGCTATATTATCTCTCGTGAAATCTGCGGCAATATCTGGTCTTGCATACAATGTGGTAACTCCAGTTTACTTGCATGCTTACACAGCGCAAAAACAGAGCCAGGGAAGGCGCGATCCGAGGCCATGGCGGAACCGCGAATTCGGGCGCGTGAAACTCGAAATGCGGAAGTTGTTTCTTTCACTTCACGGTCGACTTGTGCGGAAATTCTGCCCCGAAAGAGCGCACGGCGCACTCGCTCGGGCATGCATTTGTTTGTGCTCTGCCATTCCATCGTTATGAGCGCCACCTGACGCCGTATACATATCATGCCCTGCTGTGCAGAAGCGGGCCTTCTCTTCTCTTCACTTTCGTTTCCCTATGCACTTGTTTTCATCAGCGAGAGAGGGCGCTTCCAACTTCCTTGTTGGTTGAACTCTCGCCACCTGGATATGACTCTAAATGATCATCAAGGAATTATGGGAGCTTCTGTTTACGACACTACGATACCGGTGCGTTCGTCTTCATTTGTCATTTGTTTTTCAGCGAAATTCAGGTGGTGTAAAACAAATTTGTTGCGCTGAAATTCAAATGCTTTATCGAAAAGCTTGCGAATTTGGGATTTCTCCCTCGTTTAGTTTTTAGCAAAGGACAATTCGCTATTCCCGAGCGTGCTTTGCAGAGCATAAAATTGTGTATTCTTCTGCTGGTCACTTACATAATATGGAAAGGGCAGGTTGCATAAAAAACGTTACAAACTAGATAACTCTTTCCTTGTCGTTTATCGTAATTATTACTTCGCGTTGCATCACTACATTCGAGCCGCACATCCGATGCAAAACGGGGCTGCATTTGGAAACAGAAAATATTAATTGAACATCACTGCCACCATTTTGTAAGTTTGTATGGTTCTTCAGCAAACTTTTTATGCTGCAGACAAAAGGAATATGTAGTTAGTTAGTATTAGGTTACGACAGGGTGCCGTGTTACCCGTGCAATAGGCAACCATGGTGGCATAAGGGAGTGCACCAAGGTACTGCTACCGCATAATTGTATAAGTTTCCACCACGCTTCTGGCATAGTCGACGAGTGTTTAGGATGATCTCAATCATCCGTGTAAAGGTGCTTCTCCCTTTTCAGTGTTCATACGAGCTCTTCATTCCTTTCTCTCTATGCAGCCCACTGTGTGGAAGTGCCATGAGAAATTTTTTTTTCGCATAAAATCAAGTTTCGCAAAATTAGTCAGTTCATGACCGCATTCCCGTGGGACCGCAAGGAAGTCTTTTTGGCGCTGAGCCATTCGAGGCCTGGAAATGGCTGCATGCCAGCAAACCGCAAAGGGGCAAACAGGAAAACGGAGGAACTCGATCGCAAAAACAGCGCGGTGTTGAGCAGTGGATATGCCGACAGTTAGCAAAAGAAATAAAAGGATTAGCGTGATAATTATAAGTTATTTAGTATCTGTGCAGCGCGCAAATAAAGTGTGCAAGGTCTTGGCGTTTTGTGAGTGCTCCCGTGGTGGCATCGTTTATTTGTTTAAAGGGAAGCGGTAACTCGTGCCGCAGGAAATCCGGCGGCATTCGGAACTCGGCGTCTGTCGGAAATAATGATTCGAGGTTGTGAAAACGAAACAAAGAACTCAGGGGAGAGTCCAAATGAACTCAAGCTTGACGAGGAGGTTCCTGCAATGGGAGTACGGAAATGGTGCTATTGCCGATGTTGGGGATCGAACCCATGCAGGCTCTCTGTATGTCGATCGAGTCGCTGCACAATGGCTCGTCGCAGCAGTCACGTCCGCCCAAGCGATTCATTGTTTTAAGAAAAACTTTATTAGACATTGTTGTAGCAGCTGATATGCTCGAATGCTGCAAAAACCAAGCTAGCGATGCAAAATCAGGTACCCCGAAAAGGGCACGTGCTTATGCAGTGATCGGTTTTCACTTACTGCGATATTAACAATATTAGGTTTGCAAAAACTGGTACAAAATTTGTGCCCACTGAAGCACAAGGGCGGAAGCGAAGGTTTAAATATTGCGAAACGAAAATGTCAAGCTCTCAATTGATAAACTCCTAAAGCGATGCCCAGAAACCGACCCCTTGAAAACGTTGCAGCTTTTCAAGTATTTGGCAGCGGCCTGCTACAGCGCACCCCATGCGAGCAAAGTCGAAACAATCGGCAAAAAGAGTGCATGGAGTCGCGAGTGGCGCTCACGGACGCGGACACTTGATAGCAGCAGACCTATACGCTTTTTGGGAGCTACACGTAATTGATAACTGAATGCGTCCTATAACCGCCTCATACTCTTAAAGATATTTCTGTGGGACATTTCTGTGCCGGAACATTCGGAACACGTACAGACCAACATTGTCGAGCTTTTGTCCGCGAATGCAGCCGAGACGGAGAGTCGTTGCCGGAACGTGCACATGCGCGAAGCCAGGGTCATTGACTCACGGTGCAACAATCCTACCAGGTGACGCTGCCCCCAGCAGCACGATTTTCGCGCATGTTCCGACCCTGCCCACTTTCTCACCTCTTCGCCATCCGGCGTATTGAAGGACTGCACTAGCGCTAAAGTGAGCATGGGATGTCTCCGGTATAGGCAGCTAGCCGTCGAGCCCTTTTATCGTATTTGCCTCACCGCTACCTAACCTGGAAGGTGGCACACTATATGGAAAGTAAATATAGTTCAAAAATTAGGATGATGTTTAGGTTTAGCATTATGAGAAGACGCGATCGCTCCTTTAACATCATCTCCTTTTAATTTCGCGTTTTTATTTCACTTTTTTTATTTAACATTTTAAAATTATGACTCGGCAACATCAGTACGCATCCCAAACACACGTTAGTAAGCTGTACGCACCACAACGCGTTCACTCTGTAACACGCTTGGCACCAATGACCCCCCCCCCCCCCCCCCCTTCCTGCCGCAGTTGTAACCTCATTCCTCAATCCGGTTGTCTTCAGAATATTGAAGTATTGTGAAAAGAAATAAATTATACAGTCAGTTTATTGATGCCGCTGCCGGTTGCTTTGTAAAAACTGTACAAATGAGTCATGGCTCAGGAAAAGATGCTCTTGAAGGGGTGAGATAAATTGAAGCAAAACCCTTCGCCATTTTTTTTAAACACCACAGAAACATCCTATCACTGAAAACATGACTCCATGCAGAATGTATCTTCATCCATTTGTCAATAAATTTCATTCTTCCCAACAAGCTTGAAACAATATAGAGCGCTTTTATAGGACTTTAGACACTATTTTCCACGGGGATATCCTTAAAAGAACCTTAAGAAAAGTGCATCAGCCACTCCTTGTGGCATTCGTTATCTGCCAGTCGAAAATGAGGATGGGATACCGTGCGGCGTGATAATGATTATGCTATGACCCTGCACTGCGTGTGGGAGGCAAGAATCCAAGTCGCTCACGTCGATAAATATGCTCACTCTAACTGTGAAAACTTCATTGAAAATGTGACATATCTGCGCGACGTTTACAGCACTCAGCCTGTGCTGCTCGAAAGGCGGAGCCTGCTTGCTCATTTGGCTGCCTTTTGCCTTGAAAAAGCTGTAGTAGTATGTGTTAATGCATGCTTCACACGTTTTATTTTATTTTTGGTAGTATTATATTTGTTGTAAAGTAATTAAGGAAAAAGAAAACAATCTTCGTGGTATATGCGTTGCGCCCTTGCATTTAGAGGGCTTGGGTTCGGGCCGCAATGGCTGCAAGTTTGCTTTATTGAATTACTTCTATCTTCAGAAATATCTCGATTACAGGAACCTCCTCGTAAATTTTGGCTTTATTTACAGTGTCCCTTAATTCATCAGCTTTATTCGATTGTGAGGTGTTTGAAATTCCCACGCGAGGTATTGAGATTTTGACGTCATGACCCTGTCGACCAATCAGGATTCTTCCTGGCCGTCGTGTGCGGTAGTGGCGGCTTTTTGGCGGAATGCGCTGCATACGCCATTGAGTAAACAAACAAACAAACAAACAAACAAACAAACAAACAAACAAACAAACAAA
>JAJIZL010018619.1:310472-346961 GCA_023969395.1 Amblyomma maculatum
AAACAAACAAACAAACAAACAAACAAACAAACAAACAAACAAACAAATATTGCTCAGAGACGCCGATAACAGGCGAGGATTTTAAGTATACTTCATACACACACATCATTGTTGTTGCCACGGGACTGCTTACAAGCGACGCAACGAAAAGAGGGCACGAAGATTTCTCTAGTGCCAGCATTCATCGCGTGGTTCCTATGGATGAGATCTAATTATTGAATGGCATGCGTGCCTCCTGCAGTAGGGTAATTAGAGCGCTGCTTTTTTTAGCACCTCCTGCAATATACCTTTACACAAGATAATCAGATGCTTCGTTTGCAATAAAATACTTGGCTTCACGTCTACGGTTATTTGAAGGGAATGTGATACCGACATCATTTCAGTCAAGCTAGAACCTCCCTGAGTTTTTGTCTTTGAGTTCTTCGGAAAACGGAACATTAAAGGATTGCACTGTTGTTAAGTATAAGTACCGAAGTGCGCAAATTCAGCACGTCACAGTAGGCGTGTGACATTCGTTGCATAATTGTCGTGAAAATAGAATAAGTGGAACGGACTTCGCGCGGCACAGTCAAACCATGACTCAAGACAAAAAAATAAATAATAATAGGTGCACCCGAAGGACGTACGCGGGTCACACACTCCGGTTCAAAGACCGGGAAGATGCAACATCGCGAAGATGTCAGCCCGGTAACGAATTGACGAGGCGCAGCTGCGGGACCACGTAACGGATTGCATACGATGAGCTACCGTCCGGTACAACATGCTCGAAAATAGCCGCAAGGTGAGGTCTTAAAAAAATAAAGGAAAAGAAAAACGCTCATACGTTTCACAAAAAGCCGGAACCGGCCAGTTTCGTTCTCTCTTTCCGACCTGTGCGGGCACTGATGCTTCCGTTTGGAGGGGTCTCTGCGTGTTTACGCAAGCTGTCCTAGGACTGCAGGCACCGAAATAACTTCCTTTGAAGTACGCATTAATGATGACCAGAAGAAGCGCTGACGTCTACGTGGGCTTTCGCGTCCGCTAGTAGTGTACAGGTACACATACAGTCGACGTCGTCCTACTTTCGGCTGTTTACGTGCTTACGTGTTTGTACGGTCGCGTCTCAGCTGCGCGTACGCTAGAAAGAGAGTGTGCAAATCGCTTCCGGCTTGCTGTCAAAGCACGACTTTCTGACGCCTTCAAGATGGTTGCATCATTATGCTCAGTCATCGAAAGCGCTCGTATCTAGAAAACCGACTTATATGAGGTGGACTCAAGTAGACGCGCACAAGAGGGAACATTTTTATTCGGGGACCATTGTTTGTCAGTCTAGCTTAGTTTATAAAATTATTTCAGTTGTGAATTACGCGCGCATATACGCGCATAGAACTCATGCACCGCCAAGGATGAAAAGAATGTGCCTTGACAAATATGGGTGCTACCGCTGAAGCTGTGCCCTTCTGAAGTGCCTTTACTTGTAATTGTATAAGTGTCTGGCCTTCTGCCTTGATCTTGGATTTGAAGCGTTGAAAGGAAATGCCACTGAATGAAATGTTAGTATTAATTGCTAGACATGATTTTACGCCTGCGGGAACCAACCGTGACCAGCAGCGGCAAAGCGGGAAGCTCCGGAATAAAACTCAGGGCGCTTTCTTTTGAAGTATCCGGATAAGTCCAGACCACCCCAGGTTTATTAGCGGACACAGACATCACGCATGTTATAGGCGTTTTCGCATTCTGATTCGGTGAAATGCGACCACCGCTGTCGGGATTCGATATCATGCCCTTGAACTCGGTATTGGTTCCGTGCACGCCGCCAGGCGCGCAACGGTCTCCGCTGTGTGCAGCGCCGCTGGTGGCCTCTAGGTCCAGAGTGGGAAAGTGCCCCAAGAAATACGTATAAATAAAGACCTTAAATGTATTTTTCTTATTCCACAGCGCAAGTGCGATGTCAGCCCTTCTTGAAGAGGTGCCCAGTGCCACCCTAAACATACTGAAAAATGAAAAATTCTCATTTTGAAAGCGTTGCATTTTTAAAACACCGTGATACATGCGCGTGGGAGTCACCCGGCGGTCATCACTGGAAGGGAGAGCAGTGTATAGATGTACTCATTTAAATAAAATTTCGCAAACAATTTTCTCATTTCGTCGTACACTCATATGTAGGCAGCTGTTCATCCACAGTTCGCATATGCTTTTAAAACCATTGCGACAAGGTAAACATGCAATGACATTTAGAATATATGTTTTTAAAATGACACGTAATATATTTGTTACGAAGCCGGTCATACCCATAGGCACTCAAGGACCGAATTACGGTCCGATCACATAAAAAAACTGCCATAAACCTGTCAATAAGCCCCCCCCCCCCCCCCTCCCCCCTCCCATCGGTTGGCAAATCCGCCCGTCAGAATCGACCAATATGAGCGTGGCTAGCCGATCGGTTTGTGACAGTTTTTGGTATGAAGCGGAATTCGGCCCCGCTCTGTCAGATGGGATTTCCGAATCCCCACAATGTCAGCGATGTCGACGGGCGGCCACAAGACCAGACGCATAGAGCAGTCGTCCGCGTGTATATATCTTGAACAGGTTCATATACCGCTCTGCTTTGCCTTTTCTACATAGCGCGCCTGACCTTTCGGGCACAGCGTCGACGCATGGGTTCCTTAGGAATCTGCCGACATCTTGCACGTACGTAAGGGCAGCGCACGAGTAGCCGCGTGTTTGCTTGTTGGGCCGTCGAAAACGACAAGGTACTCGGTCAATTCAGCCTGGCTGCGCTGCGCGTTGTCTGCTGCCAACGACAACATTGCGGATTTCTCAGCATACATCGCTTCATGAATGCTAGCGACTAGGCCACCGGGGATGGTGCTTTATTAAGGTTCTTTAGCGATCATACTTTTGTGCATCGGAGGTCTCCTTTGTCACAGTAAATACTTCTGCACAAGAGGTGCTTTGCAGAACGTCATAACATGCATAAAAACGGCGCATTTCGTTGAGCATAAGCTAGCCTCTAACATACAGTGCGGAACGACTTGGCACATCAAGCACCATGATGGTAGCGGTATTTGGAACGAGTTTTAAACAGGTATAACGAGCTTTGTTCTAAGGCGAGCTCGCAATTGCTAGGGCTAGGTCAAGGTAGGTGCTTGCAGGTAGGCGCTTGCAAGGTAGGCGCTGGCTTGAACAGCTGGTGCTTGCGTCTCGTGCCGGCACGCTGGAGCCAGGTCATCTTCATTACACGGGGCTTTGAAATAATGTCTAATGGTATAACGTGATATAACGAAAGCCCGCAACTCGCTGCCCGCATTGTCATTGGCATTTGCTTACTGTGACAAAATTATGACAACGCCTATAAAAACAAAACGATGCGACAGCTTACGCACTTGCTGCATGATTAACTCGAGCAGTCAGCATGAAATCAATGATAAAGCCGGAAAAATATACAGAAAGCACGAAGCAAAAGTGTTTAACAAGAGTAAAAAAAAATTCAAAACTTTTTGCCTTTTACAGTAGCAACTAGAGAAGTGACTGCTAAAGGTGAACCGCTCTACCTGCCTAAGATATTTTTTGCGCACTTAATGCCTATACTACCGCTCAGTTTACTTAGAGCTGCAAATGAACTACGGTACCTTTGGTATTTTTTTTTATGTGAGCAGATCTGAGAGGAAGTTACACGTAGGTGAAAATCTGCGTGTGTCGTGCTTTTCTAAAAGCGCCATGTCCCTGTCCGGTCCTATCACGCGCTGTTAGCCAAGCAAACCTCGCCACAAGGGTCGCCACACAGGGTTCACCACGCAATGAGTATGTCTACATTGTGGCACGACAAGGACATTGAAATGAGCACTTTTTTTTCCCTTTTGAAACCTATCTAGCCCTTGGCTTAATAAAATGTTAGAAAAAAAACAAAAACAAAACCGGTCCCCCGCTGGCCGTGCCAGCTCGAGACGCATAATGTGCCACATAAGGTTCTCCGCAGCGAACTGCTGTGTACACGTCACGACATTTGCAGCGTCGCCCAGCCAGGAAAATTTACACGCCGAATTCGAGGCTACCACGCGACGCGCACGTTTCGCGCGGGTTTCCAACGCGAGACGCGTGACCTACGAGGGACATCTTTGCGGCGGGTTACCTCGGTTATGCGACGTCTTTACGTGCTACGTGTGATGTGGCACGGGGAAGCACGACAGAAAGCCGCCATTTCTTTGAAATACGTTCCCGCGTTTCTTTTTATTTATTTCCTTTACTCTATCCCACCTGGAACATAAAAAAAGTTCGGTGGAAGGCGCGTGTGGAAGTCTTTCTTTTCTTTTTTTTTTTTTGTTTTTAGGCCGTGCTCCGGAGAATCTCCAACCGCTAAAGTTATACATTAATTGAAAACTATCGGCACTTCTGCTGAGATATGAAAACGACAAAAGTATCTTTGTAGCCGTAAGAAACGACAACTGAGACGATGTTGTGGCCTTCTCGCGCGAACTTTCGACGGGTTACCACGCAAGCGAGATCGTCTTGCGAAGGCACTGGGGAGGAGGGTCAGCTACTGTGTCGATGGCGGCGTCCTTCTCTCCCCTTGACCCAGATAAGCGCTTGCCCAGATATTGGAAAGCAGTTGCTGTGGTATAAAGCAATTCGCCACCTGGTGACTGTATACTGTTGCTGTCGTGCTCAGCCATCCGCGAGGAAAGGCTTTACTTGTGGCTTTTTATCGCAGATACCATACCGTGGCAGTTTTCACACATTTTGTTTCTCCAAGGGGCAACGTTGCGCAAAAAATCCGGTGTCGGTGCAGGGGTCGGCGTTAGAGTTGTGAGCGAAAAATCACGGGAATGGCGCTAGAGGGTGGTATTTTGAAAGTGATATGGTCGGGCACTGATTCTTCGATGTTTTGTGTGAACTAAC
Organism: Amblyomma maculatum; assembly: GCA_023969395.1. Classification (NCBI taxonomy): domain Eukaryota; kingdom Metazoa; phylum Arthropoda; class Arachnida; order Ixodida; family Ixodidae; genus Amblyomma; species Amblyomma maculatum. The sequence continues at coordinate 315,351 of JAJIZL010018619.1, forward strand.
GAAACCACGTGATACCTCAAAATTGGGAGGGGCTGCCAAATAGGATGACTCATTTGAGGTGGGAACGAGGAATAAGAATCAACCTCGCCGTGCTCTTAAATGCCGATTGAATCAGGCATCCTACTCCGAGGCCAAGCGCTCGGATTCGTACGGCTCGGTTAAAGCAAGGCATGGGAAAGGATTTATACATCGGGTGGTCGCCTACGCTATCGCGTCATACTCTTAAAGGCGGAGTTTAAGTGTCCCCAATAATGTTTTGCGTTGCCACTTTGGACCATACGCATTAAAACTTGAATGTGTAAACGGATGTACTAATGAAGACGGAATTGTTCAAGTGCTTACGACTCTCTACGCTAGAATAAATCAAGGCAATGTCTTCGCAGCTGCTTTGTTTTCTTCATTTTAGGATTTTAAATTTGTGGACGGTTTACCCCTTAATCTACCCCGTGTCTATAACTGACGCTTGAGCCGAGAGCTTCGTACAAGCTACAGCGTTGTGGGTCTCTGTCACGTGCGTGGTAATATTAGTTGACCATTCTGGCGAGATGTGTGACGTTTGGAGCTTTGGACATTATTTGCGCAACTTTGTGCACGATATAAATGTCATGTCTGAAATTCAGCGCACGGTATAGATACGAAGAACGGACTGCAGCAAAGGAGGTCATAGCGCAGCAAGAGAGCCTACAGCAGGTTGAGCACTTATGCTAGGAATCAAACCTCCGCGATGAAACCACATGTCCAGCGCTATGGTGCCAGGGCAGCTAATTTGACGCGCCTATTAACAGATATTCCTATTGTATGGGCGGCTAAGATGGGACAATGGAGCCAGTTTGCCCACGAAGCAGCGGTGGTCCCAAACTGCGATGTACCACAGAAAGTTTAAGTGTGCGATTTTCAACATATGCGTGATCATAGAATGTATGATGGTAATATATTTGCTCACATGTTTGCCGGGTTTGTTCAGAATAAAGGGTCTATGACGAAATATTGAGTTTGGGCTCCCCGGAACTACGTGCTGCAATGGCGCGAGAAGCAAGGTGAGCAGCAGGTAGTACATTCGAATCTGTACCAGCTTTCCCAGCTTTCTGAACATGGTTTGGCTTGGTTTATGTGATTTAGCCTTCCAAAGCAACTCAGGCTATGAGAGAAGCCGTAGTGGTGGGGTGCGGGAATTTTGACAACCTGGGGTTGTTTAACGGGCACTGACGTCATACAGCGTACCGGCGCCTTGCTTTTAGTCTCCACTGAAAAGTGTCAGCCATAAATGATTTAAAGTAGGGTACGCTGCAAAGAGCTGTTTGCTGTGCGATTGGCGTGCACCTGAAAACAGCATCGATGAATGCAACAGAGTTCGACCGCTGTAGGCACATGGTGTTCGTTCCCGGCTGTTGGCCCTGGCATGACACTAAGCCAGATTGCTTTCAAGCACCACCCCTCAATCGCACTTCTGTTTGGAGCGATGGTTGCGAAGAAGTGACGGTGAAGCGAAGGATGTGAAAACCTTCCTTCCCATGTTCATCAAGTGCCCGGATTGGACGAATATCCATTTTAATTTGGCAAAAATAATAATTAAACAAATAACTTATAAAAATTAAATAAATATAAGCTCTTCCATTATACACTATGTGCTTCAACAGCTATCGGGAATCCAACAAATCAGTTCTGGTTTTGTTGTTCAATTTGTTGCGCAGTGAGACATTCGGGGAATTCGTTCTTCATGTTGCTTACGGCCCACACAGTGACTAAATCGGGAGGCAATTAATGCAACAAGAAAAATAAAACAAAGTAGACGAAAGCAAAGCAATCGGCCCAGCTAATTAACAAACCTACCTGCTCATTTTTCCGTACTTGCTAGCCAACCCAATCTCTCCCTCTCTCTTTTCAATCAGAACTGAAAGAGGAACTGGTTCCACACGATATCATTACCAGTGCTTCTTTAATATTTGTCCGTGGTTTAATTTTTCTTTCAAGACGTACAGCCTTTATAAAAAGTTTACAGCCCAGGGGGTCTACTTCTGAGCGATACTATGTGACTCGTAATGCATTCCCAGGTTTCCATACTTGCTGAAGGCAAGAAGATTTTTCGTCCTACCCTCTCCAATGGATAGAACTTCCACGATTATTACAGAAGTCATATTATACGGCTTAAAAGCGAACCCTTTGGGCTGTAAACTTTTGATAAAGGCTGTACCTTTGAGGCGCTGTTTTTACCCGATAGTGTCTGTGTGCCACCGAAGCCACGTGTCCTGAGTGGAAGGCCAAGCCGTGACTCAGTGGTGCGTCGCTTCCGAGGACTACACCGTACACTTCCGGAGTCCCGTTCAATTGTTATGTATTTCCCATAGGCATCGCGTAACGGTCCCGTTTCCGCTTGCATGTGGGCCGCGATATCTTTTGTTTGTATCGGTGCGCCTTGCGGGGCCGCTGCCTTGTGCCATATGTCAATAGAAGGAAACGTTTGCGTGAAAAATACTGCAATCGTCCTCCCGAACAGAGGGAAATAATGATGAGTACGTTTGAGTGGACCCTACGTATACTGTATTAACAAGAATTTAAGCAGCCCCCCCCCCCCCCCCCCCCACCACTTCACATTATTTAACGTGCACCTACATCGCAAAGTAGATGGACGCTTTGCTCTCTGCCCCCACCAAAAAGCGACCTCCGCGGCCGTGATTTGATACTGCGTTTTTGAGTTCAGTATTCGAGTGCTTTAACCATTGAGTCACCGCAGCAGCATTTACGGCAAAGAGGAGAATGTTGAACTAGGGGAGGGTGCTTCGGATAGAAAAAAAAGAAAAATAGGAAGAATGGAAAGGATTTGGGTTCAATGCAACATTATTTTTTTCTTACCCTGTAATGGGTAGCCAGAATGCCATGCGCTTGAAAGCACCAGGCGCTCGTTGTTGTTGTTGTTGTTGTTGTGGCTGTAGGAAGAAAGAAAAGAAAATGCACGGGTCTGCTACTGGCTCTGTAGCTGAGCCACCTCCGCTGCCTCGTGCAGATAGAAGAGAATATAGAGAAGAAAGAAAAGCAAGAGGGAAAGAAAGACGCGCCGCAACAACAGCCGTCGTCCACCATCAGCGGTGGCGTGTGCAATGACGGCCTAGAACAGATAAAAATTCGGTGCCAGGCTAGCCCCCGCCGCAAGCGGCGGTGACCCACCTGTACCAGCCCGACTCGATTTCACGTCAAAATAGCATTTCCAGTGACGCCCACTAGCTGGCATAGCTGCTATCGAATTTCGCTTTTTTTTTTTCTCCTTCGCTTCCCCTCTCTCCAGAATTTATCTTATTGCCTATCTTTGTTAACATCGCTTATGCCCGTTTATGCCCCGCTGCTGTGCCGCCCACGGTGCCGTAATTGGTTACGGCGCCCGACAACTGTACCGGAGTACCCGGCTTCGCACCCGACCGCAGGCGGCAGCGTTTTGATGGAGGCGAAACGGAGTGGCGTCTGTGTGCTGTGTGATTTCAGTGCTCGTTAAAAAACCCTACTTGGTCGGAATTTCCGGAGTCCTCCACTACGGCGTCTCTCATAGCCTGAGTCGCTTTGGAACGTTAAACCCTACAAATCAAACCAAACCATTTATATCTCCGTCCTTAATTGTTTCTTTTGAATAATTTTTTTTTATTTCTTCCTTGCTAACGCTTTCCTTAAACAACCTGACGCCTCTCATTTACAGAGGTATTCGTCCAGCAGAAATCATTTACTCCCCTATTTTACCCGCGGCCTTTCCTACCTCCACCCCAATAAGCAGATGCAAAAAAAACAAAAACAAAAAACAAAACAAAAAAAAAAAAAAACAAGAAGAACAGCCGGTTGCTCCTGGGCGAACAAAAGAGAAAAGAAACGCAAGCAAGAATAACCCCGACCAGTAGCCTAAGGAGGAAGTAGCGCGCTCGCGTTTGGCGCTGATAGACTGTCTGGAGACACGCACAAAAGACGAGGCCCATCGCGTGCCCTCACGTGATGTTAACTTGCGCAACCAGGCGGCAATTTTGGCGCCCTGCGCATGCGTACTTGATGGAGTCGGCCTCGGTGGGCGTGGTCATACGCGGTGATACAAACGTAAGAAATGAGAGGAAAAGAGGAATATGAGAACGAAACGTAGGCTTAGAATGGACTCGGTGGCGAAATTAAGAGGCGCGGCTCGTCAGGCACAGATTCTTTACAAGGACGGAAAGACGTACGTCGCCTGCTCTGGAATAGTCGTTGCCAAGTGTGCTCGGTGAGCATAACGGGTGGTTTTGGGGAAGCCAGTGATATTTCTGGGTCCTCTGAAGGACACCTGCAGTAGACAGAAGCAGTAATCTCTTCTTACAAATCATTGTGGCTTGAGAAGCAGTTTATGACGAAGGAAAGTAGAAAGTCTAGGTGGTTCGAAGTGATAATCCATGTTATGTGACACCAAAAACCAAACCAAAACAAACGGCTAAATACAAGCTGTTGTTAACTGCTTCCTGAGAGATAAAACAAGACCAATTTGGGCCCAAGGCTGGCCGCTTGCATTCGAATAAACATCACCCCCAAAGCCATTACCGAGCGCGTTAATAAGCAAGGAAAAGCCGGAGTGCTGTTTGCGTAAAGGATAATTGCTTTCCAGAATTCGCGAAAAACATTTGCGTCCTTTTATGTTCGAGCAATTTTCTGACAAGGACACGCAGCCCACTGTAGTGCCTCTGGTTTAATAACCTCAGTAATTTGGTTAAATGCCTACGCGTTTCATGCAACCCTGTGACCGCGCTGCTCAGGCGCATGATTGCGACAAGATGAAAAAAAGAAGAGTGACTTAAGGTCATCGGAGTAATGATATCAGTAGTGAAGCACTGGGCGGGATAATTTAAGCCAGCAAAAATTGGCTCTCTCTTGTGTTCCCGCGGCCTCCGCTTGCGAGCAAGCGCAGTGCCGAGACAGCGGTGTGACATTTAATTTTAATATTTTTCGGGCCTTCGCGAATGAAACGCACGTGGTTCATCAAAGCGGCACTGCGAACATAAAAAAAAGAGAAAAGCAGTTGTCTGCCCAGAATAACAGCCTTTAGCATCGAAACTTCCTGGTTCCGACATGCATGCATGTCCACGGTCTAATGGTCAGCGCTGCGTCTTAAAGTCACCTCGCCGAAGTAACTCTGGCGTATAACACAAGGTTTTCCGTGCCGGGAGAGTTGGTTTCCTACCACGAGTTGTTGAGGAAAACGCCTAGAAGTTGGCGTATAAACTTCTTTAGACTCTGTTTCTAAGTTACCTGTTGCTCCAAATTCGAGTCCCTCTCGAAACATTCGAGAGAGAAATTAAAATTATCCTATTCGAGTTGTAGATTCGAAGGACCGTATAAATGCATTTCAGCATATAATTAATGTTTCGATTTGGTTTGCCAGGAGCGGCTGACCTATTCTATTTTGTTAGAATTTTTCGGATGCACTGCAAAAGATTACGTTGGTAAGGCATGTGCCACTTGATGCGGCCGTTCAAGGTCCACGGAAAGCCTTGCTTAAGGGCCCGCCAAAGCAAGTTGGCAGCATTTAGAGAGGTTTCGGCGGCTGCATCCTTGAAACACGTGCGGCAGTACCTAACAGGAGTGCGAAAACCGCCCGAAGCGTCCTCACTAAGCGGCGCTGAATACAAGAAAATGCGCTCGCGTGCAAAGCTCACATTCGTTGTTTCTGAAGGCGCCGTCCTATAAGAGTGGTTAGAGTGGCCGTACACTTTCCTGAAAGGGGTCAAGCCCAAGACTTACGTTGCTGCGGGATTTCCAAAGAGCGGGAAAGAGGGCAACGTTTTCTTGATTCGTAAACATTACAGAATTGTAATGCGACTACGAAGACATAGTTAGAGTCACGTAGAGCCATACTGCACTCCTTACAGCGCAGTGAATGAATTGCGCAGACCTGCTCACGTAAAATTACTGCGTGCCATGCGCAGTATAGTTCCGCGCACGTTTGTGTTTTGTCAGCGAGACCAGCGCAGATTTTATTTATTCCCCATTTTGGTCTCGTGCTGCGGTATTAGCGGCTGCTTTGATCCAGCTAACATGGCAAGTATATCAACTGGGCCGACTGCGAAAGCCCTTCGTAGCGTGTTGCCACCTTGTTAGGAGAATGACACGATGCATGACGTGCCAGACATCTGATTGCGGTATTCGCGCACGCCTGACTAGCCGCTTACGCGGGTGGTAGCGAAGACTGGGATTAGCGACGGCAAGGAGCTCTGTGCACAGGACCGTGTCCAATATACTCGCAACGCTCATCTGGATGCGGCTGCGCGCTTTTGTTGCCCGGCTGTCCGCGCATGCTTGGGCCCGTGGACGCGTTGTCGACTGCTCATGCGTCCGACAGCGATGACCTTGCGTGACCGACCGAGCCGAGCGCGGTAAACACATCGACCTGCCTCGAAATGCACAAGAGTTGCAGTACTGTGCATGATGGAAAAGCTGTCCGGCAAAGCGTACAGCGTTGTCCGTAATTTATGTTCGCGTGAGCACGTGGCGTCATTGTTATCCTGTTTGGGGACTTGAGTGGTTAAATAAATTCCAAAGTGAAATGTTGTGGGATCTTTTTACCACGCAGCCCTGCCACGTGCAAATTTTGCACCCTCTCGATCATCGCGACCATCAAACGCCATCTCGCATTCTTGCGCAAAATCATTGACCAGTATATAAAAGCTCGGCACAGGAGGGACTGCGTTCCACCTAGGTGCGCGGAAAGTAATGATTTAAGTTTCGCCTGAGACTTCTTTGTTTGAGCCACCACGCCGAAGTAACGTGCTCTTTCCCGTGGCTGAAAAAAAAAAAAAAAGGAATTAGAGAAGAAAGTGTTATGTGTTCAACCGGAGCCACTTAAGTACCATGAATTATCGTTCAGTAACGTACAGTAGAATCTTTCGCGGGTTATGGACAGTACCATACGCCGTTTTAGTGTATTATAAAGGGCACTAAGAAGGAAATGAATGCTTTTTTAAAGATTAGCGCACATATAAGCGTGATATCAATCACGTCAGCTATGTGTGCAGATATGCTATAGGCTGCAAAAAATAGTAAGGTCCGGACAATACGTCTGGCGCTGAGAATACACTGCAGGAGCGAAAGACCGGCAAGACACGGACAGATCAGATGTTTTGGCTAGTTGGCCTAGATTCATGGCGAATAACGATGGTAACTGTAGGCAGATATCCAGTTGGATGGACGGTGGAGGAACGATGCAGGGTAGATGAAAACAGAGGTGTAACTAGAAAGATGAAACAAGACTCGAAATGTGAGATTATCCCGAGGCAAAGAGAAGTCGAAGAAAGGAGTTGTTATGGGCATCATTCTATCAGCCAATAGCAGCGCACATGGCGTGGTTGTACGTGCGGGAAAATGACGATGGGGACGTCCTTGTCAACTCTAGGAGAAAGAGAGAGAGAGGGGGGGGGGGGGTGAAGGAGGGGTGTGCAAAGCCACTCCGGATCATAATGGTTGTCCATTATCTTGCTTTGATGCCCCTTGGATTTATACTGTACGCACGCGATGGTCTTTCTTTAACCTGTACAATGCATTTGGGTTCTGTCGTTCGCTTTGACGTCTTCAGTGGGCGCCTTGTTTATTTTTCATTTCTTTTTTCCTCTTCGGATTCCATTGGTAACTTTTCGCGTGTGTTTGACGACGCAAGGAATCGTTGAACAGCCACCGAATCACTGGACGAGCTGTCGCCGTTTTCCTTGTGTTGTGATCTGCGTGTGCGGAGAATAGTCACGGTAGGTACAGACAAAGGCGGGTATAGCGGAACGTTCAGCTGGTAGCGCTGGCGCCGTCCTTGGAATTCGCTTACATCATCGATTCCAAATGTGCCTCCGCTGGCCATAGAGTTTCCTATGGAACCACTTTCCGCCGTAGCGTTGATTCGATCCCGCTCCCTTCCTGCTTGCGCTCTGAAGGCGCCCGCCAACTGTGCGCGCGTGTGTCGCTTTGTTGCCTGCTTCTTCTTTTACACAAAGCTCTGGAAAAACGAGAGCTTCCTCAACAACAAGTCTCACGTGCCTCGAGGAGGAAGCGACTGAGGGTCTGTGCACGAACCATGAGCGCTGCTGCGGAGTCACTATTTCCTTGCCGTCTGTTATCATGAAATCAGCGTGCATAGTTATTCCGTGAAGTTCGAAAAATGCGCATAATTGATAGCGCATTGATTTCTTGATCATAAGATGCATTTATTTGTAGCCTTTTCCTTCGTTCTCGTATTTTCGTCGGTTATATTTTCTTGTGTTTATTGCAGTATATTTCAGACGCGATGCGATAGCTCTTTTGAAGCCTCCAATTTAATGTAGCAGTTGTGAGCTTGTAGCATTGTATCACATTTTATGGCGCAGTATAAAGCAATGAAGTACTCTGTGACCAAATCATAAGCACATCACTCAAGGCTTTTCATACGCAGACTTATGTGAGCTCATATAATAATCTCATAGTAAATTACATGTCACTGAAGTCAGTTCTGCATGCTTTGCATGGTACATCAAGCGCAAAATTATAAACCTAAAACTTTTGAAACTTATAAAATGGAGCTAGCTTTGTGGCTTCAGTAGCGTGTCTTTTTCCCGTCTATTTTCCTCTCGGAAGCAAGAGTGCTAGTGAGTACACTAAGGCGTCAGTCTATTTGATCGTACAGTGGTCACTGATTGTAAATTTGCACAATTTGTTTTATTTGATCTTTTCAGCAAAGGCATAGTTTCAACGTCGTCTGGACTATTTTCATCAAATGGTAAAAAAAAATAAGAAAAAAATAAATAAGAACTGACTTTATCTCATTTCCTTTCTGGCCACCAGCTCCGAACCATCTAAACAGAACTATAAATGCGCCTTCTGGAAAACAAGAGGCTTCCCGATGGGCGTAAAAGATATGATAGGCTATAGCAGTTGTTTTATCATATTATAAGTCGTGAATACGTTAGGTAATGTCGAGAGACAACGACCTCTATACGTAAGCCGGGACGACTGGCGATCTGCACTGGCGGAAAGCAAAAGAAGCTGGAGTAAAACTTGTTGTTGGGCTAGTTGGTTCATGATCGTACGGGAGAAAAGCGCATTGTCCGGTCTCCTCTCTTGTGTCTGTCTTTTTTTGCGCTTACTTTTCTCTCGTAAGAAAGCAAAATAAATAGTGGGTATTTTAAAGGACAGAGAAACTGGATCTCATCGCGCACCCTTTCTCGTTTGCCCAGGAATCGGAATGGACGACACATTCGTGCTGCTGGCCGCCTGGCGGCGCACCAACCCGCGCAAGCCCGTGGTGGAGCGCATGGGCGAGACGTACCGCGAGGCAGCCGTCTCCATCACCATCACCTCGCTGACCAACTTCATCTCGTTCTGTATCGGCGCCATCACGCCGTTTCCGTCGGTGCGCATCTTCTGCATCTACACCGCGGTCGCCGTCCTCTTCACGTACATCTACCAGATCACCTTTTTCGGCGGATGCATGGCGCTGTCCGGCTACGCCGAGCGACGGAACCTGCACGGACTTCTTTGCTTCCCCACCATGCCCAAGTCACAGGCCGGTGAGTCACACCGCTGAGCGCGCTGACTGCATGAGGCGTGCACGGTAGATGAGTTTTACCTTGGGTAAGGAAGTTTGAGGTTAACAGTATCGTTTGCTGGGCTGGTTGGTGTGGCATTGTGTTTAACCAAAGGAAAAAGTAGCGCTAAATGTTCGTCTTTCTGTGTGTTCTGTCTAACATTTAGCGCTGTTTTTTCCTTTGGTTAAACACAAAGTTTTAGGTTGAGTAGAGAAGAAACGGTAATACACGTATATGTACTAATAGTGAAAACTTTTCATGCCCAAAGTCAGAAAACAGCTTGTGTAGTATTACGTGACTGCCACAGTTATACGCAGCATTGTTCGTGTGGAATCTGTGGCAAGGAATAGTTTCGGCATCCAGAACAGCTGATATCAAACGTTGTGATAGGGCGAGCTGTCGGTACCGAGAGTGACGTCAGAAGGAAGGTATACTTTTACTGCCACTCTTAAACGCACTGGTTTGAAAATGTCGAGTTACAGATGTCGTTAAAGAGGACGTGGTCCATACTTTCGGGTCCTTAGAGGACTAGAAATAAAATGGTATCGAGGTAGACATATATTACAAATTCAGTGCCCTGAACGCCTAATGCGGCTCCACGAAACCGCACGTTACGTCTTGCTTATTTATCATTTACTTTACAAGCTATTGTGGCGTGGCTTTGAGGGGAAGTTTTATTTAGCACTTGCAATGCTTAGTACGTGATTGAGCCGAGCTAGTGGCGTTTCCAGTTGTGATGTATGGATGCGAGAGTTGGACTGTGAAAAAGGCTGACCGCCGAAGAATTGACGCGTTTGAATTGTGGTGCTGGCGAAGACTCTTGAGAGTTCCTTGGACTGCCAGAAGATCAAATCAGTCGATATTGTCGACCATAAACCCTGACTGCTCATTGGAGGGTCAAATTCTAAAGTTAAAGCTCAGCTACTTTGGTCATCTGATGAGAAGAGAGGAGTCGCTGGAGAAAGATTTGATGTTGGGAAAGGTTGAGGGTCGCCGGAGAAGGGGTAGGCAGCAAACGCGATGGTTAGATGTCATCCTCGAGGCACTGCAGATGAAGTTATGTGATGTTAAGAAGATAGTGAGAGACCGGAAAGCGTGGCGTGACATGGCCCATAGGGTCACGAAGAGTCGGACACAACTGAACGCCTGAACTGAACTGAGTGGCGTTTCACTCAAAGCCTTGTTATGAACGCCGTGCGTCGGTCGGGTGACCATTTGCAGAAGGACGGTCGTGGCTGTTCCGGGCGGCCTGCACTGGCGGCCTGAACCCGAATGATCCGGACAACCCCCTGGACAACAGGGAGCACATAATGATGACCTTCTTCCGCGACACCTGGGGCGGCCTGCTCAGTGTCTTCCCCATCAAGATACTGGTCATCCTTGTCTTCCTCGTCTACCTCGCCATCGGGCTCTGGGGATGTACCCAGGTATGCACGGCTGGCGTGCGCATACTCTTGCGAGAGGTGACGTGTACTTGTATGTGCAGGCGCTTTAACGTTGTGAAATTTCAGCTCCTCTCGATCTGTGAGATGTGCCGTCACGTTTTGTTTAGTGAAATGATGGGTAGTGACATGTGCTTTGGAATAAGGTACCGTTTGTTTTTTTTGGTGAAAAAAAAATTGGGTCAGTATTGCAAGAGCGGGGAAACAGGCAGGTGTTAGGACGGGAATACTGAACGGAGAAAACGAGTAGCGCTTCCACCTGTGCTATTCAATTTTTTATTAGTTAAACTTATAATGCAATCGCTTTAAGTGACCTAATAGAAATATTGGATGATATAATTTCAGTTCTAAGACACAACTCACTCTAGATGCAGGTGGATATGACTCGATGCTGCGCCTTAAATGCACGAAAATAGTACTTTAGAGATTCTTTCTCTTTTTGCTGAATATTATACGAATCATGGCATGACTCGCAGCTTACTGGACGAGATAACTTCTCTTCAAAATCGAACTGTCGCTTCAATCCACCACCTTCTTTTCTTTCCCTTCGATTGTGTTCTCGCAGGTTAAGGAAGGTCTGGAGCGCTACAAACTTGCCATGGACACGTCATACGCGCGCGACTTCTTCAATACAGACGACAAGTTCTTTCGTCGGTATCCACTACGTATCCACGTGGTGATGAACAAGACGTTGGACTATTGGAACCCGGAGGTGTACGACAAACTGGAAGAGATTATCGGGAACTTCGAAAACAGCAGCTTCGTGCAGAACACTGAGCTTACCGAGTGCTGGTTCCGCGAATACCGCCGACAGACATTGGACGGCCCCTTCAAGGGATATTTTGGCCAGTTCGACCTCACAGATCCCCACGACTACATACAAGGGCTCCGGTTCATGCTTAGGTAAGCCCTATATTAAACGTACTGCGTATGTATAGAGATCTTAGGGAAGCGGTAACGATCGTTTATCTAGTGGGAGCACACACATGTTCTACTTCTACAGTAATAAACTTACGTGAAGGTTATTTGTGTGCAATGGTTACAACATCTGATGTTACGCCTACTCTCAGGGGAAGATTTATGATGGGGAAAAGGCGGTCTCGTCCCCTCCATTTTCCTAAAGTGAGAAATTATACGAAGAAAAGCCCTGCAGATCCAACTTTCGTTTTGTATTTCCGATTTCTGCACAAAATTAGACGCGCAAGAGGGCTGGCAGCTCCATATTATGACTTTATGTAGCAAATATACACGCTTTAATTGTATATTTCTGAATATGGGGGAGCTAAAAGTTATAGCTTCTTTTGCTTTTAAATAGTAGAACAAACTCTATTTGAACGCCAGTATTAGTGGCTTAATTTCTTCTTTTTTTACAATCTTTTGGCAGCGAACGATCCCTTCTGCTGAAGTTTAACTTTTTAATGCGGCCAGCGTTAAGGTTCCCATTCAGCGGATATCTCAGCATGTTGTTGCGTAGTCATCAAGAAATCTATAATTGTTTGAAAAAGTGGTGACGTCACACGAAATTTAATTTGATTAAATCAGCTGATAAAGTGTGACATTAAGGTCTCGAAGTGGCTGAAACGTCATTATGGCGGATAAGTATGAAACGTATATTAATTGCGCTGAAAATAAAATTGAGATGAGATGAGTACTGAACCCAAAACACTTGGGACGCTGTCAGACGCACTGTTTCTGCGCTGTCACTGAGGCAATTTCTTTCTTCTTGGTCAGTCATGCTTCTTGTGCCTTGTTGCAAATAAAAATAGCAATAAAATAGAAATTAAGAACGGCACCTGTGTATGCTGTAGTTCTGTACAGAAATGACCTCAGCTCGATAAAGGGATTCATTAACGCTCTCGCATCATGCCCTTAAGGGCTACTCCGGTATTTCTTTTTTTGAACATTTTGAGTTCGTAATCCCATCACATTTCTTAAAATTCTCCCTCTCCAGTAAAACAAAAAACTAAAAATTAGGGTAGTGTATTTTAAAAGAGCAAAAATTCTGAAACTGAAACCGAAAGCAGGTTCCGGCCAATGTAATACGTCCCGACATACCAAGCTATGACTATTTTGCTGAAAAGACCTAATGCAAGCTTAAACTTTTGTCCTGCAGCAAGCGCATAGTGAATATAGACGACAGTGCATGATTTACGTCATGAGCTTAAATTTGCTTATGTAAATCTCCCCGATTTATGATGCCACGAATTGGGAATATTTAAAATTCACCTGCACTGCAACAAAAAAATGGCAGCCGTGCTAAATTGAGTACAAACGACAAGAAAACTAAGGAGAACGTATCGTGACGGGGTGGCCCTCAAATTCAGAGCAATTGTTTTTTCGCAGGTTCGAACCGTTCTCGACGTTCAAGAAGGACATTAAGTTCAACCACAACTACACCTCCATTGTGGCCTCGCGGTGCATTATTCAGACGACCAACATTTCGGACGCCAACATGGAGAAGGACATGGTGCTCGACCTGAGGCGCATCGCCGACAGCTACCCGGACCACCACATAACCGTGTTCCACACGCTGTTCGTGTTCTTCGACCAGTTCATCCTGGTGCGCGAGACGTCCATCCAGTCCATCGGCGTAGCCGCCGCCGTCATGATGATCATCGCCCTCATCTTCATACCAAGCGTGTCGTGCGCGCTGTGGGTGGCCTTCTCCATCTGCTCCATCGAGATAGGCGTCATCGGCTACATGACCCTGTGGAACGTGAACCTCGACTCCATCTCCATGATCAACCTCATCATGTGCATCGGTTTCTCGGTGGACTACTCGGCACATATTTCGTACGCGTACCTCTCGTCGGAAGGCCCGACGCCCAACGAGAAAATGAAGTGTGCCCTGCATTCGTTAGGCATGCCCATCTTCCAAGGCAGCGTATCGACCATTCTAGGCATTATTATCTTAGCGTTCGCACCGTCGTATATCTTCCTGACCTTCTTCAAGACCGTCTTTCTGGTGATCCTCTTCGGTGCGCTGCACGGCATCCTACTGCTGCCCGTGCTGCTCTCGATGTCGCACTCGCTCTGCAAAAAGCAAAAGAAGGCCATCGTGACGCATCCGTTCTTCGTGCCACCCTACCCGTCTTCAAACGGCTGCAAGACGCCACCCGTGATTGTGACCTCGGGCGATTCGTACGGTGCCCTCAGCGTACAGCCCTCGTCGAACAAGGACGGCAAGCGCAAGCTGAGCGGGGACATGAACCAAGAGAAAGAGCTGCCATGCAATGACAGCAGCAAGAACCTGCTCACCAACATTGTCAGCTACTCCACGTTCCAGAACAGCCGGGGTGGCCCTGCGGGAGACCAAGTTAACCCGGGCTTTCAGCCGGACGAAGACCTTGAAGAAAAGGACATGGTTCCGGGGAGGATAGCGCCACCGTACAATTGGCCGGCGAAAGTTCCGCCAGCTGAGCGCTGCCTGCACAGGAGGCACAGTTCGAACGACGTGAAGTCCGGCCCGCGGCTCTCGAAACAGTTCAGCGTGCCTTCCTGATCGACCTGCTGCTGAACACCTCCCCCGCCCGCCGCCTCACCCGCCCAGCGCTGGGCTGACGTACGGCGACGAAAGATGGGAAGTCTAGTCCTGTGCACTGTGCGATACGGGCTGCTTGTGTGTACATAAACCAAAGTGAGGTTGTTGTTTTGCCCCGTTTTTTTACATTGCTTCTGGACGGACTGGGCGTACGCCATAGCCGACGAACACCTTCTGGAAAGCGGCTGCGTGCTTTCGAAGCAAATGTGCTCGTGGCTCGCCCTGGAAGGGCTGTATTTCATTTCTGCAGCTACAGCTGCGACCCATTTTACTTGGGCGAGGCACTCAAGGACTGTACAGATGTTTTGCTGGCATACGAGCTGTTACATGACCTTTCGCGTACATTTTGGTTCGGAATTCAAGTGCCTTCTCCATAGCGCAATATTAGATTATCTGCATCAAGTTAAATTTGCTCATGGCACCAGCAGAGTTGATTTTTTTTTCACGCGCATTGTTTTGTAAGCAGGTGCTTCACAGAAAATATTTCAAGAAAGAAATTTGACACTAATGCCCTTTGTACACGCATTTTTGTTGTAAGCTGTTGTATGCCTGTGAGAACAATGAGGAATGAGTTGTTTATAGCCTCCAGATGTAGCAGATTTTGTGTAGTCAAATATGCTGTTGTTTTTAACATGTTAGGGAGTGTCATAGGTTTGTGAAATTGAAATGTGATGGTTTAATTGATGCTTAAAACCAGAGACTCTGTTGCTGCTGCTACTGCAGCGGATATGTGAACGTCCACTTAACGGGTAGAAACGAATTTATTCGACGCCGAATACGTTTGTCTATTGCCAGCGATAAGACGTGAAGTTAACTTCCTGCGAGGCTACTGTTCGTGCGCACTCACTTTCGCACGCGGTCACGAATGTCCTATAGTGATACCAAGGGTGGACATCTGCGAGTGCGGTGGCTCTGAATTTGTTGAGCATTTTCGATGTTCTCAACAGTAAAAGTATCCACTCATTTGGCAAATGACTGAAGTGAGTATCCTGGTAAGGTCTCTGAGTGCCCGAACAGTGACTGGTGAAGACTGAACGAGGACGTCTGATGGCCAAAGCTTGTGCACTTTCACGGTGATGTGCGATCTTACGAAATTCTTTTAACACACGCCACTCGAGGGTTAAAAAAACAACAACTAAACTTCCAAATAACGAAACTAATTACTGCAAGCACACACATGTGCATTGCTACTTTGGGGCCATGCGTATTCTGAATTGTGTGAGAACAGAATTAGCCATTATACTTCGGAGAAGCAAGAAAATATCTGCCAGGAAGTAATTTTGTTAATTCTCTATTGAGTGACAAACGTGATGGTCCCTGCTTTGCAGTCTGTACAGCGAAGCAAATTCACTCGGTTCTTGTAGCCGTGCTTAAAGAAGAGTGAAACGAGCCACAATTCGGATGTCCCAGATATTGATGGAGGATAAAAAGTTCCAAGCATGCATTTGAATTTCATTATTAGCGCATCACACAAAAACAGTGCTATAGAGAAGTGCACAGGCTTTACCCGCACGTCTTCGGTGGTCCTTTTCACAAAGGCATGGCCACGGTAATAATTCATGGCCGAATATAACACATTACATCAGGCATCCTACCAGTGGCTAATAAAATGCACTACCCAGTGCAAGTTAGTGTCTCTTTGAAACTGTGGATACACTGGCGCAGATTCGTTTAGTTGTGTATGCGCTGTTTTTACCTCTGGTTCGATTATGTTTATTTGGTTACTTATTTTATTGATACTGTGTGTATGATACCACATAGAATGCAATGGTATTCCTCTACTGTACATACAATAAATGTGACTGATGAATAAAGTTCATGTTGTTTGAAATGTTGCCATAAATGTAAACGAGGCAGACGTTTTTTGCTATTCCGCTGTTAATGCAGGTGCAAATTTCGCCTGCTGTCTGAAACACACCCGCACTCATATGTGTAACCAATTAACTGGACACCACGTCCAGGCGCACACATTCCAGTGTTCAACTGCCTCATAACCAATAAGTGTGTCTTTGCCCAGGTAAATGTGGATACATTTTTTTTTTTTGAGAAACAGAGGAGCTTTCAGCTACGAAGTACGACGCCGGTGCTGTGTTTTGTCCTAATTATTTGCTTTGACGGTAATGACTTGAAATTAAACTTACCTGCCAGGCCAGCACTCTAAAAATTTTGTGGTGAAACACACTCTTGCATTATCTGCCTATCGTAGGAAGCATATATTTGAGCTTATGTCGTGGAAAAATATAATGTACCTAATGCAAGATATCTGCCCGTAGCCGAAGCTAAATGGCTGCTCTGTTAATTCTTAAGCGGACAGAGGTGAAAACGAGAAGCAGTACGATAGGAGTGGGAAGCCGCACCATGACGCAGATGATTCTGAGCGTAGTTTTTTTTTTTTTGCAACCACTCAATGATATTGATGGTTGAGTCTTTTTTTAAATAGAACCAGCCTAGAAGATTAAATTATAGCTAGCGACATGCAAGTTGCATCCATAAAGATTATAAATAAGACTGAACATTATAAAATACACAGAAACAGAGAGAGATAACTTTATTACAACTGAAAGGGGGTTTTTACTGTGCTTTAACAGGGATAATAGCCCTGTCGAAGTTTCACGGCGAACCACACAAGAACACAGCCAGTCTCAGTTACCACAAGCGAGCACGAGCAGCGCAGCGGCACTTCGTCGTCCTTATCCTCGTCTTCGTGATATTCTCACCTACTTAATCCTCGTCTTCGTATATCCTCGTGTAGTTCACTACAATTTCCCCCGGAGCGAGGAGGAGCCATCCTGGCGACCTATGGTGAGGGCAAGAGGAGCGGATCGTAGTAGGTTTTGAGGCGGCTCACGTGCACAGTTTCGCGGCCGCGATGACGCATGTCCGAAGAGGTAGTGAGTGGCTCCACGATGTAATTCACAGGGGAGGTTTGACGGACAATGCGGTAGGGGCCATCTTTCTTTTTCACTAGCACCACTGGTGAGGACCAGGGGCTTTGTGATGGACGAATTACACCACGTTGTAGCATGTCCTCAACTTGTTCATTGATCACGCGACGCTCTGCCGCTGACACACGATAGGGGCGCTGTCGAAAAGGCGAGTTAGAGCCGGTCTGAATGTAATGCGCGACTGTTGAAGTGCGGCCGAGAGGTGTGTGGGCGGCGTCGAAAGCAAAGCGAAATGTCTGTAAAAGGGCCACGAGCTGAGTCCGGTAGGTGGAAAATGACGTTATTGAGTTTTTGGTTGTCGTCCCAGTGGTTGTGAATACTGACCCGCTCATACGAGGCCAGCCAGTCTTCCACGTCATGGTCGCCGGTTCCGCTGAAGATTGGAGGATCACGCTGGCGGAAAGCTCCAGCGCAGAACACCGCGGATGAGGGGCCGGTTGGACTGGGGGTAGTAGCGTCGGTCATTGCTTGTGTCGGGAGTGTGCGGCTGCGGAGCTCCAGGGCGGCAGGAAATGCTCACCTCCACCAAGTGAAAGGGGGTTTTTACTGTGCTTTAACAGGGATAATAGCCCTGTCGAAGTTTCACGGCGAACCACACAAGAACACAGCCAGTCTCAGTTTCCACAAGCGAGCACGAGCAGCGCAGCGGCACTTCGTCGTCCTTATCCTCGTCTGCGTGATATTCTCACCTACTTAATCCTCGTCTTCGTATATCCTCGTGTAGTTCACTACACAACGCATATTAAAACCGCGCACAAAAAGACAAGGGACGAGGAAGAAACCAACAGGACAAAGCGCGGAACTTCATCTAGTTTATTAAAACTGCGTCACATTTTATACATTCATCGCAATCACACTAAAACCTTATAAACGATCATCACCTAACAATCATAACGCCTTCTGTCTTTTTGTGCGCGGTTTCAAGATGATTTCCAATACTAGTCACCAACTAGCCCGCCTCTTATCCTTATATTTATTACAACTTAACACTAAACGTCACTAAACGTCAAAGTCATCGAGCTGCAACTGACGACTATGAACTTAGTCCAGAAATAGCGATAAAATTGAAGATTACAAACATTCAAGTTAGGTATAACGTCGCGGATTATTTTCTACATTGCTTGTTATGGTTCACGAAGCGGAAAGTGTTTGCGAGTTTTATACTTCTCCTACCCCATCACACTGACCGAGAGGGGATCGATTACTCATTAAGCATTTATGACAAAATTGAAATACAATTGTGGCTCCGCAGGTGTAACTTTTCTCTTTGGTACGAAGATTCAAAGACTTTTGCGATTCCAAAAACTTCACTCGGAATTTCCATACAGAAAACTTCGGTGAGCACCGTGCCTTAATATTCTTGAGCGCTTCGCTCTAATCCAAACAGTTATGCGCTCGCCTTGTCCTCAACAAGCTGCCAGGGCACTGGGATGGGAATGCAGTGTTGTACAAGGACAGCTCTGAGAGTTTGTCTGCTTGAAAACGGCTCTGGAGAGCGTTTGCAGAGTATCTTTATATTACGTTTTACTTTCAGCTCCTTGAGTTAAGAAAGAATTGACCATGACAGCGGCCTGTAGGATCGTGGCGGCCCATGGAGCCCTGGACTGAGGCTTTCATTTAGGAACGCAAGGCAAATGGACAATAAAAGTTTTTCCTCTCCCTCTTCCTGCTCTCATACATGTGCCCCCTTCAGGTCGCACGTTGTATTCGCCGCGAGATCGACCTAGAGGTGGCGCCACCGTCACTCCGGTAGTGTGGATCGGCAGCCGGCGGCGCTCGCAGAAACGTACGCTGCATAGGTCTGCTTCCGAGTTTACGGCGGATTTGTTGGCGATGAAAACGTGTCTTCTGCAGTGTTTCTGCAATATTGCAGAAACAAATCCAAGGATTTCGCCAATGCAGCAGAAGAAGAGCGGATTTTAGGAAAACAAAGCACGCAACAACTAGTCTTCTAGATATACTTTGCACGTTTCTTGCGCTGTACCGCGCTCACGCGCCTAATGCTTAATTGGGCCTGCCTAATGACAGCTTTGTTTTTCTTATCGACTTTTAAACAGTTTGCACATGCCTCATGCGAGTGAGACCGGCGAATTTAGTGTCAAGCCCACGCAGATACAAGGTTCGTGCTCTGACCTGCAGTAATTTACATTGAATCGAGGCAGCCCAGCTGGTTCACTATATCGTACTTGACTCGAGGATTAAGCAGTTTAAATGTAGCATTGGCAGCGCACTGCATGGCGAGTTGCTTTAGACTGAGTGCACATCAACTCTGGCCCAGATAACCACGCACAAGTATTCCCCAAAAATGAGATCACGCCGATACTATACAGGAAACCTCGCCGCACAGGAAAGCTGATTGTTCACGTGTACAGCGCTGAGTGGATTGAATTTGCCGAGATGCTTTTTGCGGCCACTGTCATATAATGTGATAGTGTAATAATGCATGAGCCACTAACTGTAAATGATTTCCTGAAACCGAGGAAAGTATAAGGAACTTCTGATATGTCTGTGATGTTATTATATAATGGTAAATTAGTAGTGTAATTATTTTGTTTTCCAATGCGAATAAATTTCACCCTATGTGAGAACTTTTACATACTTGACAGAATTTACAATAATCAGCGATTAATTTTCAGTAATGTTAAAGTGCAAGCTACGAATTACTCGCTGCGAAGACATCGTTATAAACTGCGCATGGGCACTGTCATGTTCTGGGAAGCAATTTTACAGGCTGAAAATTTTGTTATCACTAATTATTTAGCAGTGACTAAACCTTATGCGAAGTAAAATATTAGGGTGGCTTCCAAAACAGATGCCGGATATAAAACTATTCCGAAAGAAATGGAGGTCATCTTATCATGCGACTATAAAAATGTATTTATTCCCGAACTAAACACTGATATTTAAGCCCGCATGAAGCTGTTTTACTCCCCTTGTCAGAAATGACGAGTTTTGTCGGAAGACAGCAGTTGGACGAAAAGGGATTATAATGATTATAATAGGCTGCCAGTAAAGTACATTGATCTATGTGTATTATGTAATATTTAGGGTAACAATTAGGAGCAGGGAATATGTTTCCCAAACATTCGAGTATTTCTCTAAAGCAAAATGTGCTCACTAAAACTTTTACGGATGCACAGAAGCCTTCAACAAGAAAAGAAATGCATATTGGCCCGGGTTTAATGCATGAAAGCGGCATCGGCTATGACGGATGATTGCAGAGGCTGGTTTTAGTGTCGTTTTTTTTTATTTCATTATTAACACCACATTTACCACGTGGGATTGTTTATTGTGCAGTCAAATCCCACAGCAGAGGAACGCCTTTCGAAACGGTTGTAATTGAATCCCCCGTTCTCGAAATCAGCAGTCGAGCGCCCTTACCATTGAGGCACCGCAACGGAGGTTTAAAAGAAAAGAAAAAAAAATAAAGAAAGAAAGTACTCACACAACTCTATCGTGCATACAGACGGCATAGCAGGCATAGAGTGGTCTGTTCAAAGTGCATTCTGCTATATGAAGCAGTCTGCGGTGGCATATGTTTCAGTAGCTGCGGTATTCCAAACAGAAACGGGAATATGCGATTTCTGAGCGTTTGCATTAACTTTTATTGACGGCAGCGACCTGTTTTGCTTTGACACGGCGGTAACGACAGTACCACTTCGTTTGAGACATTGCATGTCAAAGGATCTCAAGCGCCGAACACCGCGATGGATGATGTGCTTGTCCAAGCATGACATCTCGATACGGACAAGTATATATATTTTTAATGAAGCGTGGGGTTATCGACTGTTCATATTTATTTTGCAAGATGCATATAGGTAAGCAAAAGCTCACAGGAACTGCGAAACAAACAGAAACACTCCTACACACGCCGCATGAGCGCGCGTAAATCACTGCGGGCTGGCACGCGACGCGAAAACGCATCCACACTGAGTAGGTTTCGCCGCTGAGCCGCAAGGCGGCGACTATGCTCGATCTCGAGGCCAATAGGGAAGGCTGAGAGGGAGTGATTAAAATAACACCGAATAATTTTCTGAACCGTTACTGAGGTTCCAGAAACATTACGCAGTTCAAACCGCTACATCAGGTTCCGTTTAACACTGTTCGCGAAAGTACATTACATATACTCGTTTGAACAACAGTAATGCTGCATTCTATCGAGAATTTTGAATAATGTCCACTTATGCAGCATTGTGGACGCTAAAAATATTCGCACCGGTCTTCAGGGTTCATATTGGACCCGGAGGGACAAGAAAATGCCACAGCAAAGGGAGCGTAGTTCCGCACAGCATCATTACAGTACTGCGACAGTAGTCGTCCAGAAGAATCAACTTCACACGTAGCATGACAGAAAGTCAGGAAAAACAGTTGATCCGGTGAATACCACTCGAGTCCCCTTAACGGAACGTCCCCGCTGGAGTTGCGGAATCGAACATAGGCCTCATACGCCACGTGTAGCGCCGGAAGCTCTGGATATAGGCTGCTCTTGTCGACGTTAGGTGGACACGACAAGAACGATTCCCATTGTGCGGCCTCGCTCAACTCAGCAACAGACACGCCTAAACGTCTATTCTCTCCAGCAGTGCCTTTTATGAGCTCAGCAGTACAACTCAGAGCTTCAAATATCTGACGTGCGTACAGGTAGCCAAGTCCAGCGTACAACATGGCGTGCGTGCCTTGGGCGTAATAGAAAGGAGGTCGTAATGCCGCGACGGAGACGGCCATAGCTTGCAGAGCGGGACTGTAATAAGTTGCGCGAGACGAGTCTAGCCTGTACATCTTGGCCGACACGACGCGCTCTTCTGTGGCAAGTGCTTCTTGAAAGCGAACTCTGTCGCTGAACCATTTGCTGAAGAATCCTTGATCCTGTTCGTTGTACCCGTGATCGTGCAAGTGCACCAACCACTCTCGGCTGAACTCTTCGAATTTGTCAGGCCAGATAATGGTGCTGGTTTTTTCGAGAGCAGTGGTCAACGCGAGCTTGGTCTTGGCTTCCAGGCCGCCCGCGTACTCGATGCGTTCCAGCGCGATTGAACGCACGCTCTGCAAGTGACGGCTTATCGAGAGGCGTTCGACGCGGGCGAATTTTGACTCGCTCATCGTGGCAAGCAGAACATGGTACGTTGCTTCGACCTGCACTGCGCATGCCATTTTCAAGAGTGTCCGGCCGAATTCATTGGCGTTAAATAGCGCGAATAGCTCGTCACTGACCAGAGGTCCCATGATTTGCAGAAGCCACCAGACCGTGTGATAGAAGACGTCTTTGGGTGAGTAGGCTTTGAACAAAATGCCTGCTGCCTCCAAAAGCTGTTGATCGGATACGGTAAGTGAGTCTTCTTCACTGATGGGCGGCTCGGCTCCACTTGAGCGCTGGAGGATGCGCTTCCAATCATTGCCCTCGAGGCCCTTGAGTGAATATGGGAGGTTCCGGATCTTCATTACTTTGGGAAGTGGGTGACGAGCTCGAGATACTGTACTTAAGTTCCGCAACACATCGCTGTGAACTTTGTCGACAGCGTCGCCTTCTATAAAAGACCTGAACGATGGGCCGAATGGTATGCGCATGCCTTGAAGCAGGACTTTGGCGCTCAAAAAGCTCAGGTAGGTGGAGTATGCCATGCCCGATGCAAGAAGATGAGACTGTAGGTGAATGAAAAGGCTTGCCATAGGGGAAGGTGACATGAACAGTGTCCGCTTCCGACCGCGGTAGGTGCTCGGAGGAAGCAGGTCGAGGCGGAACCAGAGAGGCAGGTTCCACCTAAGTGAAGGCACCAATATGAGGTTATAACAAGTAAATATGATTTAAGGTAAGAAAATCTGCAAAATTATAATAATAATTACTAAAAACAGTGAGGACACTCAAAAGGAACAATGACGAAAATTACTACATCCAGTTTTTGTTTTCAGTAAAATTTTATATTACGTCCTTTTTGGCTACCGGCTGCCAAATGAGCCTTTACTGTAAATTGTGTTTAAGAATTTCCAACATTATCACTTGATTCAAACTCGTTAAATAAAGATATAAAATGAAAGCGTGATCACTGTTTAGAACGCAACTGCTTTCTTGCCTGGCCTCAGAGATCCACAAGGCGCAACTATTTTTAAAAACTGCAGTTTGCATGAGAATCGGGCAGGTGAGGAAGACAACTGTTTTTCTAGCCATTTCTTGACCACGAAAGATGGTTTATTTGTGGGGTTTAAAGTCCCAAAGCGACTCGGGCTATGAGAGACGCCGTACTGGAGGACTCCGGAAATTTTGACTATCTGGGGTTCTTTAACGTGCACTGACAACGCACAGCACACGGGCGCCTTGCTTTTCGCCTCCACCGAAAAGCGGCCGCCGAGGCCGGGATTCGATCCCGCGTCCTTGGGAACAGTAGTCGAGCGCCGTAACCACTGCGCCACCCCGGCGGGGTCACAGAAGATCCGTTTCCCTGTTCTTGCCATCAGAACGAGGAAGCCTAATTCTGGCTAACAAGGGTTCGTCCACAGTGTTAGCACGCCGCTTTGTTTTGATAAAAGCCTCATGATTGAGCACGCCTCTAAGTTTTAGAAAATATAGTATAATTATATACTTCCCATTCCAAAATTACTTTTTTGATGTTTCTTGTGGTCATATCAGGCGGGAAAATGGAAGTTTTTCGTTTGCATTGTTTTGATTTCACAAAGCTCAGTAAAAATATTTGGATTTAGGACCATATCTTATAGAGAAGGCCTTTAGAATTCAGCAAGTACGTTACACAGATGTCGTTGCGATTTTTAAGATATATTTTCGTCCTTTTTTCTGGTCACATCAGGCGAAGAGGAACCAGTTTCCAATGTTTCTTTTCAGCATTTCTCTCAAAATAGCATTTTTGAAGGTTTATTTGCATTTTCTCACGAACTCTAACGCGCAGCAATAAAAATTTACCACCGATTTAGAATGTGCACATATTGCATTATGAACTGCATAATCAATAGCCTAGGCCAGTTGGCAGTTACATGCGTAAAAAGACCAAGTTGCAGGAAATTACTTATGATCGACGAAAAAGAAGACAATGAAATTTTATTCTGCATTACGCTAGCCGTGATTGTGTATCAACAGTCTCTTCTCCTACAAAATTTCCAGACTTTTTCTTCCTAAAGCAAAATAAAAACACAAACAAAATTTAATGCAACTTTCAGCTCTAATGCAAGATACGTTCATTTTCATTTAAAATAATGCAGCAATTAAATTTCATACACACAGCATATCTTGCGGCCATTCTACAGCAGATGTCTAAAAACCATGTTTAAAGCCTCACGTCAGATCAAAATAATGAATGAAATTTTTGTTCACATGGACCCATGCTTTATGCTACTTTTTTTTAAACATAATTTATGGCAGATCTTTCAACCTTTTCCTCATCCTCGTTAGGCTTCTGGTCACATCATAACCACCATCATCAACCTGACCGCGCCCAGTGGAGGGCAAAGACCTTTGGATATACATGGGATAGATAGAGAATGGAACATCACATGCGTAATTTCAAGAGACAGAAAGAGAACTGAGTGGATCAAGGAACAAACGCGCGTAAATGGCATCCTACTGAAATCAATGAGACCTGTGTATGGGCCGGGTATATAAGGAGGAGGAAAGATCACCAATGGTATTTGAGGGCAGCCCTGGGCGGATAGGATTACGAAGTCTGCGTGGATAAGGTGGCTTGGACTGGCAGATGATGGGGTCAATCAAAGATGAAAGAGAGCGGCCCTTACTTGGTAGCGAATGCAGTGGATCAAGGAACAAACGCGCGTTAATGGCATCCTACTGAAATCAATGAGACCTGTGTATGGGCCGGGCCTATAAGGAGGAGGAAAGATCACCAATGGTATTTGAGGGCAGCCCTGGGCGGATAGGATTACGAAGTCTGCGTGGATAAGGTGGCTTGGACTGGCAGAGGGTGGGGTCATTCAAAGATGAAAGAGAGCAGCTCTTACTTGGTAGCGAATGCGGTGGATCAGGGAACAAACGCGAGTTAATAGCACCCTACTGAAATCAATGAGACCTGTGTATGGGCAGGGCATATATGGAGAAGTAAATATCATCAATAGTATTTGAGGGCAGCACTGGGCGGATAGGATCACGAGGTATGTGTGGATAAGGTAGCTTTGACTGGCAGAGGATGGCGTCAATCGAAGATGAAAGAGATCGGCCCTCACTTGGTAGCGAATGCAGTGGATTAGGGAACAAACGCGAGTTAATGGCACTTTATAAAAATCATGAAGAGATGCGTATAGTCAGGGCATATAATGTGAAGGCAATATTATCAATGGTATTTGAGGGCAACACAGGGTGGATAGTATTACGAATTCTGCGTGGATAAGGTGGCTTGGATTGGCAGAGGATGGGGTCAATCGAAGACGAAAGCGAGCGGCCATTACTTGGTATCGAATGCAGTGGATCATGGAATAAACGCGACTTAATGGCCCCCTATCGAAATCAATAAGGAAATCGTATGGTCAGTGCATATAATGAGAAGGCAAGGTCACCGATGGTATTTAAGGCAGCGGACTGGATTCCATGAAGAATGTAGGAAGTGGAGGAAGACATATGAGCACATGGCGGATATGAATAAAAAGTCTGCACGGATAAGGCGGCTGCAACTGGCTCGGGATGGGATCAAGTGGGAATTGAGAGTGATCTCTACTCTTTAGCGAAAACGGTAAGGTAGGTACTGATCGTTATTATGATGACACGATGCTACATATCTCTGACCTGTAGGCTAAGTCAACCAAAGCTTGCATAGGAGCTGAGTAGTTGCCGGTTGGGTATGACAGATCTTCAGCAGGCCAAGAGAAGCCTCGCTCAGCCATGGACTTGATAAGCTCCTGAATCGCTGTCTCAGCGTCCCTTTTAGAGACCTGTTTGTCGTTGCGCAGGCAGGCGGCCATGAGTTGTGACGGCATGCGCCGCAACGCTGTGTCATTGTCAGTGGCGCCATTTTCAAATGTCTGGGTTGGTATGGCCTCCAACCACTGAAGAATCGCCTAGAAAAATGAGTATAAGAGTAATGCAGCGTCATGAATGTTACAGAAATGAGCATGTTGCTTAGCCTGGTACTGACAATCATTTGCACAGGTTTGAACGGACCTTTTCATAAGGACAATGGGAAGATGATTAAGAATTGGTAATGTCCTTGTAGAAAGCAATGCTTTGCATGAAACTGGAATTTAAATACGCTGCATGTGGGGTTGCCATCCACCTCTCTGCAAAACTACAAAGGTGGCATTGCCCAACCTCATTTCCGTAACTTCATAACGTCATCAGGGAGCTAGCATCAGTAGAAGTGATTGCAAAAACTTGACTCCAGTAAGGATTAAGAAACTGTCGCGCTCTTGTTAAACGCAGAGTTCAGTTATAACGCTTATTGCAAGAAAGTGAGTGATGGCAAAACATGGCGTCAGAACATGGAGCCAAGAAACGGCGGTAAGACTATAGCAACAGACAAATCTTAGCAGTGCTCCGACTGGGCACAGTAACGGGTTACTGGTAGGTGCATCCCTTTTGTGAACGCAATGCCCGTTTACAGCTGAATTATCGTGTCAAGATGCCAACTGGGCCTGGAAAACAGATATTTTTTTTTATAAGCTCTATCGCATGCGTTGTGCACAGATTCAGACGAAACCAAGTCTCCAATGTATGCACATGAGCCTCTTGAAATATTGCATTGCATTATTTACAGTCATCGTTACAGTAAAAGCCCGTAGTCACCTGATAAACATATGTCGATACAATCCAATATTAGCCGAAAACAAGCGGTTTAATGAAACGTAGTCAAGCAATTAGCGTTAAAAGCAGCAACCTTTCTTTGACTTAACATTTTCTCGAGCCTTTGTTTAATTCGCACTGATATTTTATGATGTAGAAACTTATGCGATGACACAAACCTCTGAGACTACACTGCTAGCGGGGCTGCGTTGGTTGTTAAACCACCCCGAGCAGACAAAGAATCCGAAATCATCACAGACGTCTGTGCCCTGAGTGCTATCGAGACCGAGCCTGGCGACATGCTCAGCGCAGTCAGAGGTGGAGCAGAACAACATCGCGCGCCTCCTCCACAGGGCAGCTCTCGGACTGGAAGCCAGGAAAATGAACGCTGTTGCGGTCGTAATGAGCAGCACTGCCACGGCCAGTGCAACCATGGCCGGTAGACTGCAGTTCTGCCTTTCCCTCGCAGGGCCCAGAAAGGGCTCGTCTAAACCTTCCTGCGATGTAACGGAAGGCTGTCTTTTACCTTATGCCGCGCCAAGTTATGTCTACCAGCAGGTATAAACCCAACCTATGTCTGCTTTTACTTAGAGCACATTGCACATGAGGACCACATAATAAAGTAATGCTTCTTTTATGATTGTTACAAAATTACTCCGGGACGAATCCTTTAGAGTGAAGCGACAATAATTTTATGTGCAAAAGCCCTTGAAGCGCTCTTCGAAAATGTTATATGTGCAAAGAGTGGTAGATTGCACAAAATATAGCTGAAAATTAAGAAAGAAGGGAAGAGACTTGCCGACACTTGTTTGAATCAACAGCTTGGCGCTACTGCATTGTTAGTGAGTACTTATGATAACGACGGCAGGCATTTCCAGTATGCTCGTCATGGAAACGTCTACTTTAATTTTTAGGCACATGATTATGAAACTCAATTGAGAATAATCGTGCAATCCTGTCTTTCCAGGTAAGTGTACCGAGCTTGCGGCGTCTGGGCTGTTTCTTCCGTCGCGCACCATCAGCATCCAAGTTTCAGCGGCGCCTGCCAGTGGTGAAGAAGCGCACCTTTCTCGGGTTCTTAAAGAGAATGGTGACGGCGGTCTCTTGGAGATGGCGCCACCACACTCACTTTCCTTCGCTGCTGTAAAAGGAAACCGATTCTGCCTGGAATAAATTAGTCTCCAAATTTCGCTGCGATTACCATTATCAATCGAACTCGAGCAGAACTTGTACATTGCGTTGTCTACTTTGCTGTAGCGAACGTGAATTAAAGTATAAGCAAATAATATAGAGAAGATACAAATACAATTATACACATGTACGGAAATATATCGAACACCTCCTTTTCTCCCAACTAAGCCCGTTATACCTAGTGGCACGAGCTGAGGCATATTATCTTCTATTACTTTTGGATAGCCTCATCATAATATAAGTCCTCCCAACTACCCGCGATATATTAGTGGTGCGGAGGGGTCTGTCTTTGGACTCCATCTTACCTTACCTTATGTCCTCCCAACTACGCTCCCCGTGACCTGATGATCGATTTCACCGAAAATTCTACTACACCACTGCTTCTTCTAACAAACGGCAAGATGAATCTACGACTTAGAAGATGCAGGTTGTACATATCTGGAGTAGGCGATTGAGTAAATTCGTTAGATTTCTTTACTGCCATGCCAAGTGGCTAGAGGACAAATGAGAGCTGTAGACATGCCTCAAATTAAGGTGCACAGTGGATATATCCGGAAGCGTCTTGCAGACAATAGTCGGCGGTACGCACTCATGATTTTTATTGCGTTAGCAATACTGTGCCAGGTTTCAGAACATCGCGTATTCCCGGGAAGGGCCACGTTTGACCTTGAGCCGCAGCCGATACGAATACGGCTTTAACCAAACCGTATGAAAGTGCCTTAGTGGCCTATAGGGGTAACGTCAATGCCAGGGTCCTAGCAGGCTGATTCTGACATAAACGTCCCATGTGAAACGAAAGACCCAAGCTGGCAGCTCCTGCCAGCCCACATATAAAGCACCATTTTAACCAAGCCGCATGAACGTGCCTTAGTAGCCTATAGGGGTAACGTGATTGTCGGGGTCCTGGCAGGCTGATTCTGATATAACCATCTCATGTGAAACGAGAGACCTAAGTTGGCAGCTTCTGCCAGGGTACCACGGACACGGACACGAACTAAAAAAAATAAGACTAGAGAAGTAGGTACACTATATGCTGAACCATAAGCGCAGCCATATGATTATGTGGCTGTGAAGGTATGCGACAGTGATCCTATTTTTTTTTCATTATCCCCTCCCACAATTTGTCACCCTCATTCCTCACCCCTCATCAGGAGTGGCATGCTAGGCTCACCACCAGGCAGACATCTCATGTTGCCATTAAAATCTCTCTCTCTCTCTGTCTCCATGGAGGTATTGCTAACGCAATTCAACCTGGTTTAACCAGAGCTAAACCACAGCCAATCTTTTGTCGATGTGGGAAGTATGAATTCATTTTTTGTTGCGAAAGCAATACTACACTAGGTTTCGAGCCTTCAGCGTAGCGCGGTGGTAGCCACGTCTTACCCACGTGGAGCTGTGACGCCCCACCCCATGTGACACTAGGGTGAGAGCTGGGCTACCAACTCAAGCGGTCGGCGTAACGCGGCGGTAGCCACGTCTTACCCACGTGACGCTGTGACGTCACACCCCACGTGACACAAAAGCTAGAGGTGGGCTCTCAACTCATGCGGTCGTCGTGGCGCGGTCGGAGCCGCGGCTCAGTTGGCAGGAGCTGCCAACTTGTGTCTCTCGTTTCACATGGAACGGTTATGTCAGAATCAGCCTGCTAGGACCTTGGCATTCACGTTTCCCCTATAGGCTACTAAGGCACGCTCATACGGCTTGGCTAAAGCGGGGCTTTATACATATGTGGGCTGAGGAAGAAGAAAAAGAGAAGAACACTCGGTCACCCGCAGCTAATGCTTTCGCTCAATATTTGGTTCAGCAGTGTTGAACTCTTGTAACTTTTTACCAAATTCTGGCCTCTCGTGCGGTCATTGGAGATCGTCGGGGAGCCTAAGGAAACCTCTCTCAAACCACCTTTTCACAGGAATACTATTTGCCTCCCTTGCATGCTATGCTAACAGGCGTTGCCTAGAGGGCATTTGGTTCACGGTGCAGTGGATATCCCGCAGGCAACTTTTTTAAACTGCATACAGCCTTCACCTAAAAAAACCTCTCTATATATACGTGGAATTCAAAAATTATCTTATTAAATGTTGCTTACGATCTTAGATCAAACATCATGTATAGCTCTGACATGTTTTCTAAGGCTAGCGACACGACTGCTCATGCTATGACATCCAAGAAAAAAGAAACCGAGTGTCCATTGAACGGTAGCTCCACAATGCGCAATTTTATATAGGGTCATAGAAATGCCCCCTTCCCCTCCCCCTTCTTTCTATCTCTGTCTCTGTCTTGTTCTTTTTTTAGGGGGGTATGGTGCGGTCTTGAGCTAGACTGCTTGCAAATTTCTTCTTTTCATAGCTCCTGTGGAACATGGGCAAATTATGGTGCTTAGTTAAAGATCCAACCGCCAGACACAAAGATTGCACAGTAGAAATAAAAGGCGTTGCGTTGGTGGTTTTGCACGAGACTCAACACAATGGACCTCTTACTGGTATGCGACGCTTCCCCGAAATCTGGTGGCGCGGCTGCGTTGACGTCTTCGACGCGAAGGTCGAGTGCTGGTTCCTCATCTCCACTCAGAGGAACCACGTGCCCATGCCTTCCTGGCGAGCTCGTGTTGAGCTGAGTGGATGTTAGGGATCCGGAAAAGCCACCCGCTGATGACATTGCCTCCGAAGCATTCCTGCTGTACTGATGACGCGTGCCTTTCTGCGTATCATTTCTATCACTGGCCCCAGATGCCAAAGAGTGCTGATGCTCTGAAAAGGTAGATCTTAATTGTTTGGAAAGTGCACCTTGTGCACACGAACAGGACTAGATAAATCCTCGGTTAACTTGGTAAGTACGGAACGGTAATTTCACCAACATATAGACTCACACATGTGTTGATTAACTCTGACGGCTTATACTGTATGGCATCGCAAGTACTGGTGGCCCCTGGGAACTCGCGCGATAGCCCATCTTTCACGATGCATTTAGGGATGAGTGAATGATTTGGTTTTGGTTTGTTTTTAGGGTTTAACGTCCCAAAGTGAGTCAGGCTATGAGAGACGCTGTAGTGGAGGGCTCTGAAAATTTCGGCCACCTGTGATTATAACGTGCATTGACATACTTCCAAATGTAATCGAATACGAATAGAGCAGTAAGACAACTGATTCGAAACGAAAACGAGCGGTCGAACAACTGAATATATATATGTATATATATATATATATATATATATATATATATATATATA
>JAJIZL010018619.1:353077-370243 GCA_023969395.1 Amblyomma maculatum
AAAAAAAAAAAAAATCTTTACCAGCGACATGAAGCATGGTTCAACTTGAGCACGCAACGAGAAAACGATAATGCCACTCGGCACCGCTTGGAAAAAGACTCATTTCTGACTACGTCATTATAGCAAGGACATTGCAAGTGCTAGTAGCGGGGCACAGAGACACACGTGGAAATTCTGGATAACAAAAATTCTCATCATGGAGAGTTTCATGACCGAAATAGGAATGTGCGGTAAAACATTCCCTCTCATATTTCGCCGACGTCATCTTATCATTGTGAGCTTTCTTCATTGACTTTAAATGGACATAATACTGACCAAAATATGGTATTTCGGTAGAAACAAAAAGATCTAGCCTTCTATAGTATAGATTGAGCACTACAATATCCAAGAAACCAGGGCCCGCTTGCACAAAACAATCTTAAGACTGTCTTAGCTAAGTCCAGACTTAACTGGCGTCTAAAGAATAGGCCACTAGAATGGCAGCTTAAGACTGGAGTCAAGACTGGGCTTCAGTCCTGACTTGAATAAGTCGCTTGTATGATTACGACTCTAGTGCTGTCTTGGTTAAGACACAAGGACGCCAGGTGTCTAAGTAGAGAAATTAGGGAAATACAGGGATGCGCTGGCACTGTCCCTGCTGTAAGATGTACACATTCCGTCAATTTTGCGTTCTGTAAAATCCGTGCCATTGCTTTTTGCGGCTTAAGATCATGTTACGAGGAAAAATGCCCCAAGTGGTTGCTGAGGCCGTTCTGGGAAGTCACTCTGGTGAACATGAACCCGAAGCGTTCCACGTTCGGAACACGAGCCGTCTTAAATAAGCTTGGTCTTTCTAAAGACACCATTTAAGTCTGGACTTAGCTCGGACTTTATCGTGCAAGCCGGCCCAGGATTTATAATTTTAATATGGCACTGAAACTCGTATCAACCCTACTGAAGCGGCCTCTTGCAGCGAAACGCTGAAATTATTACTGTAGTAACCCAAAGAGCATACCTCAGGGCAGCGTTTTTGGTTCACGTAAGTGCACAGCGTTCTCTATTGTTTGATGACTGCTCGCCTTGTTTCATTATATTTTGCACTCTTTAAGCGCATCCGTCAGCAAAAACCACCCTCCTTCGCATCGCATATGGTGTGTTTTTAACTTTTGTCACTAGATGGCGCCACAGTGTTTTGAAATCCTTGGATGAAGTGGTGACAATGGCCCCCTAAAACTTCCGTGGTTGAGAACTACGTTTCTGTGCTAACAGCCTTGGGTGTAAAAGTTAAGATAGTCTCTACTCTGCATAAAAACGTCTGTTTGCTCTCTGGCGGGTGAGATTTACATTAGTTTTCGGCATATCACTTTCGTCGACGCGCAATTGTCATCGCTGTCGCTACTCATGGTTTCCAGCATCGGACTGCATAAAAACAGACGCATGCTATGATAGAAAAATTCTCGGTGAGATTTTTCTAACGGATTTCTGACAAAACCGCAACGGTATCGATTACTTGAGACAGGAAGCTTTCTACTGCGACGAAAAAAATTGGATGCTTAAGGTGCAGTGTTCTGCCATTTAAGAGAGTATGTCAGCCGGAAAGCAGCTTCAGTGCTCAGCCAATGAGGAGGAGGTATGAGGAGGCTCGTCACAAGCTCTAGCGGCGGAGCGCCCAGAAGCGAACCTATCACAGCACGGCCCGTCTCGAGAGCATAACTCAAGGAGAAAAGCGCCCATTGCTCCCGCGGCGACTGAGAAGGCCGTAAGAAAGAGCGCGCGCTCTCCCTCGAGACCAGCCGTGCTCGCAGATGGGGAAAGAGGGGCGCAGAAATCTTTAGAGACTTGTGTCTTGTATGCCTATTTTCTTTGAGAAATGTCTAAGCGACGCTGTAAGAATAGACCGCGGTTTGGACATGAAATACACGTATGAACATTGCGTGATGCAGCTTAACATGAGGGAGACATGCTGGCAAACCTACTTCGCATTTAGAAATCGTCGAGAACGAAATACTACACCAGAAAAATAAATTTTTACGCACATCGCCACATTGGGATGCTTTTAGTTTTGTGCTACTCCAGCCGTCAAAAATCTCTCGCAATGGTTGTCTACGTTGCTTTAACTATACTCTGTGCGAGCGCAGGGTAAACTTTCAAAGGAATAAATTTCAACGCATAAAAGCCTAGATCATTTCGTTAATCTCCTTCGTAAGGGTATATTAAAATATTTCATAATTCCCTCCTGACTAAATGTGGTGTCTAAGAAAGCTCGGGTTGGCGTGGAGCGCGATGGAAGCAGAATGACAGAATTAAACCGAAGAAAGAGTAGAATGACATGCACAGCTTGGGTAGCTTTCTAAATTGTCCCATTTTCATGATGGTGATGGAGACCTCATGATCACAATGCGCGCAGAAATGCGCTATCCTACGTATCTGAGAAGGAAAATGCTTTTGTAACTGTGAGGCGTGGGTTTAGGAGCCCTCTTAACTTTTTCAAACCGGGCCCCCATATCTGTTAATCCCCTACAGCCATCATTATGTGGTAGGCGTTAGCGTTGCGGTCAAAAAATCAAGGGAATAACCTGGTATGCGGTAGTCGGAAGTTTACATGGCCAGAAACTGATTGGTCATCGAGTTGTCTAGTAGTGTAACATCACAAGAGCACATGAGATGTCCGAGTTAGCAGGAGTTCCAAACCCGGGCGATATGCTGAGATGGGAAGGGAGCCTTCTAGATCCCTTAGATCCCGAGACAGACACAATACTCATATGCCAACCACACTATTTTATAGGTTGGTCAAAGCCAAACATTGTACCTATGTTAACATGTCTTGCACATGATGTGGCAACTTACTACGGCATGTTCGATAGTATATATGTGAGATAATAGTCACAAATTCAGGGACTTGTGATCGAATGAGCAGAAAAGCGCAGGTATGCGAACGAGAATCCGCACTGGGAGCCTCAAATGGCAACCCTTAAATGCGGAACTGAAGTGTCCTACAATTTTTTTCAATTCACCGAGCATGTCGGCGTGAGATAAAAGTCACGTGGATGCCTCTGGAAGGTGGTAGCTGGTGCAGCTGACATGGCCGGGCATTGATTTGTCGGCGGATTGTGTGATGTCACGAGGTTACATGACATAGAGAAGTTGGCAAGCGCTGCCAATTCGGGAAGCTCCTGTGAGCAGGGAATCGTACCAAGGACTCTTGATCTTGAGAGAGATACGCTACCCCTATGCCGCGTAGACACTTTCGTTCAGCTTGGCTAAAGCAGTCCCTTTCGTATATGCTGGTTGGTCTTTCATCTAATGTGGCACCTTGCGACTACATGACAAGGAGCACGTGAGAGATAATAAGGCATATAAAGAGTTCTTTTGACTGATTTTATAGAATTCAAAGTCTTGAAGCAACTGAGGTTAAGAGGGAGGGCGCAGTGGAGGGCTTGGAAATTTAGGTATCCTTGGGCTCGTTAAAGTGCCCTATTATTATGCATGTACCTAAATGTAAGAAATTAGTGACTAAGCGAGTAGCAAAGTGTACGTAGGTCAACGGGGATCCGCAAAAGAAGTTTCAAAATGGAGCGATTGATGCGGTCGGGTCATCCCTTCAAATTCGGAGCTTAAGTGCCTCCAATGTTTAGCACAAAGATAATCACTACGGCTTGGCTACACTTCAAAATCATCTTAGTCAATAAAAATCGGAGGATGAAATAGAGGAACTAGAAAAGATATCATGACTACAAGTGTGCCGTACCTTCCCGAGGAATTGAGCGACCCCGATGCAGCATTGTCGCCTGTGCTGCACAGTCTACTGGTGGGTTTTTAAGAAGTATATCTTCGGCATCAGGTAGAAGATCTGTTTGTACACCGAGACGTTGATCTCCGTTGGTTCTAACTGAATCGGTCCTTGAGCACAGCGCAACAGCTGCAGGGACCGAATGACGGCGACGATTGGAGGACCCACTGTTTGTAGAGTCTGTCACGTTGTCATTGCGGCTACCATCAGTGAGCGCATGGCTTGACACAGAAGAGCCATTGTTGTAAGGAACAACGGTGATTCTAGAAAGCTTCCTGTTTAGAAACGACACTGACCTTGAGCGTTGACGGTGGTATGGCGTGTCTGCAGGCAGTGCTTTGCTTCCTACCGGAACCGCAAAAGATGAGCGGTGTCGAGGCAGCGCTGGGTTCAAATCTGGTGAGCAAGCAACGACCAGAGGCGTGGAGCTAATCTGCTTCGGAAGGCCTTTGGATATGGATAGCCTTCGTAATGCAACGCTTGTACTGGAACTGTCGGTCGACGTCTGGGTTTGGCCGCTCACTGAACTGCTGGACTCAACGGTGGGTACACTTGGTCTTCGAAGGGAGACTCTAGATGCCCGCCGCTGTGACATCTTCGAGGCATTGCTAGCTATGCCTGGCGTCAAGCGAACTTCACGACGTATTGCAGTTGAACTGATACGATTGGAATCTGGAACTGCAGCTGTGCTGGAGCGTCGAATCTTTGTCGAGAGACGTTGGAGCGTACCGGAAGGTGCACTTGAGCCGCTTGAGCGACGGCCATCCAAAGATACGCTTGGAGCAATATGGCGGTCAGCAGGTTTGGTCGACGCAGAGCTTAAAGGGCGTGCAGAACGTTTTGAGGACGACGTCTCAGTATCCCACTCAGTGCTTGAGCTCATCCTACAGCTGTGCTAATTCGTCACCGATGTCGTGAAAGAGACTCGGCACGTCATAGTTATTATTTTTCTTGTCATTGAGAAAGTAGCACACAGCGAAAGTGTTTAAGCCTCCACTTCTTCCTCTTCTGCTTCATATAACACACTATGTAGCGAAAAGCCAACGTAAATATCTTATGTTTTTCGGACAGAGTTTCCAAGGTGTTAATCTCAGCCTAAAGTATCCCTTTCATGTCAAGCCTTGTGTCTAGCACTTCAGAACATTGATTTCTTTCCCTAAAGCCGTATGCCCCAGGAACGCTGTTGAAGGTATATCGAGAAAGAGAAAGAAGTGAGCCCAAAACTTGTGCGAATGCCAAAGGATTTTCGTTGGGCTCCATGTTTGACATTACCCACGAATACATAATAATAATAATAACCCTTTATTTGCGCTATATGACATGACACAGGAGACCGGCAGTAAAAGCTGCCGTACAGGACAGCTTGACAGGGCCGCCGGCCCCCCTATACACTTCACAGCAAGGCATGACACATCACTTAAAAAGAAACCACAGAAAGCAAGAAACTGCATACACATAGCTACATTAATTGAACGAAAGTTTTTGCACAAGAATGCACCACTAATTTAATTTTTGGTCATTTATACGAACATAAACTGCCTTAAAAAAACAAGAAAAAAAATGCAAAAGATCACTCAGATAGGTTAAAAAATAGCAAGCAAGAATGCAATGGTGATGAGTTAGATGTTCATTGTTTTTGAACAACATTAAAAGAAATAAGTAAATATAGAACGAGAAACATGACAAGGAAAACATACAAATGGCAGTGAGAATTCTTACTCCGTAATAAAATAATTGCAAAGTTCTTGAAGTGCAACCTTCTCAAACTGAACATATGCACGTTCAAATATGTTTAATAATCTGGGTAACTTATTTTGCAAAGTTTACAGACCATATGTTGTGCTAAAGGTTCTCACTTTCCAAAGCTCTGTGTGGCGTGTTTGGCGTGTAGCACTATCTTCTTGAAAGTTGGCTAGATAATATAAACGTGAAGAATAATTCTCCTTTTCCTTCCTAAAAGTCTTACAGAGAACGTAATCAAAATACTTTCTAACAAGGAATATGTTGTATTTTTGGAACAAGTGATACGTATGTGCATTGAGAGGCAGATTTCCCATTACTCTTAAATATCTTTTCTGCAGTTTCTGCAAATTTCCATACGTTGTTCTAGCCCAAACTAAATTGCAATAATTATGTCGAGAAAAAATAAGGCGTTGTAGAATAACATGAGAACTTTCGGTGGCAGTACGTTACGATTGCGGTATACTAATCCTATTACCCGAGCCAGCTTGATTACCAAACTTTCTACGTGGGCATCCCACGACATATTATCCTTGAAAATAACCCCTAACGTCTTAATAGTGGAAGTGATTGCAGAGGAATAGTGTTTAAATAGATAGCCTTTTCTATAGCTATGCGCTTGTTTTTACTTCGAAAGAAGACGTTTTTTTTTATTTGCATTAATCTGTAGGCTATTCTTACTCGTCCACTCATCCAAGTTTACTAACAATAAATTTGCAGCATCGACAAGCAAGTTCATCGCCAGTGTTACCTGTTAGTAGTATGCTTGTATCATCCGCGTATGATAAATTTAGCGGTTGTATCATTTTTACGATATTATTTACATACATGATAAGTAAAAAAAGGTCTTAATATACTTCCCTGTGGGACACCAGACAAGATGCGTAATGAGTTAGAGAGGTGGTGGTTTATGACGACGATTTGCCTGTGGTTTTACAATTAGGAGCGTATAAGAGAAGCCGCTTTTCCACGAAAGCCGTAGCGTTGAAGTTTTTTATATTAAATATGATGATTGATGAAATCAAACGCTTTACAGGGGTCAATGAATATCCCTAATACAAGCTTACCTCTTTCAATCTGATTTAAGATGTATTCCTTTCGTTCTAGTAAAGCGAGCTGTGCTCCTAAACCTTTACAAAAGCCATATTGAGAATCAGATAACAAGCTATCTTTCTTCTCGAAATTAGTTAATCGCTTTAAAATCACTTTTTCCAAAGGTTTTGAAAACATTATGAAAATAATAGCAACTGGTAGGTTGACTTGTTAACCCTTCTCGAAATTTTCCCGATTTTTTTATTATGGTTATTCAGCTCTAAACATTATTTTTATAGCTGGAATGGTGCAATTTATTTGAATTCCCGCTTTGCAAAATTTTTTCCGTATTTTCCCATGGAAATTTTCTTGTGTACACCATATCTTGGCCAGTGCACCATGGTGGGCACGTGCCATGTTTCAAGAGGCAATACTATATGCACCTTGGCCAATACCCTTGCCATGGGTATGCGCCTTTACGAATCAGGGAATCATTATCATCATCATCAGAAGCCAACAACAAGAGCTGAAGATAAATCTCTCCCTGTTTGCAAACAATGTGACATCAGGAAGACACGGGAGAAAAACCGGCTTATAGCGGGCAAAAGCGTCCTTTTCAGCCAGGTCTCTCTGCTGCAAGGAGCGCCAGGAAGCTTACCCGCGGCTGTGCACTTTTTTACTGCAAATCCTGCGTTAGGCATATTCAGATTCGGCACAAAACGCAGCACTTCTTAGCATACGTATCCATTAGGAATTCTCATCTCGAAAAAGATCACAGTCTCGGAAAGAATGCAATTATTTTTGTTCCATGAACTAGCATGGCCCATTGAGGGCGACCTGAAGCCCTACCAAACGCTTGAAACGCATAAGACTTAAGCATGCTGGAAAAGGGGTCAATGTAGGCATATTCCAGGCATCGTTTTCTGTTTTTTCGAAAATGTTCACAAATGCTGGTCAGCCCCACGAAGCGTGCGCAGTTGTGAGCGAAAACAGCAGCGTACGCGCGAGCTTCGTATTTTGTTGGGTGATTTCCCCCCAAGTACAGATATTTTTACTTCGTGTTATGTTCGGTCAGAGAAACAAAATATCTTATTTCTACTTAATGGCCGGTGAGTGCCAGGGAAAAATAATTTCGGCCTAGCCGTGTAATTCAGTCGCTTAAACTGTTACAAGGAAGCGTGAATTTTCCCCGCTGCTAGCTTGCAGTACCACGCGAATGGGTCCCGTTGTATGGAAAGTAACAATACGCGTTTTGTTCCACATAATATTTATGCAAGGCTTACAAATATTCATAAGTGCACTTAAATGATTCCAGTAAAGCCACTTTTCGATTGGGACATGACAACAGCCTTTGAACGCTCTGTATTACGATTCCGTCTAGGGATGCAGCTGTACTTGAGCGATCATGCCGTTGGTATGACATTGGGAGCAGTCTTGTGACAGAGCTAGCTTGTTCAACGCGGCCCGCTGAACTGGAATAATTTCAATGCTGAGCAAGAATCTCTAAATGCGCTGCAATTGATCTCATGCCGCCCGGGCCTTTGAAAGTGGAATCGGCCAGCATTAGGCACGATTCGTTCGGAAGGGCAATAAAGCAAACTGATAAGTGCATGTTCGTTCAACCACAAATACCTGAACGCACGAATAAACCAGAAATATGTGCTTACTGTCAAGTACAATATCGAGACCCGCCGGCGCACTAAGTTTTTCGCTTCGCTCTTTGCACAGCTGAAAAACATATTTGGGCCGCTTCCAGAGCGGACGAAACATATGCCGTTGATCATCTTCGATAGAATATCGCATCACACCAGGCTAGAGCTTAAAGGCATTGAAAAAAACACCGTGAGTTGTCACCAGACCAGACCAAATCCTCCGCACCACGCCACCAGCAGTGGAATGTTTTCCCCATAGGCCAAGCCACCGTGGCGGCCGCCCCCTTCGCTCCTTCTCCGATACGTCATTCGCGACGCAGGCCAGGAGAGGCCTAGCCTAGTTGTTTGCGTGTTGATGCCAGAAAGCAGCACCTGCATTGAACGCACAATCTGTTTTATCATTTCTTTCGCCTGCTAGTTGCCGTGGTGATCGGTATTGTCAGCTGGTGTGGCAACCAAAGTAGGACGTGCATGGCGACGGTCTTTGATGACACAGAAGTCTACACCAGTCGATCCCAGACGAGGCAGATCTTACAACAGTGTCAGCTGAGCCTTCGCATCCACCTGTGGAACTGCAGCCAGTGTCCTTTTTTCGAGTTTCGGGCCAAGCACCTGAGCTGACGCTACCTGGGACGCTGGCTCATCCTGACTATTGCTTTTTGACACCTCGTGTCGGCTTCGGGAACTGTGCTTGCGGTGACGAATAGACGCAACCGCCTCATGGTGAGTCGAATTGTCTTTAAGCAGAGACGGTAGTTTTTCCATCCTTCCGAAGTAGAATAGAGTTTTATTGGCAATCTAATTTACTTTCGCCTTCGAAAGTTGTTGAAATATGTTCTGTAGAATGGAGTGTAAATGTAAGAACATTCTTGGCGTGGAGTTTGAATAAACAAATAAAAGAACAATTAAATCAGTCATTCAGCCTCTTCACGGCTGTGATGGCGTGCAGAAGGGCATACTCAATAAAATTTCTGAATAATGGAAACAACATATTATATGCATCATGAGCAGTTCCGGCCCTTAACTTCAATCACGTTTCTAAAGTCTGTTGCATTGCTTAGAAAGGCGGTAATCCTGGGCAAGACCTCTATTCTCTGGAAAAATGACCTTCGATGTGCGCACTTAGCACAGAGGGATGACTACTTTATAATAACCGATGGAAGAAGAAAAATGCACTGAACCACAAAATTTCCTACTCATTATTTGAACGGTATGAGGTAAACCTAAATGATTTTGGGCAGACGATGGCGAAAGGTGAATATTTTATCGAGGATGAACTGAAGATCTGTAGTCAAGATAAAATGTAAGCTAGAATTTTTTTCCGAAACAATAAGGTAATGGGTATAATTCCTAGCATGCTGCCTATGAGTGCATTACCGAGGAAAACTTGCAATGGAGGGCAGAGCCATGCCAAACATTTCATTTGGTTAGTTCAATGATGGCGTGATGATATGGTTGATAATAGGCACTTCCACCAAAACTTAGCAATGTGCACGTTTCTGGTAGGATGAAAACAGAGGTGAAAAGGTGGAAAATTATTGCCCAAAGTACCCTTGAGTGAGCATTCCCAAAGCGCAGTGAAACAGTGAGGGTGTTTGTTGCTGTACGTTTACCGGGCGGTAAAATGAATTGCATACGTTTTAAAACAAATTTAAAGGCACACGGAGAAAAAATGAAAGTTGGCCTAAATCTATAAACAACCGGCATACAAAGATGAAGAGGCTATTTTCGCCAAAGATTAAAGTTAAATATGAGGTTCTTTTCTTTCTCTTCAAATTTCACTCCTCTACCGATTAACCTGAACCATTCACTCTAATTACAGAATACAGAATTTATTTACAAGTCAGCTATATACACATTGCAGCACTTCTTCTGTCAAGGCGCAGCCTCTCTTCACGGCACTCGAAACCAGTCTTTGTCTTCTGTTGTATTGATCGGCTAGCTTCAAAGTTGCTCTTTCCCTCGAAGTCCTCCTCGCCAGGCTCCTGGGGGATCCCCCCTTTCTCTGTCGTTTCGCCGATGCTGTTTTTGGCTAGAGCAGGCATCTTCCACCACCGTTACAACTATTGGCCGCCATCGTCCGTCAAATTCTCGGAAACCGACTCCCTGGCCCGGCGGGGATGGCTGCGGGAGGATCAGGTGTCTTCGGAGCGACGCTTTTCTGCGGCCATTATTCTTCCGCTGGCCGTCAGTGCGGCGCCAGCCCGCAAACCTCCTCCCAATTTGGAACAGGCGTCAGCCCTGGCCGCTCCTCTTGCACGCACACACACGTGCAAACAAATACACTCAAATACTCTTTCCAGCCATTCGTTCAGCCCGCGATCATGGCGCTTCAATCGCGCACTATCTTCTATCTATAAAGCACTCAACAACCTGCAGAGAGGTCGAACGTTTTGCGCGGATCGCAGTGACAATGCAACCCACAGTTAACTTCGAGACGGCAGCAAACAGTCCTCCTCTCTGAATGTCTAGAATTTGAGTAAAGTGGCGAGAAAATTTCTTCATTCTGTGTTCCCGCTGGACAAGCGCTAACATACGCGTAAAAAGCAGGTGGATCATTTATTTTGAGATAAATTGCGAAATGAAAATGTCCTCAATATCGTTTTAAGCATTGCCAAGCTCATGACTCTTAAGAAATGGTGGGAAACCGAGGTGTTTGCACAACAAATGGTCTGATTATATATATTTTGTACGAATTAAAGTATGGAGTAGCTTTATGCCGGGAAGGAAACGTCTACTCAATGCCAAAGGCAGGCTCTTATCAATGCAGACCATGTGCTGGGAGCGACAAAGGGGACGCTGAAGGCAAGGAGTTGGGTAAAGCATGGCTTCAAGCTGTTATAAGGCGTAAACTCGTAATATAATTGCCCATACACTACATATCTAAATTAAGCAGTGCGATATTAAAACCACTACCGAGTAATGGACCCGTATGGCCAACGGCGCTATATTGGACAAGGCCAGCTGGCAAAACATTGAACTAGCATTATTTTCAATTTAAAACACCTAGCAAAAGATAATGAAAATACATGGCGGCTGCGCTTTCGTTTAGAAAATAAAAACGCTTTATTAAAAAGCGTGAGTTACCATCGCGAAGCATGGATTTCTACAGCCACATGTATTACTCATAGCAGGTCTCGTACAAAAGCTCAACTCTAATCATCGTCGGGAGAAGCAAAGTCATGAGAAATGTCTTTTTTTTGCCCCATATTTTCTCGACTTTTCATCATCATCATCATCAGCCTGACTATACCCACTGCAGGGCGAAGGGCTTTCCCATATTTCTCCAATTAACCCGGTTCTGTGCTAGCTGCATCCTGTTGACCCCTGCGAACTTCTTAACCTCATCCGCCCACCTAACTTTCTGCCGCCCCCTGCTGCGCTTTCCTTCCCTTGAAATCAAGTTTGTTACCCTAAGCGACCATCGGTTATCCTCTCTTCGCAATACGTGTACCGCCTATGCCGATTTGTCAGTAACTTGAGTTATTTCTCTGACCCAATCTGCACGCTTCCTATCTCTTATTGTTACCCCTACCATTTTACAGCCCTTTGAGTTGTCCTCAACTTAAGTAGAACTCTCTCGGTTAGCCTCAACGTTTCAGCCCCATAGGTGAGTACAGTTAAGATCCAACTGTTGTATACTTTCCTCTTGAGCGATACCGGTAAACTGCTAGTCATAATCTGCGAGTGCTTGCCAAATGCGCTCCATCCCAATCTTATTCTTCTTGTTATTTCCTTTTCATGGTCTGGATCTGCGGTTACTACCTGTCCTAAGTAGACATATTCGCCAACTACTTCCAGTACTTCGCTACCTAATGTAAACTACTGCTCCTTCCCGAGGCTGTTGAACATTATCTTAGTCTTCTGCATATTGATTTTCAAGCCTACCTTCCTACTTTTCCTGTCTAGGTCACCAATTATTCTTTGCAGTTCATTTCCTGAGTTGCTTAGCAAGGCAATGTCATCAGCAAATCGCAGATTACTGAGGTATTCTCCATCTACCCTTATCCCTAACTGCTCCCATTCTAAGTCTCTGAATACTTCCTCTAAGCAAGCTGTGAATAATACTGGCGAAATCGTGTCTCCTTCCCTAACACCTTTCTTTATGGGAACTTCTTTACTTTCTTTATGCAGAACTATGGTTGCTGTGCAGCCACTATATATATCTTCCAGTACTTTCACGTACGGCTCGTCTACTCCCTGATTTCGCAATGCCTGTATCATCGCAGAGGTTTCTACTGAGTCAAATACTTTTTCGTAATCAATTAATGCTATGTATAAGGACGGTTGTGATTACTGGTCTCGAGCCAGGCATCCTGAAGAGTGAAGTTGAATGGGCCTTAGCCAGCCTTGCTAAGAACAAAGCTAGCGGAATTGATGCCATTCCAGCTGAGTTGCTTCAAAACCTCAACCATGACGCTGTTAACGTTCTGTATACATTATGTCAGCAAATTTGGACAACCCTGCAGTTTTCACAGGATTGGAGGAGGTCAGTTTACATCCCCATTCCAAAGAAAGGCAGTGCCAAAGATTTTTCCAACTACCGCACGATCGCGCTTATTTCGCATGCTAGCAAGGTGATGTTGAAAATCCTCCAAGGTAGGCTGCAGCAGTATGTGGATCAGAAGCTTCCGGATGTGCAAGCTGGGTTTCGCAAGGGCAGAGGAACTAGAGACCAGATTGCCAACCTTAGCTGGATCATGGAAAAAGCAAGAGTTCCAGAAACCCATCTACTTCTGCTTTATTGATTATGCGAAAGCGTTTGACTGCGTAGATCACAGCAGATTGTGGCAAGCTCTCTAAGAAATGGGAGTTCCAATTCACCTCATCTGTCTCCTCAGGAACCTGTATGAAGGGCGAGAGGCCACGGTCAGAACTGATCATGGTCTTACTGATTGGTTTCCGATTGAGAAAGGAGTGAGACAAGGCTGCTTACTGTCGCTCTGCCTATTTAATCTATATGCTGAGTGCACCACGAGGAAGGCCGGTCTAGACGAGTCCTCAGCTGGAGTGAAGATTGCTGGAAAACGT
Organism: Amblyomma maculatum; assembly: GCA_023969395.1. Taxonomy (NCBI): domain Eukaryota; kingdom Metazoa; phylum Arthropoda; class Arachnida; order Ixodida; family Ixodidae; genus Amblyomma; species Amblyomma maculatum. Next base: position 366,302 of record JAJIZL010018619.1, read on the forward strand.
ATCAACAACCTTAGATATGCGGATGATACCACTTTAATGGCAGAAAGTGAAGTGGAACTCAAGAGACTTCTGATGCGCGTACAAGAAGAGAGTAAGACGTTTGGGCTTAAACTGAATATTAAAAAGACAAAGATCATGGCGTCTTGCCCTATCAAGTCCTGGAGCATCAATGGACAAGAAGTGAAAGCTGTGACAGATTTTCTCTTCTTGGGCTCCAAGATTACCTCGGAAGGAGACTGCAGCCATGAAATTAGGAGACGCCTGCTTCTGGGAAAGAGAGCCATGGCTAGCCTTGACCGCCAAGTAAAGAGCAGAGACATTAGTCTGCCAATCAAGATCCGTATAACTCGTGCTATGGTGTTTTTAGTTGTGATGTATGGATGCGAGAGTTGAACTGTGAAGAAGGCTGACCGCCGAAGAATTGACGCGTTTGAATTGTGGTGCTGGCGGAGGCTCTTGAGAGTTCCTTGGACTGCCAGAAGATCAAATCAATCGATATTGTCGACCATAAACCCTGACTGCTCATTGGAGGGTCAAATTCTAAAGTTAAAGCTCAGCTACTTTGGTCGTCTGATGAGAAGAGAGGAGTCGCTGGAGAAAGATTTGATGCTGGGAAAGGTTGAGGGTCACCGGAGAAGGGGTAGGCAGCGAACGTGATGGTTAGATGGTATCCTCGAGGCGCTGCAGATGAAGTTATATGATGTTAGGAAGATAGTGAGAGACCGGAAAGCGTGGCGTGATATAGTCCATAGGGTCACGAAGAGTCGGACACGACTGAACGACTGAACTGAACTGATAGGGGCTGGTTATATTCCTAGCATTTTTCTATAACCTGGTTGATGGTATGGATATGATCGATACTAGAGTACCGTTTCCGGAAACCTGCTTGATCCTTTGCTTGATTGCATGCCTAAAGTTGTCCTGATTCTATTAGCGATTACCTTAGTAAATACCTTATACGTAACAGACAGTAAGCTGATTGGTCTGCGATTTATAGGTCCTTAGCGTGCCCTTTCTTATGAACAAGGATAATGTTCGCGTTATTCCATGGTTCCGGTACCGTCGTTGACACCAGGCACTGCGTATACAGGGTGGCCAGTTTTCAAGCACGATATCCCCTCCGTCTTTAAACAAATCTATAGTTATATGATCCTCTCCAGCTGCTTTCCCCCTTTTCATAGTTTCTATTGCTTTCTTGACCTCGTACTTCGTCACTGGTGGAACATCTGACTGTTTTTCCCTACCACCAATCTCGTTACGGTCATGATTACTTTGGCTAGTGTAGAGATCAGTATAGAACTCCTCGGATACTTTGACTATCTTGTCCATATCCGTGATGACGCTGCCCGCCTTGTCCCTTAGCGCATACATCCGATTTTTGCCTACGCCAAATTTCTGCTTCACCGCTTTCAGTCTTCCCCCGTTCTTTACAGCACGCTCAATTCTCTCCATGTTATACTCCCTTATATCGGCCACTTTGCGCTTATTAGCTTCGATATCTCTGCCAATTCTATCTGGTCTATTGGATTGGAAGCTTTCATACACTGGCGTATCTTAATCAAATCTTTCGTCTCCTTAGACAGTTTACCGGTATCCTCTCCAACTATCCTACCGCATACTTCTACAGCGTACTCAGTAATGCTATCTCTGAAGTTCTCTATCTGAAGTTACCTATTGCTTCTAGGGTAATGTCGCCATCCTCGGTTAAAGCCGAATATCTAACCTGTAGCGAAATCCTCAGCTCTTCTGCCCTCCCCCTCACCGCTAATTCGTTGATGGACTGCTTTCTTACTAATCTGCTGCGTTCCTTCTTCAGATTTAGACTAATTCGGGACTTCACCAAGGCCACTGCATCGCACTTTCCCGATTACTTTTACATCTTGCATAATGGCTGGGGTTGAACACAGTATGAAGTCAATTTCATTTTTAGTCTCCCCGTTAGGACTTTTCCCATGTCCATTTCCGGTTGTTCCATTTTCTGTAGAAGGTATTCATGATTCTTAAGTTATTGCGCTCTGCAAACTCAACTAGTAACTCCCCTCTGCTATTCCTAGAACCAATGCCATAGTCACCAACTGCCTGGTCTGCTGCCTGCTTTTTACTTACCTTGGTTTTGAAGTCGCCCATTAGTACAGTATACCGCGCCTTTACTTCTTGCATTGCCGATTCTACATCTTCGTAGTACCTTTCAACTGCCTGGTCATCATAACTACATGTAGATGCATAGGCCTGTACAACGTTCAGTTTGTACCGCTTATTAAGCCCAATTGCGATGCCTGCCACCCTCTCATTAATACTATAGAAATCATCTACATTACCAGCTATATGCTTATTGAGAAGGAAACCTACTCCTAGTTCTAGTCTCTCCGGTAAACCTCGATAACACAGTACGTGCCCATCCTTCAGTACAGTATATGCCTCATTCGGCCTCCTAACCTCACTAAGCCCTATGACATCCTAATTCATGCCCTCTAGTTCCTCTAACAGCACTGCTAACTAGCTTCACTAGCTATGGTTCTAGCGTTAAACGTCGCCAGGGTCAGTTTCCAATAGCGACCTGTCCAGCGGAGCCAGGAATTCTCAGCACCCCCTGCTGCGTCCCAGGTCTGACCGCCGCCGTGGTCAGTTGTTCCGCAGCCGCTGGTGACTGAGGGCCGGGGTTTTTTAGGACTAATCATGGGAGGTTGCGGCCAATTACTGCACTAGGGTGGTCAACTCCTGTTCTGGTGAGGGAGCGCGTTGCCGGAGGTGTTCACCGGCATCAGGTCGCACCCGGCCCAAACCTGTTGATGCAGTTCCATTGAAACGCGGATTTGCTTTTTATTCGGTGGAGAATTGCGCGGCACCGGGATTCGAACCCCGGTCGTCTTGCATGCGAGGCGGGTGTTCCACCACTACGCCACTGCTGCACTTGCTCTCGAATTTTAGTTTGAACAAATTTATTGCAGCCGTTAATTAGGTGAGGTACTTGAAAAAAAAAAGAAAAGCTTTAGAAGGGTCCCCTCAGAATATGTAAGCGCTTCATGCAATAGTATTTCTAGTTCAACTGCGCATGGAAAGAAGATGGTGAGTCATTGCTTTGCACATCTTCGATCTTGAGGTACTGCCTGATATGTTTCCAGCAGTATTCGTTCAAGTCCATCAGTTGAGTACGCCCGTCACAGCTCGAGTGACAGGTGACCTGCTCCTTGACAACGCCGCTGAGTCGCATAAACTCTTGTATGCCTTCGATACTTTTCAGTCGACGTCGAACCATCGATGCTGCCATCGGCTTGGTTAGGGACGAACATTCACAGAGCTGCTCCAGCAGGGCTGGGTGGTCGAACACATGCTCCAGTGCCTGAGCGCAGCAACTGCAGGAAATCAAAGCTTATAATTTTGTGAAAGTCGGCGCTTTGCAAAGCCACTGCTTTAGAATTCAACTGTGGCTTTTTGTATACACAAGAAAAATTCGGTGGCACCAGACACTCTATTCAGACTTTAAGGAGCGCTCTTCCAGCGCCAATGCAACTGTTAATTTGCCCTACGGAGAACAAAACAAATAAGGCGGAAATTCCGGAACGTGTCACTATTACCTTAGCAGTAGCGCCATTAGCAAATTTCACAGGCCACAAGTGGGCGATGATGAGACGCCCAGTAACGTAGCTCTGGCGGCATCTGCCACTAGAGAGAATGTGCGGCAGTTTTTTAACGCAGATGCGCCACAATAATTACGGCGTGCCGCGTGGGCTTCGCGGAAGCGAGATCAACGCAGGATACTGTACCGCATTTGTTATTAAACTTCACGAATCCTCTCTCTCTCTCTCTATTATATATATACACATACATACATACATACATACATACATACATACATACATACATACATACATACATACATACATACATACATACATACATACATACATACATACATACATACATACATACATACATACATAC
>JAJIZL010018619.1:370343-383846 GCA_023969395.1 Amblyomma maculatum
ACATACATACATACATACATACATACATACATACACACATACATACACACACATACATACATACATACATACATACATACATACATACATACATACATACATACATACATACATACATACATACATACATACATACATACATACATACATACATACATACATACACACACACATACATACATACATACACACACACACATACATACATACATACATACATACATACATACATACATACATACATACATACATACATACATACATACATACATACATACATACATACATACATACGTCCGTCCGTCCGTCCGTCCGTCCATCCATCCATCCATCCATCCATCCATCCATTCATCCATCCATCCATCCATCCATCCATCCATCCATCCATCCATCCATCCATCCATCCATCCATCCATCCATCCATCCATCCATCCATCCATCCATCCATCCATCCATCCATCCATCCATCCATCCATCCAATTTAAAATCGCCGTTTGTTTAAAGTCAGTCGTTGACTGTTTCAAGAAATTATACGTAAGGCGGTTGCTCACAAGCACTCATTGTACACATTAAATACGTCTATCAACAATATTACACTCCCTTCCCCTCTGCCCCACCCCTTTATGTGGCCCTTTAACGTAGCCTCAACCAAACACGTGCAATAAAACACGTGTCATAAAATCAAGCCGACTCTCTCACCTAATTTAATCTGCAACTCTGCACATTGTGCTCCCATATCGTCCTTATCTTGACTGCTCCCCCTCTCCCATCATGTCTGTCTAAAGAATCGCATCTCTATATGCCCCGTCGCTCTCAAGCTTCACCACACCCTCCATCCCTCTTGTCTATTCCTGAGATCGTGACTGGGGTTAATCGAAGACAGGACCAACTAGCTATGATGGTATACAGTGCGGGCGCCTAGTATGCGACCTAAATTCGTAGTTGTCAGCTTAGTTATCTACAGTACTCAGCCGGCAGTTCACTTGCCTTTCCTGTCTGGCCTCGGTGACGAAAAAAGCAGCGCGGATCACCATGCTAGAGTTACGTCGTGCCGTGTCGCAGACCGTGAAGAAGTCGCCCACCGCCTCGTGCGGCATCGGACCATCGAGAATGAAGCTGAGGAGGGTATAGTTGTCCGTGATACCAGCAGATAACTGGCGAATCAAGACGATTGATTCTTCGAGCGTAACAGTTCCAAACAGCACCGTTTGAATCTTCCGGCTGTTCTTGACGGCGTTGGCCAGTAGGTGTACGTCTTGCTCTTCCATGCGCATTGCGGTGACGGAGAGTTCTGTGATGCTTGTGTTTCGCGCCAATGATTCCAGAATTATTGACTGCCAACCATCGATATCTTCGCTCGAACCTTCGCCTGACCCAAGCCAAAGATGCAGTTTCTGCAAAGTTGACACTGCTTCCAGGTATGCGGCAATGGCTGAAGACAGTGACCTGTCGCCTGCCCAGATGTCCAGCCTCGCAGACGTGATGTGACTAACGAAAGGCAACTGGTGTAGCAGGCGTAAGGCGCTATTTTTGAAATTACCAAAAGACAGTACGCATACTTCAGAAAATACTTTCCACTCAAGTAAATCGAAATTTTGCTCTACGTAGTACGTTCCAAAAGAAACCTTCTCATAAGCACCGCTTTCGCCCAAGTGCGTGCATATTTGAATTAAGTCGGCGTAATCGCTGATATCTACCCCGATGTTAACCTTGCGCAAGTTCTTTCTTGCTGACAGACTGCAAAGGAAAGCCGTCCAACTGTCCAGTTCCCAAATGTGGAAGGGAAGAGTTAGTTCTTCAAGCGTGTCGTTTTGGTAAAGAGCAGCAATCCAGCTACCAAATAGAGGATTGGGTCCAAATTGTGCATTTTCTTTGTGTGACGTCAAACTGAACTTGCGAATGACTCGGTTTTCTGCAAAAACGGTTCGTAAAAGTTTGGCGCTTTCGTCATTGACCACCATATTTCTGAGGACCACCGAAGAGACAGTTTTACTCTGAAGAAGACCTTTCAATATCCATTTTAAGGATAGCGACGTTGCCACGAATGAGTAAAGGTGCCACAATTCGTTGTCCGTTCCAATATTAAATGTAGTCAAAGTGGTGCTATTCGCAAGATATTCTGCAAAGTTAGCGCGGGACGAAAGTGACGCCTCGCTGAGGACAGATTCATGTAAAGAAAGCTCTTTCAGGGTCTCGTTCTTGTTGAGCGCTGCTAGAAACCTGTCGGCGTGGGACCTTTCCACGGTCACGTCTGGCATTTTCAGGACAGTCAGTGATGCATTCGTTTCAAGAAGTAGAGAAAGCGCAGACAAAACTTCGTGTGGACACTGGCCGTTCGTATCCAGCTCAAGTTCCTCCAACTGTCTTGCTGAAGACAATATCTTACTCACTTCCAGAGACACAAGGTACCTGGGCAAACGGAGTTTAAGAGTCTTAACGCTTGAGTTGATGAGGGCATCAGCGAAGAGTCCTCTGTGGGATTCTATGTTCCATAAGTTAGCGCTGATACACGTCACACAGCTGTGTGTACTCAAAAGCCAGAAAAGCAGCGTCGCGCTCTGGTGAATCTGTTCCTCTTCGGCGTTGGGGAACGCCTGGCACTCCAAACTTGTCAGACAGAGCTGACCACCACGTATTCCGGCTAGTTCCCGCAGCTCCATACGAATGTGGAAGAGGAATTCATTCCAGGTTGAGAGGTGTGGCACTATGTGGCATGTCCGGACGTCCGTAGCTGTGCATGGAGACTTGTAGTCCACAGCCGCACCGGAGAATGATCCTCTGGAGTGACTTAAGTCTGCCAGGTTGGTGTCAGAAAAAGGAGGCGTCTTCTCCCGACAAGGTGACTGCGTGCCTACGGCAAAACCCGCAGAGACCTCCGTTTCACCTGAGAAAGAGAAACAATTAAGACTTTAGAAAGCAAAAAAATTCTTCACTTAGGCTATAGTAGTACAACGCGTCCTTTGCAGGTCAAGGTTAACTTATATCATGCACTTAAACTCTGAAAAGGAATTTTGTTTTGTGCCGTGAAGTAGCGAAATTGACAAGCAAGCGCCCACAAGTATATTTCTCTGAAGTCGATGTTAACGTCGGGCACCCATACTGCAAAAAGTCTTGCTTATATCTGCCATGGCTCGCCCAAGAAATGTTGGCGGTTTCAGTTCCTATGCCTAGCCTCCTCTTAAAAGAGCTATAATATTGGAAGGAACCCATAATAGCATAATGTAAAACTCCTGAATCATCCAAAGAAGCGACAACTGGGTGCACGTAATCTGTCCGCTGATAGCAAACTTTCTTGCATGCTTTGATTTTCGCAGTAGTGCCTGTGGTCTAAGAAGGACATTTTAGGCAGGTTTATTTCGTAGTATTGTAAACACAGTGTTTATAATACTACGAAAAGAAACCTAGGTGTTCACTGCCTAAAATGTCCTTCTCAGCCCTGTGAGCCATCCCTTCATAATTGCACTGTCATTACGAGAAATGCACATCAGTTCACACGCGAAATCATAGAAGCCGCTCACATTCTAAAGTTAGGTCAAAATTGTGTTAGCACACCCTCAATAGCCCTGACTAAACGAGAGTTAGAATATTTGAACCAGACGCACAGTAGTTTTATTGTTTAGATTCCGGGTACATTCCTCAGCTTCTAGCGGCCTGGCCTTGGTTGTTTTAGGTATTCTGTTTTTAATGCCCCTTTGGTCTTGTAATGCTCTTAATTGTCCTTTTGATTCTTTTATCGCTCTTAATGCCCCTTTTGTGTTTTTTATCGCTCTTAATGCCCCCTTTGGCTTTTATCGCTCGTAATGCCCCTTTTGGCTTTTTTTCGATTTTAGTTTATGTATCTTCGGATCGTGCCATCTTTAACTGTTTTTACCTACATGCCTCCCCGTTTTTCGCTTCTTTATTTTTCATAGCCCTGCCGTTCTGCCCTGCTTTGACCTATATTGTTATCGTGCGCCTTTTAACTTTGCGTTCGGTGTTTTACGCCACGTGCAAACTCAGCTGTTATCAATTCTTTCACGCACACTTTTCGTACATATGTATTGTGTCACTCTCTAATAAAAACCAGTTGAAGTCAGCGCTGTGTTGTCGTTCTCTTCCTGTGTCTTTGTTTTGAAGTGCGCTAGTTTGATTTCCAAAACTCTGCTGCTCGAGCGCTTATCCTCCGAGCACCAACCCTCCTATCACCCGATGACGAGCTATAGGGCCACCACTGCTGCGGTTCCGAGCAATTATTGACGACTGAAAAGCTTGGCAACAATGGTATTCACCTCCGGCGAAGGGGCCATCGAGTTTTGCGACAACTTCAGACCAACACTTTTTGGTGCCCGGCCTAGGCTGCTCGCTACGACCTAAATATTAAACCTAAATGCCCGACTGTGAAGAGAGTTGTTGCTCTTTATCTCACTAGGTGTGGGCATGTCAAGCAAGTTCCCACTTTCCCTCCTCCAATCCCCACTGAAGAAGCTTGGCAGACCTTCGTCCTCGGGTGCTCGTCGGTCGGGGCCCAAACGACCCTGGCTCGACGTCCGGACTGGGGCTGCTGGCCAACTGAGACCGGCGTACATCATCTTCGCCGACTAGCGTCCTCTCATAAAGGAAATAAAACGTTTCACAAGCAAGCTCACGACTGTACATTGAACTTCTCGGGTCGAAGAGATTCCAGAGGCATTCAATACGGCACTTCTTATTATTTTCCCTCCTTTTCACTGCCACCTCCTTTCCCCTTTGCTTGAATGAGTGGCATGGGATGTCCAGCGATAAATGAGATAGTTCCAGCCCTTTTCCGTTGTCCCAAACTAATTTTCGTATCGTTAAGGCGGTCATGGGGGTGTCAGTGCACTTCAACGAGTCCAAGTGATCGAAATAAGCTGGCAAGTTCTGCTGTTTAATTGAATAGTCAAACCTCGGACACCCATGTCATGAAATACTATATAATACTACCCTCTAGTACATACGTCTAGTACACTCTATGACACTGTATATAAAATAAGCCGGGGTTTAACTCCGCTTGAAATGATTATAAGGTGCGAAAACCTTCTTTGGTATAGCTTTGCTCTTGGTTTAGCGTTGAGAGATCAGAATAGAACTTTGGAAATATTAAAGCGCAAATGGTTAAGGGTAAAAGGTCAGAGTTCAAAGGATCATCACTTGATGCATAGTAACATAGTATCGCATGTTACACGGCTAGACGTTTCGACACCATCGCATCCCTCCTTGCTAGGTTAGGTTTGGTATAGAGGTCACTGTAGCTATGGGGAGCACAATCAATGTTTTGATCAACTCTGGCAGCCGCAATAGTACTTTCGCACTAATATACGCTCCACACTTATTATTGCTTCCTTGTCCCTTCCTTCACGGCTAGATTTAGGTGCTCCCTGGCGGCATGAAATTATCATCTCCTTTACTGTCCGCACAACCAGCGTAACGCCGCCAGTGCCATTTGCTGTGGCATGTGGCGCTGCTCCAGGATCTTTTTCTTCGTGCCTTCTATGCGACAGTCATTTTCGCGCACTCCTTAATAAAATTTCGAAAGCACTCGTATCTGCCTCCGGGCAGAAAAGCGAAACCAGTAGCGTTGATTGCAGGTATTGATGCTCAGTCACGTGGCACTTTGTGGCACCCGTGCTAGACATCACTTTTTGTCATCCTGAACCTGGTGACATTTATTTGTCACTTTACTGTGGTGTGACGCCAGCCACTTTTTGCAGGTCGCCCTAAATAAAAATTATTTGTCACGTGACTCCAGGGTGCAGTCATCATATTTTTCAAGTCATTCTGGATCGCATAACCACTTCTTTGTTAAGTAACTCAGGAACGACGTCATTGCTTTTCACGAGTCGTCCGGAATCATGTGACACTGGCATAACTTCGATGTAGCACCATAATTTCTTGCGAATCATTCTGAACTACTGACACTGTGTCATCCTAAATCATGTGGCCCTTATCTGGACTTAGCCTTGATGTCATATGATTAGTAGTCGACAGGTAAACTCTCATGCGCTGCATAAGCGATTTTTCATCTTTGTTATTTTGCGCCTCATGACATATTATGTATGGCATATCAGGCTACTTATGATTACGCGGACAGTGAGAACGGACTGAGCATTGCGCTATACGACATTACACTACTAACATATATATGAATGATGAGACGACATGCACCGTCACATGAGGCCACGTAATCATTTAGAACTACGAGTTCCGGCGACATATTCTGCGGATAACGTGAGGCAACGGCTTTTGCTTCCGGTGAAAAATATAAGGTTTTCACCTTAATGAAGGACCCCGCCTAGGTGGCGCAATGCTTACGGCGCTCGACTACTGTTCCCAAGGACGCGGGATCGAATCCCGGCCTAGGCGGCCGCTTTTCGTTGGCGGCGAAAAGCAAGGTGCCCGTGTGCTGTCCGTTGTCAGTGCACGTTAAAGAACCCCAAGTAGTCAAAATTTTCGGAGTCCTCCACTACGGCGTCTCTCATAGCCTGAGTCGCTTTGGGACGTTAAACACAAACCAACCAACCAACCTTAACGAAGGGAGGAGGTGAAGGGTGGCAGTTCCTGGCCCTAATTACCGACTCGCGAGGAGCCTGTCGGAACGTCAGACAAGATTGGACTCCCTTACTAGCCTATAAAATTTACTTAAATTGCATACGGGATACGGACCCCGCACACCGCTACCTTATATGGGCCCCTGCTCATCAGGGTTTGTCAGGAAACGAGGCAGCAGACGCAGCCGCCCGCGCGCTCTCTCACCGGGCTGTTTTCTCCTCCCTACCCGATCAGGAACCCGATTTTAATCCGGCCTACACCTTCAAAGATATCACGACGTACTATCAAAATTGTCATCGCTTTTATCCCAGCCCATGTAAAGGTCTCAAAAAGGCGGATGAGCGGCTCCTTCTCCGCCTTTTCACCAATACATTGCTGTGCCCGGCAGCCTTAAAACATTTTGACCCCTCCTTTAGTGGCAGCTGCACACACTGTGGAGCGGTGTCTTCTGACATCTATCACATGGTGTGGGCCTGCCCCTCCGACCCGGCTATTCCCCCCATCCCCAACCCAACCCGGGAAAACTGGGAGGCGGTCCTGCTCGGCTGCCACGACTTACAGGCCCAACAAGCCTTAGTCGGAAGCGCCCAAGCGGCGGCAACCACCACTGGGGTCCCTAACTAGGGACCTCCACCTAGTGCTTGTAAGGATCGGTCCCTTATGGGCCGATCCAAACATACCTCCTGGCCCTTGTGTAAATAAATGTTCTTACCACCACCTCCTACGGAGCTGGGATGGTAGGTCAACGCCGCATGCGGCGGGGGCTAACCAGCCACCGAATTTTTATCTGTTCTAGGCCGTCATTGCACCCGCCACCGCTTAGGTGGTGGACTACGGCTGTTGCGGCGCGCGTCTTTCTCTCCCTCTTCTCTACTTTCTCTCTTCTGTCCGCACGAGGCAGCGGAGGTGGCTCAGCTAGCCCCGCCTAGGTGGTGCAGTGGTAAGACGCCCGGCTACTGTGCCGGAGTACCCGGGTACGAACCACGACCTACTGTATAAGGCAGTAGGTCGTGGTTCGAGCCCGATCTCGGCGGCGGCGTTTCGATGAAGGCGAAACGAAGAGGCGTCCGTGTGCTGTGCGATGTCAGCGCACGTTAATCTCCAGGTGGTCGAAATTACTCCGTAGCTGTCCACTACGGCTCCTCTTTCTCTCTTCCCACTTTCACTCCCACCTTCCTGCCTTCTCTTACGGCCCCGCCGGGGTGGCGCAGTGGTTACGGCGCTCGACTACTGTTCCCAAGGACGCGGGATCGAATCCCGGCCTCGGCGGCAGCCTTTCGATGGAGGCGAAAAGCAAGGCGCCCGTGTGCTGTGCGATGTCAGTGCACGTTAAAGAACCCCAGGTGGTCGAAATTTCCGGAGTCCTCCACTACGGCGTCTCTCATAGCCTGAGTTGCTTTGGGACGTTAAACCCCACAAACCAACCAACCAACCCTTTTCTTACGGCGCGGTTGAGGTGTCTACAGAAAACAAGTGAGACAGTTATCGCGCCTTTCCCTTCCTATAAATAAATAAATCAAATCAATCAATCAGGTGGCTCAGCTACAGAGCCCGTAGCAGGCCCATGCATTTTCTTTTCATTCTTCCTACAGCAACAACTACAACAACAACACACTTTATATCCGTGTGCTGTGCGATGTCAGCGCACGTTAAAGAACCCCAGGTGGTCGAAATTTCCGGAGTCCTCCACTACGGCGTCTCTCATAGCCTACGTCGCTTTGGGACGTTAAACCCTAAAACCAAACCAAACACACTTTATATAAACGGCTCAGTAAGTGCCTCCCTTTTTGGCCGACCGAAAAAAAGGGAGGACAGAGTTAGATGTGGTTTTGCTTTGTTCTTTTGAGGAAATGAAAATCATAGTGTTTCTCACTCTTCTCGTGGACACTTGAACCACACTGTAAGGGAAGGAGGAAGGTGGAAGTCAAAGGAGAAAGACAGGAAGAGGTACCGTGTCGGAGGGCTCTGGAGTGATTTGGACCATGTAGGGAGCGCTAAAGGCGTTTCAATAGATTCCTGCTAGGTGGCACAGCACATGGACGCCATTTTGCACATTGATCAGCCACCATCGAAACGCGGCTGCCGCGGTTGGGTTCTCAAACAGGTATTCCGGTCAGTAGCTGAGCGTTCTGAGCCACAACGAAAACAAAACGTTAAAGTCACGCGACTTAGTTTGATTAGGTCAAATCCGAATTAGGTGCTCTAGCAGTTGGGTTTTCATTTCAGTTTCGTGTAGCACATACTCATCATCATACAGTCGTAATCTGCCGCGTTTTGTGTACGACCAAGCGACAAAGTCACATTTTAGTCAAGCCGTATAGTATACCTGCGTGAACTACGAGTAGTTGTCTCAATTGGGATGCGAGGGTCCCGGTGAGTTCTGTTCCCATATCGAAAGAGCTGACCAAGTTGGCAGCTCCTGCTGATTCGCATGTGGCATCGTGAAGTAACAAAACTGACGTCACAGATAACTGTGTGTCACAGCAGCGTCATGGCTGCACGAACCTGAAGGGTTCAGACATCACACAACGCCTAAATGGCTGCGAGGAAGATCTATTATGCTAGCACATTTAATGGTGCCGTAGTGGAAGAGCCCATATAAATTTTGGCTACTGCACTCCCCTATGGTTTCAGTTTGGCGTTTTCAGTCGAGTTCTATAGCGTATTTTGAGCAACGGAGGGCGCGTTGTAATTATTGTATTCATGGCACGTCTGTTCCACTTCATAAAAGCGTTTGAGATAACTGCGGCACTAGCACTGGGGGAATGCGTAAGCATTTTTTGCGGAAAAAGAGGCACAGAAAAAGAAGAGGCTTCTGGTTTGTGACATCACACTATGACGTAACACCCCATGGAAGTTGGGAGCCTTGTGAATTCCCGTAGACGTCGAATTTACCCGCTTGGCCATTCGACGCCTGATTGACTTAATTGGTTCTAATTAATTAACGTTTTACTGCGGATGCGTCAAATTCTTCCTTAGCGAAATTTTTACATTATCTATCATGTACAACCTTATAACTCGTTTCGTTCGAACGTATTCCTGCCAACCAACTTCTGGTGACACGACCTTGTTGTTTTTGTGGCTGTAGGAAGAAAGAAAAGAAAATGCACGGGCCTGGTACTGGCTCTGTAGCTGAGCCACCTCCGCTGCCTCGTGCGGACAGAACAGAAAATAGACAAGAAAGAAACGAAGAGGGAGAGAAAGACAAGCACCGCAACAACATTCGTCGTCCACCACCACCGAAGCGGTGGCGGGTGCTATGACGGCCTACAACTGATAAAAATCAGTGGCAGGCTAGACCCCGCCGCAAGCGGTGGTGACATACCTGCCCCAACCCCATCAGGGGAAGGATCTACTATTGAAAACATACTCGACGTCATTATTTGGCACGCATTTTGATCACAGCGAGATATTTTTTATCTAGCGCAACCATTCGTTTCCTTATCACTTGTTTGTTTCGAGCGTAATCCTGCCGCTGGTGACACCACATAGCCGACGTCTTATTGGCTTAATTGGCTCTAATTAACTAACCATTGTGCCTGCACCAATTTCCCAAGCGAGATTTTTTTATCCTCTATCTAGTGCAACTGCTTGTTTTCTCATTACTCATTTCGTTCGAATGTAATCCTGCCGACAAAATTCTGGGGACACTATCTTGAAGACATACTCACTTAATGCTTACGCATTAAAACAGATAACTACTGTTAAATCGTCGGCGGCTGCGACCCTGCCGCCGGCGGTTGCGTTTTCATCGAGGAGAAACGGAGATGCATCCGTGTGCTGTGCGGTGTTAGTGCACATTAAAGATCCCTATGTGGTCGAAATTACTTCATTGTTCTCCACAACGGCTCTTTTTTCCCTCTTGATATTTTCCCTCCCACTTTCCTCCCGTCCCACATCACGCAGTTCAGTTGTTCACAGAACAAGTGTGACATATACGGCGCTTTTCGTTTCATTAAACCAATTATTATTGTTACTGTGGCATAGTAAACAGCTTTTAGATAGAGTTCTATTTGTCCTTTCATCTGCATCTTTTCGTCCTTAAATGGTACAGCGCGTCGATTTACAATCACAGAAGCTCTGGCTTACGGATAGCACGCTTCCCATAAGCCCCACTCACCACTACACGCGCACGTTCATTACATATGGTTTGCGCGTACATCGTAGCGGCCACCATTGTTGAGAAATAAGAGCGACGGAAACATGCGCATTTTTCTACTCCGCTTTTGCCGTGTGTTCTGATCTGCACAATGGTAGGCATGCCATGGGCTTCATCATGGCAGCCAGGAAATCGTGCAAGCGATGTGCAATGAAGTTCTATTTATGAGTTATGCGACTCAACTACACTAAGCAGAAATTGCTCATGTTGTCATTACACAAATTACCGTACGCGCAGTAAAATGCCAGTCGCACAAATGATAAGCAATTCTGACCGGATTTCTGGTTGGACATCCTCGGGCGAGACCTTTGCTGCAGGTTTAGCAGCACTTGTCAGATCAGGAGGAAGCCGTCAACGTAGCGTAGAGGTTAGACTCCGATGGAACGTGGTCTCCGGACTTCGCGACGGTCCTGACCCTTACACAGCTGCCCCAGGGTGAAGCAGATGGTGGCCCTGGTGCGCCGCCTGTATCGAACACTGCTTGAGGTACTTCAGGCTACTCTTATAGTTTCCGTCGTCTTCCACCTCTTCGACTTTCCTGCAAACGAAACCAAACTCTTCGTCATCTTCACTTTTCTCTACCAATGCCTGTTAAAATGGCGATCTTTCAGCTCCTAACTGCCATGAGTGGGTAACGCTGGCTGAAGAAAAGAAACAAAAGTTCGAAAGGATTTGAGTTGCCTCAAATTTTGTTAGTACTTACATAATTACCATCACAGCTACGGACAGATTTCTTTGCTAATTGTATTCCAAATTTACAAAATACCAAATTTTTTCTTCGTATTTTTTCTTTCAATCACTTTTGTGATCTTAAATCCTATGTTATTGTTTAGTTGTCAATTACTTTAATGCACTAATTCAGTTTGTGTAGAACATTTGGCAGTTCACACTGAACCCTGGCCAATCCCTCTTCGTGGGTATGTGCCAAATATCAAGGCAGAAGAAGAAGAAGAAGGCATATCCCTTGGGACAGGAGCAAGCTCCCGCCTGAAAAATGCCTTCTAAAACACTATTTCGTACGGAGTGAAGCGGGTGGCCTATATTGCGCGCGCCATAAGCAATCGTTTACACTAAGATCAGGGGTGTGATTACTTTATTTCCCCAAAAAATAAACATGTTTTTAAAATGTTTGTTTCGCTTTTGCTGTCAAAAACCACACTTCTGGTTTCCGGGAATGCCAAGTTCACCTAAACACCCACAATGCAGCTGGGGGCATAAAAATACACAGGCGCTGTACACCTCGATGGCTGGAACCGTGACATTGTTACTGAGAGAACGCGTCGAGGCTACCCTTTGTCGAAGCATCGTCGCAACGCTTTGGACCGTGGAGTCTTTCTTGCCCTACGCCCCGGATACCTAACGAGGGTACCTCCAGTGACACCACTCGTCGGCATCAATTGTAAGTCAAGCACTATCGGGAACAAAAGTCTTTGGACCGTACGTTCGGCAATTGTGGACTAGAAGCACGATGTAAACGAATTATCACCTTATTTTTCTAACATACATGAAAGAACTGACGTCTAACATAGGCAAGTATGATCCGAGACCGCTGTGGTTGCAGTTTGCGTGGTCCAGAATTTTGAGGTTAAGGCCTTTCTCGGCTCATGATTGATTGATTTATAGACAGAGAAAGGCGTGGTAACCGTCTCACTTGTTTTCTGTGGACACCTCAATCGCGCCGTAAGAGAAGGGAGGAAGGTGGGAGTGAAAGTGCAAAGAGAGAAAGAGGAGTCATAGTGGAGGGCTACGGAAAAATTTCGACCGCCTGGAGATCTTTAACGTGCGCTGACATCGCACAGCACACGGACGCCTCTTCGTTTCGCCTCCATCGAAAGGCAGCCCCCGAGTTTTTTTTTCTCGGAGCTCATGGAACGAAATCCCGTGCGCCCCTTATCGAACACAACCACCATTTCATTGAACGCATCAAAGTTCACCGCTGTTTTATAATTTGTTTAAAGGAAACAAAAGGCTCTGTATCTGTCACACTCAGAATCTCACTATCATCCTCACGGCAGGCAAGATGAATTATGAAGAGCGTTTCACTATCCGGTTGGTTTGTGGGGTTTAACGTCCCAAAGCGGCTAAAGCTATGAGGGACGCCGTGGTGGAGGACTCCGAAAAAAAAAAATCTGATTTGTTTATAGGAATTCGACCACCAGTGCATTGTGTGGAGGGGGGGGGGGGGCAATAGTGTATTAAAGCGGGTTCAAGGAATGTATATACAGTCAGCCACAAAGACATTCTTTTTTAAACTTTACACATCTACCTTATCTGTCAAAACGTGGCTTCGTGCAAAAGGAACTTTTGTGTCATGGTCAGTAGACTGTCGCCTTTGTCAGCAGCCGGAAACAATAGATCATTGCTTTGTGTATTGCCGTGATTCAGTGTTTTTTTTTTTTTGGGGGGGGGGGGGCATTCTTCAATGGACTCTCAAAAAGGACATTGATATTACGCCCTATACTATAACATTTTTGTCTACAATGGAAAATCCTGAGGTGCATGTGACATTTTTGTGCTCATGGGACTTTTTAGCCTGTGGAAGAGCCGCATGATCGCCACGCAGAGCCACCACTTTCATCAATGCGCATCATAGCACATTGTTCTCTGAACAATGTGCTATGGTGCGGGAGGTATGCATGATTCTGTTCTCTGAACCTCTGAGCAGCGTCACCTGGCGACAGATAGCGGAAATATTGTAAAATTTAAGAAGAGCGCATTTTAAAGATGCTCCACTCGTTGCTTCAGTGACGCAATGGATTGACACTACTTACCTGCACACTGAGCGAATAAAACATCGG
>JAJIZL010018619.1:390017-425834 GCA_023969395.1 Amblyomma maculatum
GATCCCGCGTCCTTGGGAACAGGACGCGGGATCGAATCCCGGCCTCGGCGGCAGCTTTTCGAGATTCGATCCCGCGTCCTGTTCCTTAGGAATAATGCTACGACCAGACCAGTCTTTCGAGACATCACTGTGAAAGTCGTCCATTAATATGGTTGACTGCATTTTCACACAAGATTACGACACTACAAGAGTTTCGTTCCTCTCTTTTGCACTGGTTTCAATCATAGAGAACTTGCCTAATAGCGAGGAAAACCGGTGCAAAAACGATTACCTGCGAGCAGTGCAGTGTTATCGGTGACTGTAGCATATACGCAACAAATACCGTGAAACGCGGCGGTACCACAAAGAGAAAATCTGACGGCTGTGTTTATAGTGCCTTTAAAACCTAAAAAAACCTAAGCCATCGCATTACGCAAGAGAAGAGCAACAAGCAGTGATTTCCTAGTACCTACCCTCGTTTTTCTTAAGGCATTCCCCGAATTTCTGAGTAATTTTGTTCGTACGGATGACTGCAAAAATCACTGCTGCTGCCTGTGTACCCTCAATACTGTCTCCCCAGATCAAATAGTTAATCAAACATTATTATTAATTTCAGTTCCTGACGAAAACTCTAGAAAAAGGCTTGATGTGTGGGAACTGCCATACGTCAAACGTAATGTAGAGTGCGTTGTGAGGACATTTTTTATAGTACCTCTTTCCCGCGGTGCAACCCATATCGGCGAAGGTGGCTGACAATAACATAGCTTATAAGCGGGATTTGATGGTGAAGAATAATGCGAGCCTGAACACGACATTCTCATGTAATGAGTGATTGTGAGAAGCGTCTAAGATGATGACGAGTTTTGACCGGAGACGTGTTAATGTCAGACTGAAGCTACAGGAGCCATTCCTTATTCACATACACGTACGCACTTACACAAAAACAGATAGATGCATCAGCGACACGCCACATTGCTTACAGCACTGACAAAGCAAACATAACACAAGTGAAGAAATGAAGAATTGGTTGTTTTGTGGTTTGTAGGGTTAAACGTCCCAAAACGACTAAAGCTATGAGAGACGCCATAGTGGAGGGCTCCGGAACTTTTGACTATCTGGGGCTCTTTAACGTGCATTGACATTGCACAGCACACGGGCTCTTAGCTAGTCGCCTCCATCGAAAAGCGGCCGCCGAGGTAGGGATTCTATACCTCATATTTGCGCACAGTAGTCAAGCACCCTACCGCTGCACCGCCCGGCGGGCCAAATGCAAAATTAACCATTCACATTTAATGTGTGAGAGAATGCACTATTAGGTGCATTATTTTCTTTGTGAATAAAATCAAGTCAGCGCATGAACCTCTTGTGCATGCTGTTGTACGTAGCAGCTAATCTTCTCCAATAATAGGAGTCAACCATCATTAAGTGTTGACGACTTTACCGACCATTGCGGCCACGCTTACTTAACGTTATCATGCACCACCGCTAGAACTCCTTTTAAGAATACGCAGGGCAAGAACTTAACTTTGAGACTTGAAGCCAGTTTTGAAAAAAGCCTCATATTGTGCCCTTACCAATTGCCATAGAAAATGCTATTTCGTGAGGGTCACTCATAGAACGTCTCATAACGCTCCCGTGATGACAGAAACAAAGCGGGCCTTTGTTAGACGTCAGCACAAGCACAGAAGTATAGGACTCAAATGGATGCTCTGCTCACGTAAGTCGGCTTCTGATAGGGCTGCTGAAAAGGCTGGTCAAGAGGCCGCTTCATATTCTGCTGTGGCTGCATCTTCCTTCCAAATTAGTTGGTGGGAGCTGGGAATACTTTCACCGAGGACGGCTGTTGGCAGGAACGCAAAACACGGTGTTCGCAACACCTTCTTCTTCGAAACACGCGCTTCTCGCGACACATGGCACGCGAATGCGCTGTAGCATATGCCTTGTTTCAGAATAGGCTGAAGTGGCCTGAAATAAATTAAATGTGAGCAACGATGAAATATAAGTCTTGAAAAAACTTGCTTTCGTAGAATAATTTTTTTTAAAGCTACATAAAAATCGCCAACCAAATTTTGGTTGTTGAAAAACAGAAAAATTGTTGTCGTTTTACTTTGGTTACCCCAGTTGAATTGCGATAGCAACGGCGGAAGCTTCTTTTGCCTGGTAGATTATCACGGCCTATCAGTGTATCATGCTACATTATTGGGGTCACTTAAGCTCATCCTTTAAAGGTATGACGCGAGAGCGTAAGTTACCAGTCTTTTTCTCCTCCTCCTCCTCCTCCTCCTCCTCCTCCTCCTCCTCCTCCTCCTCCTCCTCCTCCTCCTCCTCCTCGGCTGTTCAAGGTCAAGTGTGGCTCCGCCGAGACCACACGACGGCTCGAAACCTGGCGCAGTATTGCTATCGCAATAAAAGAGATGGTTCCACTCCAACAGTTGATCTTGTTGTCTTCATCAACACAAGTTCATGAACTAAGATGAACTAGAAGAAGAAGTAGAAGCTGAAGGGGAGGAAGAAAGAAAAAAGAGAAGGAAGAAAGGGCTCGTAAAGGTTTCTGATGGTTTACACTTCCAAATTATGTGATCGAGGGTCGCTCTGTCATCGCAATACTTATGCCTATCGTCCGTGGCCTCGGGGAACGTGCGGTTCGCGATAACCGGATGAAGGTACGTGTAGGTTCGCAATCGTCTCCGCACAATTGCCTGTCTGTTTAGGTTTTCGTCTGTTGGGTACCATTCTGTGTTCCAGTTTATAATGTTGTATAATTTACCTATATTTTAGCAGGCGCTCTCAGCTCTTTCGGTCTTTGAAGTACCGCCTAGTTGCTCGGTGGTAAAGATCTCGAGCAAACTCCTGGTGCGCATCGTTTTCGGTGACGGCTGTGTGAGCCGCTGGTGTCCAAATTTTCTGAATATTTCTCTTCAACCTTCTCTGACCAACTATATTGGCCGCAGCGGGAGAGATTCTCCTCTTGCTAAAATTTTGGATGGCAGTTTGTCGTCGCTTATTACTAGATTTGCTTTAATTCCAACGCTATCGCAACTCCTTCAGAAGCTTCCATGCTCCGCTCGCGCGGGGTGGCTGCCGCATGGTGTTTCCTCGGCCGTTGACGACCGCCGGCGCTGGCATCGTGATGCCGCCACCACCTACGGCCGCATCCTTATAGGCTACCTCACCTTCCGAAATTTTTCCGAGTTTAATTTCTAGAGCCTCGGCCATCTCTGGGCTTCGGCCTTCAGTCTTTGTCTTGTTTTGGATGCATACTTTTCGGCAAGGCGGAAATTTTTAGGTTTCCTCAGACGTTCCTGTTTATTTCTACCTTTTTATATAGGGCCTGTGTAGACAATGGCTTGAGTGTTTCTGTATTTTGCCAAGCTGTTTTTCCGTTTCCGACCTATCGTTTCAGAACGAAACAGCTAGCGCGACCTTTTTTCAATAAAAGTTTAGCCTGCCACTACATAACCTTGTCATCGAAAACCCATTCAAGGCACACAGCTGGAAATATTTAGCAGCCATATTGAAAGACGAAGCCAACGAAGTTTTCAATGTGGGCATTTTTTTTTTTTGCATCACTATTTGACAGCTTTATTCATTGCTGAACTAGATGCTATAACTGCCTGCGGAAAAGAAGAGTCAGAAAGGCATATTTTGGAGAGCGCTTAACTGAAGTGCGTTTCAGATGCGTGCATAAGTATAATGTTGGTTGATAGATTTAATGAAGTTGACGTTTTAAGCAGCCTCACTGAAGATTCTGGTGCAGTTATTTTAAATCGCACTGCTGGTTGAGCTCTTGAAAACTTCTCAGAAGCCCTGTAATTTTATCTTCCACCAGGAATTTCGCACATTTAATAGAAAAAATGAAAGAAAAAAAATGCATTGCTCTCTGCCTAGCGCATGTTTTATGGACGTAATGGTACCTCACTGTGGTGATACTAGGAGCGATTTCCTTGATCCTCGCTCGTTTGTTAACGTGTGCAGTTATATAGATGATTAGCTTTTGGGTATGAAATCGGCGAAATGCAATCACAATAAAGTAAAGAAAAATTGTTTTCAGGTGTTCAACTCTGTCCATGGTCTGGAGTTCACATGTGGGAAGACTGACAAGGCAGAATGTAGTACCTCAGTTCTTGGTTTAAAATTGTGTCCTGGATGTATTTGTCTGGAGCCAAAAATAACTTTTTGCCATGATTCGGCCGACTGTGAGGTATTCAAGAGGGGTGATTATTCCCAACTGCACCTCGCGGCCTTCGACAAGTACCAGAACAAAGTTTTCGACAAGTATACAAACGCAGATGCAGTACATGAATAAGGCCAGTTTCCCAAACGAAATCAGTGCTCAGTTGTGGAAAGCTTCGTAAAAAAGGTGTGTGTTTTGGTAGGCGTAAACAAAAGGCTTCACAGACAAGGAGGCCGACGGTAGTATCCTGCTTATACATAACGCGCGCGTCGCAGTGACTTAAGAAGTGATCAAAAAGTACAGGATACCTGCCATTTTTTTCAGCAACTAATACGCAATTGCTATACAAAGATCTCAATAAATCAAGCGAACTACCTGACTCGAAAAGGAGCATGCCATTCGTTTCACTACGTGCAGAACAGGTGTTGATTATGAGATCGTTCTCTCGTGTAAAATCTCTATGTCGGCCAAACAGGCCGGCGCTTGAACGACAGCTTGTAGAACAGCGTACAGTGCAATTTGTAACTGCTTTTGGTGACATAAGGTAACACTGAAAAAGATGAAGGAATAGTGGTTTACACTTTAACTCCACTGTCACTCGTTTTAGGGCAGCATTATAGGGAGATTGCAGAGGCTTACTGCACTAATAAAACTTAAGGGAAGTTTAAACTCCATCTTTAAGTGTCTGACTCGAAAGCGTGATTGTATCCTATCTCAGGGTCGTATTCCGTATCCTCGTTTGCATAGATACGCATATTCAGGAACCCCTTGATTGGTGCCTGTATTATCTCTCACATTTACATGCAGGCGTCATCTACATGGGCACCTATATAGCCCCGCTTTACCTAAGCGTCCGGACGGGCCTGCATTGTCTAGGAGTAGCATGTTACTCAACGTTCAAGAGCGCTGAAAGGATGATTTTCACCTTAGCTTTCCATCCCAGATGGGAAGCTCGAGCTGGCAGCTTGCTTTCTCCTTTGGTCTCACGACATCACACAACCCCGCCAACAGTACGTACCAGGCAATCACGCCTGCCATCTACCCACCCTCCAGAGCCATGTCCTTGATTTGTCGCTTCCAACCCCGACAACATCGACAGTGACAACTTCAACTTCGAAAATGCCAGTTTTTCTACAGAATGGGGCGTTCAGCGCTATTGCATCGAAGAAGAAATGCGCTGAGGTGAGTGTCATTTGCTGGTTTTATCACGGAAGGAAATTGTTTACTTGGATATATGCTCATGCAATGCTTTCGTGAGCGAATTCTCATACTGATGTTTGATACGAAAGCGTTGCTAGTCCCATTAAGCGAAAATACATGTCTGTCTGGCAAAATATGTGTTGTAGGCACTTTGATCTTTCTTAAGTGTGATAAGATGAATAAGCCCTTCCTGCGACTGTCACCATTTTTTTCTCCTGTACTAGTTTTTTTCCTCTTTTACTCGTGACTTACTGTTTTCGATGTTCTAAAGCATGACGCGGCCTGATATTTAAACTTTGCGGCCTTTTTGCGCATGTTCTTAACAATTTCGACGCCAGTGGCTGTTTTGAAGTCGGCGCATTATATCGACGCCCTTGGCTATATTGACGTTGAATTGATGTTTTATCTATTACTTTATTTATAGATACAGAGCAAAGAAAAATGGAAGTGGAACAGCGCAAAGGAAGCAATCCGCAGTACAATCGAAACAAAAAAGAAAAAGAAAAAAAAATGCAAAATAAAGCTATAATGACAACCAAGATATTTGGTCAGTCCTATTCCCATAAAAGTGCCCCGAATTTAGTTCCAAATAAATCAACACAATCAACATTCACATTGCTTCTGGGAGGCGGTTCCATGTTTCAATAGCACAGGGAAAGAATGAGTATTTAAATGTGTCACAACGCAACGAAAATGGTCTTATGCACCTGTGATGGTTAATTCTGTATGAATGCAAGAAGAATGGCATGATGTACTTCGTTTTATCTATGTTTATACGCCCGTTGTACGCTACGTTATACGTTATACGTCATACGTTTTGCGTTATACGCTATTGTACGGCGAGTATATAAAGTGAATAAAACGGAGTCTCATGCGCTGTGTTCTCTCTAGTTTATCAACGAGATAGGATTTATGCAGGGACAATACGATACTTGCATACTTATGTGTCGGCTGAATTAGGGTTTTGAAAGCAGTTAGTTTGACTCGAGGTGGTGCTGTAGCCAATTTTCGACGCAAAAAATTGAGCTGCCTGAAAGCCGTTGTGCATGTGTTGTCAATGTGAGTAGCTCAGTTGAGTGTGCTTGAGAACGTCTCACCTAAATATTTTACAGTGTCTGATCTTGTCGTGTAAGTGTATATGCTCGCTATGTTCTATGAGTAAAGCTGATGCATGCTGTTTTGTTGACACTGAGTTTCATAACCCATTTATCACACCATTTCGCGATGTTGTTTAGTGAGATAGTTTAGTCTGATTTGATCATTCAGAGACCGAACAGTTGTGTAAACAACACAATCGTCTACGTACTGTTATGTTAGGCTCCACACATGATGGGATGTCGTTAATATACACACACAAAAAAAGAATGAACCCGAAACAGACCCTCTGCGGAACATCAGAAAACACCTCAATGATGTCAGACTCAACATTGTTAATACATATTTGGATCGAAGTGATAGATAAGATGATATCTACGCAACTGTGCTTGAGTCTATGCCATTTAAGTTTTTCAATCAGTTGCAATGAAGGACCCTATCTCAAGCTTTGGAGAAATCTGCAAATATTGTGTCTGTTTGAAGCCCTAAATTATATATTTCTGCAAAGTATGGGCAAATTAGAGAAGCTGTGTTGTCGTAGAAAGGCCTTTCCTGAAGCCATGTTGTTTAGCGTAAATAAGGTTATTGAGTTCTAAATGAGTAATTATGAATTTGTTAATGGTATGCTTCATTACTTTCCAACAGCGGCAAGTAAAAGAAATTATTCGGTATGTGTCTATGTGTAACCTGTTACCATCTTTGTGAACGAGAATTACTTTTTGAACGAGCCAGTCTGAAGGCAGCGCAGCTGACTGAAGGGATGCCGTAAATATAATTTGTGAGAATGGAGCTAGCTGCTAAGCACACCGCTTTAGGAACGCAGTGGGAAGGTTATCGGGACCGAATTTTTTTTCGTGTCAGTGTTCAAGAGGAGATTTAGTAGGACTGGCTCAGATATAACAACATCAGGCATGACCGAGTCAGGTGCAGACAAAACGTCTCTTGGACGAGAAGAACGTGTAAACACAGACTGGAAATGGAAGTTGAAAGCATTAGCGATAGCGTGTGCACCATTTGGGACAGATTCAAAAACTTAATTTGGGCTATTGGGTTTTCTGGTTTTGACAGATAGAGCCAGAACTTTTGCAGCTGTTCGCGCATGAAGTTTGTTAGAGTGTTGGAATCAAAGCTATCTCTTGCTTTCTTCAATTCCAGTTTCAACGTAGTAGGTAGGTGAGCAATGACTAGATGATTCTGTTTTTTTTTTCAGCACATTATTTGCAATTGTTTTCTCAAGCGGATGATACAGCGAGTTTCCCAGGATGTTTTCTGGCTAGTTATTTTACGTATGGTGGGAATAAAACTATCGTTACAATGTTTTATTGTACCCTCAAATGTTTCCCATAAACCATTAACATCATATGAAGGTATCTGGGATAAATACTCAAACGCTGTTTCGAAATAGTGTATGATGCTTACATTATCTGCTCTGTTGTAATTTTTGTATTCAATGTAGGGATAGTTTTACTTCAAACGCCTGTGTCGTTAGTCCGTAGGGGGTCAGTAAAATAATTTGGTGATCAGAAATACCATCTTCTATTCTAATTTACGGCTCGAGAGTGTTCGAAACAAATGCCAGGCCCAGCATTGCTGCGGTGTCCCCTTCTGTCTTCTTGAATGGTTTGGTTTGGCTTGTGGGGTTTAACGTCCCAAAGCGACTAAGGCTATGAGAGACGCCGTAGTGGAGGACACCGGAAATTTCGACCACCTGGGGTTCTTTAACGTGCACTGACATCGCACAGCACACGGACTTGTTGGATGAGTAACTAGCTGAGTTAATGAAAAACGAAACATCAGACTGATCAGGAGATCACAGCTTTCTTTTGTTTTTCTAGTGTCAAACGTATGTTTAGGCTAGTCTATTCCCGGAAGATTACAGTCGCCGGTCAATATCAGTTTAGTTCTGGCATTTACCTTGGTATGCAAGAAATCATGCAATTGCATAAGATATTCGACGGGAACGTTAGGACGCCTGTACACACCATTATCAGCACTGACGTGCCGTACGCGTTAAGGGTGCAAGACACATTCGCGGCCAGTTATGACTCCATGGCTTATAAGTGAAATGACGTGTTTGATTACTATGGCTACGCCTCATCGCGACAATCGCGATCTGTAAGAAAAATTCTATAAGACATTGAAACTAGTTCAGAGTTATTGATATCAGGGTGCAGCCAGATTTCCGTGATTACCATGATGTCAGGGGAGCACATGCAGCAAAAGTTATTGGAGTTTTTCTCTTTTCAAGGTCAAGTGGCCGCTGTTTTTTGGTCTTTTTCTCCTTCGGTCATTCATCAGTGCTGCTCGAGCCAGCTTCTTCATCTTTGCGTGTACGCTTAAGCAGAGTTCTTTTTTTTTTTTGTTTCACGTCATCCCAGTGTACAAGCTATCGCCAATTTTCAGCTTAATTAACCGATGGCTCACTTTTTAGCCTTTCGCACGATTAACCTTAGATGACTGCCACAATTTTTTTTTTGCACTTTCGAACAGCTGGCGAAGAGTACCAAGAAACAGATATGGTGTCGGGCTGCAGTTGGAAACAGTTTCGAAGTACCGCAGCTTTCTTAGAGAAATCATGTAAGCGGAGCATTACGGGCTGTTCTTTGTTTGTGGTTTTTCTTCCGAAACGATGAATACTTTCGAGCGACTTGACATTTACCCCTAGCGTCTCCTTAAATAAGCTTTCCGTTTAATGTTTGCTCATAGATGTGTTATTTTCTTCATCGTCTTCCTTTACACCAAAGATAAGGAGGCTATTGCGGCGGCTTCGATTTTCTAGGTCGTCATGTTTTTTTACTATGTACGTGTGACGCTTGTTTTGGCACGGCATTAATTGCTACCTCACACTTTTCTGCCTTATCCTAATGAGCTTTAAATGACGCTAGTGCTCCTTGGATAACTTAGCCTCGCTTTCATATCCTGTTATCTATTTTGAAGTAGAGTTTGAAATGTCTGAATTTCTGAAAACCTTTAGAACCTTATCAATCTTAGATCCAGAATTTTCAACATCACCACCCAATTGCAATAGCAGTCGCATGAAATGATTCGCAGCAGCGACAGAATAAACACCTGGGACTCGGCAGCATTACTAACCTAACGTGTTTAGCCCTGTCAATTCCCGGGAGATTAATATCGCTGGTTAATATCAGTTTAGTTCTGTCATTCACCTTGGTATGTAAGAAATCATGCATTGAAAGCCTCGTCAGTGGTCTCTCGAGTTAATTCTAGGCCATCCTTTTTTTGCCTCTAATTAATTAACTAATTATTCCACATCAGCAAAATTTTGCACGGGGATATTTTTTTTTTCACCTCTACTTTATACAATGATTCTTTTACTGATCAATAATTTCATATCTTTACAATGATTCTGTGACACCCTCCGCTGACGTACTGTCATGAGCAATATGAGCAAGAACACACGAGCGCGAGGCAGATAGCCTCGAAACCCACTTGGGGCGATACGGTGCGGCCGCTGTGGGAAACAAAAGGGAAAGGCGCAGTTAACGGAACCACGGCTCCCTTTCTACTTTGTTTCCCACAGCGGCCGCACCGTATCGCCCCAAGTGGGTTTCGAGGCTATCTGCCACGCGCTCGTGTGTTCTTGCTCATATTGCTCATGATAGTACAAATCCTGACCACACTCATGAGCCCATAAAGAATTTCGTCTTAAAACCACCGGCGTTGCTCGGGCAGCTGATATTTGGCAAGTGGTATTGCAGATCATTGACTGGCCAAATTTGCAGGAGCTATCAAATGGGTCGCACAG
The DNA here is from genome assembly GCA_023969395.1 of Amblyomma maculatum. Taxonomy (NCBI): domain Eukaryota; kingdom Metazoa; phylum Arthropoda; class Arachnida; order Ixodida; family Ixodidae; genus Amblyomma; species Amblyomma maculatum. The sequence continues at coordinate 400,232 of JAJIZL010018619.1, forward strand.
TTGTGTTAGGCTCTTCGGATCTCGAATAAGACACGCTACTCAAGTCATTCAGACACGTTTGTATGGCTTGGTTAATAATCATCATCAGCCTGATTATACCCACTGCAGGGCGAAGGCCTCTCCCATATTTCTCCACTTAACCCGGTTCTGTGCTAGCTGCATCCACTTGACCCCTGCGAACTTCTTAATCTCATCCGCCCACCTAACTTTCTGCCGCCCCCTGCTACGCTTTCCTTCCCTTGGAATCCAGTTTGTTACCCTCAGAGACCATCGGTTATCCTCTCTTCGCACTACATGTCCTGCCTATGTCCATTTCTTCTTAATTTCTACTAGAATGTCGGTAACTTGAGTTATTTCTCTGACCCACTCTGCACGCTTTCTATCTCTTAATGTTATCCCTACCATTTTTCGTTCCATAGCCCTCTGGGTTGTCCTCAACTTAAGTAGGACTCTCTTGGTTAGCCTCCACGTTTCAGCCCCATAGGTGAGTACAGGCAAGATGCAACTGTTGTATACTTTCCTCTTGAGCGATACCGGTAAGCTGCTAGTCATAATCTGCGAGTGCTTGCCAAATGCGCTCCATCCCAATCGTATTCTTCTTGTTATTTCCTTTTCGTGGTCTGGATCTGCGGTTACTACCTGTCCTAAGTAGACATATTCGCCTACTACTTCCAGTATTTCGCTACCTAATGTAAACTGCTGTTCCTTCCCGAGGCTGTTGAACATTACCTTAGTCTTCTGCATATTGATTTTCAAGCCTACCTTTCTACTTTTCCTGTCTAGGTCATCAATCATTATTTGCAGTTCATCCCCCGAGTTGCTTAGCAAGGCAATGGCTTGGTTAAAGTTGGGCATTATATCGCAGCGCGCCGTTGAGAGGCAGGACCAGAATCAGTCGGATGCGCACCCAGCAGAATGTTTTTTTTTTTATTTTAAGGCGAAAGTCTTTGTACGCTCATAGAACGAAATCCTGTGCTCGAGAGTTGTGCGTAAGATCTGTGCGCAAGATCTGTGGGCGAGATCTGTCATATTGTGCGATATTCCACGAGATTAGTTCCCAACTAGCGTTCCTACCGTCTGTATTGCCACACTTCAACGCGCGACAAGGAACGTCACGCGACAAGAGTGATGGTGTACCATCCAAACACACTTGCCGGCGAAAGTGTGACAGATACTGCGCCTTTCCCTTCCTGTAAATGAGTTATAATTACATGTAGCCGTGCAACGAAAGCCGATAAGAGGCAAATGATAGGAGAGGAAGGGTAGGCTTTCGCCACTCTGATCTTAAGGGTCATCTAAGAGAAATTTTTTCTACGTCCTAGTGTCAACCCAGAACCTCAACGTTCCCGTCACACCACTTCTGTCTCTGCACCTTTTTCCACCACCGTCCAGGGAGGGCTATGCTGCGTTATTTTGTTACTCCCGGGAACGTGTGCATGCGTGTTGCTACTACTTAGAGTGTGCCAGTGTGCCACTGGCAGGTGGTAGCTTGCCGGTGACATGGCCAGGCACTGGGTATATAGTTTGTACTGGGTGGTGGTGGTGAACTCATTTATTGAGCCCAAAAACAGGGGACCAGTCAAAGGACCGGTTGCGCTGACTTAGAGGAGGTCGACGGGGATCCTTTGGGATGCCGCGGCCTCCACCGCGCGCTGGATAAGCCAGCGTTGGTCTGCTGGCTCGGAAGTACACAGGAGTGACTCCCACGTCTCTGGGGTGTTTGTGTTGTCTGTGTTGTAATGTGTACAAGTCCACACCATGTGTATGAGTGTGGCCGGAGTTGAGCAGTGTTTACACATGGGGGCTATCTGATCCGGAAAGATCCTGCTGTATAAGAGGGAGTGTGGGAAGCTGCCAGTTTGTAATTTCCCATTAAGCGAAACTCAGCCGTATTTAAGCCTGTCTGACTATGGACAAAAATCGCGTGTGCGTTTCACAGGTGGTACTCGACAGGTGACATGACCGGGCAATTATCAGCATTTCTTTGACGTCACGAGACCTAATGTAATCAATGAATTCGCAAGGGTTGTAAACATGCGGAACACATTACTCATTACTGTTGTTTTTCTCTATCAGCGTACTACATAAGGGGGTGGAAGGCAGCGAAAGAAGCGGAGCTCACGTCTTATGACAGAAATAGAGAAAATGTTTTTTGTTTCGCTGTGAGGAGGATTAGAAACTCTTAATGGGCGGGTCTCAGTCCAGGGCTCCAGCCGGTGACGACTGCTACCCAGCATCTATTGACCTCTCACGACCAGCTGGACTTCGTGGTGCAGTAGAATACCACTTGAACGAACCTCATTTAAGCGTACTAGTCAGCTGCACGAACTCTCTTAAATCCCCTTTCCCCCCCCCCCCCCCCTCCACCCGAAGCACCAGTGACTGCTACACAAAGTCCTTTCATTTCAACGATCTTGAGTTCTTGCTCATTTCAGTAAAACAAATATTTTTTTGTGCCGTTATCCAGCGTCTCCCACGTCATACGCAGCATTTAAACAAGCACAAAATCACCCTAATTTGGGTCCCAGCACACACGTCCATCCCTGGCAACGAGGCGGCCCATAATTAAGCCCGAGATCTCTACTTCCGGGCAAACGCGGAGCAGCCCGACTGCCAGGCGATGGACGAACGTTTGCAAACCTATAAAGAAATAATCGAAAATTATAGATTAGGAAGACGTCTGATGCCGCCACCGGATCCTAGCTTAAATAATAAAGAGGCCATAGCCTGGCGGCGATTACAAGCCGGAAATTTCCCGAACCCTGTCTGGTTGTTTCACACCCAGATAGATGAGAGAAAAAATGATAAATGTAAAGCCTGCGAAGCGAGGGGGACCCTCGACCATATACTTTGGGAATGCCCTAAGTCTCCGGGCGCTAGGGACAACATTAAAAGTAGAGAAGCCTGGGTAACCCTGCTGCGAAGCGACGTCCCCGCCGACCAGCAGAAAGCCGTCCGCCTGGCGGCTGAGGCCGCGAATAACCAATGTATATTCGCCAGTCCTTAGTCGCGGAGGTTCCAGCCCCCGTTCCTCAGGCCTGCGTGCCAGGAGCGGGGAGTAGAGGGCCTCCTAAATCGGTGGAAATTAAAGTTTTAATCAATTTAACAAGCACAACCCGAATATTTTGTTGAATATTTTTATGTTGAACCACGTTTATTACCGCATGAAGGAAGTGAAGTCCTTTTTTACCCAGCGACCAATGTGCCGGACAAGGCCTACGAGATTTTGGACATGGTGCTTGATTTCAAATCACTGCAGTCCGAAGTTCAACAGTGCTGCAAAAGGTTACTGCATTCATCGCTTGCAAATGAGCCCAGTGAGAAATAAATGAGTTGAGATATCATTTGAAATGCCTATGTTTCTTTGAGCGAATGGAAATAAGTTTCCACTAACTTATTTCAGTTCAGCGAACTTTCAGTTTAACAAAATGTTTCCCGTTATGCCCATTGAAGTTCGTTCAGGTAAAGTTTCACTGCACATGTCACCTCTGGACAGTACGGCTTCCCACTGTTCCAGGTGGACTTCTTCTATGGAAGACCACTGTGAATTTCCGACAGCCCCATGTTGTGTAGTAGAGTATTGCTCTTCCCCGCTGAAAGGATGTGCTTATAAGATTACAGACGTTTGGAAAAGTGTTGCAGTCCAGATGATCAATTGCTTCCTGTTTTGCTTGCACGAGGAGTAGGGGAAGCCCTCCTTTGTGTCCATGACATGCAGCAGCACTACGCAGCCGTACGTTTGCGATACCAGATCGGCTCTAACTTCTTCGATGGCCACTCAGCGTGGCCACGGGCTCTATATAGCTTATGTGTGCACAGGTCTGTGGTTTTGTGTCCTGTGCATCGCGTGTTAGCCCGTTCAGCCATTTTGTTCGACTTAAGCCATTAAACTATTAAAATTGACCTGTTGCGTTTAACCTCCAGCATGCGTGCGACAGCCTTCATCCCCCCCCCTTCCCCCGGGGGTGGCGCAGTGGTTACGGCGCTCGACTACTGTTCCCAAGGACGCGGGATCGAATCCCGGCCTCGGCGGTCGCTTTTCGATGGAGGCGAAAAGCAACGTGCCCGTGTGCTGTGCGATGTCAGTGCACGTGTGCGTTAAAGAACCCCAGGTGGTGGAAAATTCCGGAGTCCTCCACTACGGCGTCTCTCATAGCCTGAGTCACTTTGGGACGTTAAACACCACAAACCAAACCAAACCATTTATTCCCAGCACGAATGTCTCAAGAATGCTGTCGTAACAGATGACGAAAGGCGCTCGAATAGTGAGCTGGGGAACCCCCAATTCGATTCTGGCAGCGGTGGCTGCGTTTTGTGGACGTGGGGCGGAAGGCGCTCGTGCTCTGTCGGGCCTTGGTGCACGTTAAATAATCTCATATAGAGTTGATCGCGGATATATCGAATATAAAACTCTTGCTTGCATTAAATTCTCAAAATATCGTCACAAAAATCTCGCAGCAAAGTATAGAAGTACGTTCGCCTTTATCGAACTCCTAATCAATGGAATATTCTATATATCGAACTGGGCGCCATGCACCTGAAAGGGGCGCCTCTAATAAAGATGTCAAACGGTCTCTTTTCGCGTTCAGAGCCGGGGCGGTAGCGCAGCCTTGACCACCTGCTGATAGCGTCAACGCTGTAAAACCGCTGGACGAGCTGATGCCGAGTTCGACTGAAAGTGGATTTCCGTGTGAAGCGATTGTTTTTAATGTGACATTATTGTGATGCGGGAAGGCCAGAGTTCGATGTATTGGCGGTTGTTAGGTGAAGCCAGCCGGGCTGACAGAAGGCTTGCGACGGTTCCTGCATGGACGGCTTCGCTGTCGAAGAAGAAATGAACTGTGCTCAACTTTAAATGTGTGATTGTTGCATTTATAGTGTAGCAGTTATAGAATCAGACCTATTGTTATCAGCTATGGCTTCTTCCTGAACGTCGTATGCAGCAGCTTTGATGTCAACCCCAACCGGAAAGGTATTTGTACCGCGCGGTGCAAGACGCGAGCGTAGATATCCCGATCTATTTCTACACTATAAATCTAGATTCACATTAGTTCCAGTTATAAGTGCAACATTTAAAAAACCTCTTATAAGCGAAACGTTTTTAAAAGTTCCACTTATAACCGGAGCGCATGTGGAACCAGATTAAGAGTGTATGAAATACTGGCAGCACATACTCGCACCCATTGAACTGCACGTAGGGACGCACTCCTCTTCTCAACGTCTGTCGCAAAGTGATGCTCGGCACGGCTGTTGGACGCACATGCACTTCTCAAGAAGCTGGACTCGCAGCGAACGGTGAGCTACCAGTATGCCGACGGGACCGTATACCGTATCAGGAAGCGCGGCGCTAGCGTGGGTACGCCGTGCGCATTCTTCTGGGTTATAGAGAAGCTGATCTGTTTACACGTTTTATTGTCGAATTATCGGCATATCGAACTACTCCGCAATCCCCTCGAATTCAATATAACCGGGATAGACTGTATAGAAATTATTCGAGCTTTCCACCTCTCATCACTTCGTAAGTTAACCCCATAACACGCCGTCCGCCTAACCCCCCCAAATGACACACTTCAGTCTTTCGTATAGGCACACACCACATGTTTTCAATGCAAAATATAGACTTGACTAAAAGCAAGCTTGTTGTTGTTGTTGCGTTGTTGCTGTGGCTGTAGGAAGAAGGAAAAGAAAATGCAGCTGAGCCACCTCTGCTGCCTCGTGCAGACAGAAGAGAGAAAGTCGAGAAGAAAGAAAAAGAAGAGAGAGAGAAAGACGCGCGCCGCAACAACAGCCGTCGTCCACCACCACCTAAGCGGTGGCGGGTGCAATGACGGCCTACAACTGATAAACATTTTTTTTTTGCGAAGTTTATTGCCTCAGGGTATAAAAGGAATATTACGATGGATGAAGGGTGTGGTCAAGTAAATGAAAAAAGGTTGGCTGATGCAATGAAATCGAGGAGTGAACGATGATGCGGTCCCAGTGTCCGAACAGCATATGACTGCGGATTATGGGGGGAGAGGCCAGCTGCCAACAGGTGCCGGATCCGCGTTGGCTTCAACGCTGGACAATTCCACAGTAGGTGATGGATGTCAGCTTCTATATTTTTAGACTTGCAGATGGGGCACCCAGGGTGTGGATATAAATACCGAAATTGTGGCCACTTTCGGATCACTGCTGGTGTTAGGGCCACCCCAACGCTAATCCCCCGAAGCGCCACCTCCTCTGCACGGGTTAGACCGCGGGGGAGGCTTACCGTACACGGAGGTATAAGAGCTCGTGTATTGCGCCGGAGGTGCTCCTTTCTTGTTAAAAGCAGGGTGGCATTGTCCAATTTTATGAGGTTTGGCGATGTTGAGGTTGAGTTTGAAAGGCGGGTCGCAGAATCCAATTGGCTTTGAGCACTTAAAAGGTCACGCGGGGTCCATTCAATACGAATTGGATTTGGTATGCGAGCCGCTAGTCGCTGGCTAGCCCTCGCCGCAGGCGACATTGACCTACCGTCCCAGCCCCATAGGGTCAGGAACAGCCACCCTTCACCTCCCGCCACTTAACTAAAAGCAATCATTCACAACAAATTGAAATTAGGTTGGGAAGATTGTTTCGCTTTTTGCTTTATTGAACAATAACTTTTCTTCGAAAAATCTCGTGTTCTCCTGCCTTCACATCTGGTCATGGCGGCAAGGCAGAAGACGATGAGTCTAGCGTCGAGGAGTTGACTGTTGAGGAATCGACTGTCGAGGAAGCGGCTGCTGAGGAACCATCTGTCGAGGAGTCAACTTTCGAGGAGTCGATTGTCGAGGAAGCGACTGCAGAGGAGTCGACTGTTGTGGAATCGACTGCCGAGGAACCAACTGTTGAGGAGTCAACGGTCGAGGAAGCGACTGCCGAGGAGTCGACTGTCGAGGAGTCGAATGTCGAGGAATAAACGGTCGAGGAATTGGCCCTCGAAGGATCGACTGTTGAAGAATCGGCCGTAGAAGAATTAGGCGTCGATGCGTCGGCCGTAGATGAGTCTGCCGTGGATGAGTCGGCAATGGATGAGCCGGCCATCGATGAGTCGGCCGTGGATGTGTCGGGCGTTGAAAAATAGGTTATGGAGGAGTCGGCCGTAGAGTCGGCAGTGGCCATCGAGTTGGCGGTGGCGAGCGTGTAGGCAGTGGCCATCGAGCCGGCCGGCTGCGTCGAGTCGGCTGTCGCACTGGAGGCAGCTGCCGCCTTCGAGTCTGTCGATTCGGCCGTTATCATCGGAGTCTCCCCTAAGGTAGCTGCAGACGTGGTGGCGGAGTCTGTGACAAACACTACACGTGGCCCTCGGGTTAAGTACCGGATGCCCAACGCGACGGCTAACAAGGCCGGGATGAGCAGCGGCAGAAGGCAGACTACGATTGGGCTGACGCCATCTGAATTCCTGGACTCCTTTCGCTCAGGGACGTGAACCTGCACGAAGCGTAGGTACGAATTCGTATGATTCAAATCCTGACAGCGTACTGATTCGAGATTATCTACTTGTTACAAAATTTCACAACTGGCGGTACAAAGCAATGGAGCGAAAATTCCTGAAGGGAATAAACAGAAATACGCTTCAAACAACAATAGTTTCTCGCGTACGAGATGCTTGCGCTTTTTTTAAAACAAGCGATTCAACGCTACACAAGGGCGCATGCACAGCGAGTAGGCGTGGCGTCCAAATGGCTCATCGTTCAATAGGACCGCGCCCGTTTAATGCACGCGGTCTTTCTGTTCGTTTGCTTCATGAAAACACGAGCGAAGGCAAAATGAGTTATTTATGAATGCCCATCGTGCAAAACAAGACAAAGAGACGAACCTGTCGCGATTAGATTAGCCAGCTCTTTAACAGACAGTGCCTCGGCCTGCCCAGTGTTCTTGGTCTGTTTTCAAAAACGACTAGCTACCTGCGAGCAGTGCGGCATTATCGGCGACTGTAATATATGCAACAAATGCTGCTGAAACCTGGCGGTACCACTCGAAGAATGTGTGACGGCAGTGTTTCCAGTGCCCTTAAAACCTAAAACCGCATTACGCAGCAGAAGAGCAACAAGCAGTGATTTCTGAGTACCCACCCTTGTTTTTCTTAAGGCATCCCCCGATTTTTAAAATAACTTTTGTTCGTACTCGTGACTGCCAAAATTACAGCTGCTGCCTATGTACCCTCAATACTGTCTTCCAAAATTAATATAATATCATCATTAGTTTCAGTTCTTGAAGAAATGTATCGGAAAAGGCTTGTTGCGTGGAGACTACCATACGTCAGGCGTAATGCTGAGTGTGTTGTTGTCAGGACATTTTATATAGGACCCTTGACCCGAAGCACACCCCATATGGAGATGAATAATGAGAGCCTGAACAGGCCATTCTCCCGCAGAGAGAGAGAGAAAACTTTATTTCAAAAAGAAAAAGAAAAAAAGGAAAAAAAGAAAAAAAAAAAGGGGGGGGGGGCAGTGAGTGGAGTCTTCATTTCAAGACCCCAGTGGCCTATGATCTAGAAACCCAGCGTAGGTTGGTAACTCAGGCAAGAGCGGCAGCCATTCTCCCGCAATGCGTGATTGTGAGAGGCGTCTAAGAGGGATTACAATTTTGTACCGGAGCCGAGTTAATGCCAGACTTAAGCTACATATATTATGGTGAGGCTACCCCCCCAAAAAACATAAGATAATGTGCCTTTGCCCGTGCCACTAGGTATAACGGGCTACAGGAGCCATTCGTTATTCACACGCACGCATCCACTCACATAAAAAAAAAAAAAGCTAGATGCACCAGCAACACGCCAGATTGCCCACCGCACTGACAAAACAAACATACCACAAGAGAAGAAATAGAGAATGGGTTGCTTTGTGGCTTGTAGGGTTTAACGTGTAAAAGCGACTAAGGCTATGAGAGACGCCGTAGTGGAGGACTCCGGAAATTTTGACCACTTCGGGCTCTATAACATGCACTAACATCGCACAGCACACAAGCTCTTAGCTTGTCGCTTCCAGCGAAGAGGGGCCGCCGAGGGCGGGATTCTATCACGCATCTTTTCGCACAGTAGTCAAGCGCCCTATCACTGCACCACCCCGGGGGGGGGGGGGGGGGGGGGGGGCAAATGCATACTTTTAATGTGTGAGAGAATGCACTATTAGGTGCAATAATTCTTTGTGAATAAAATCAAATCAGCGAATGCCTTCATCGAATAGCTTTTGCTGCTATTTAACGTAGCAGCCAATCTTCTCCAATAATAGGAGTCAACTTTTATGATAAATTTCTACGACCACACCGACCACTGTGGCCATGCTTTCTTAACGTTATCATGCACCACCACTAGAACGCCGTCTAAGAATACGCAGGGCAAGAACGTAAACTTTGAGACTTAATTGAATCCGGCTTTAAACAAAAGCACCATGATGTGTCTTTATCAATTGGCATAGGAAATGCTATTTCTCGAGAGTCACTTATAGAACGTCTCATAACACTCCCGTGATGACAGAAACAAAGACGGCCTTTGTTAGACGTCAACACAAGCACGGAAGTATAGGACTCAAATGGAGGCTCAGCTCACGTAAGTCGGCTGCTGATACGGCTGCTGAAAAGGCTGGTCAAGAGGCCGCGGCATATTCTGCTGTGGCTGCATCTTCCTTCCAAATAAGTTGGCGGGAGCTGGGAATACTGACTTCACCGAGGACGGCTGCTGGCAGGAAAGCAAACCACGGAGTTCGCAAATACTTCTTCTTCGGCGGCGCACGCGTTTCTCGCGACACAGGAACGCTAATGAGCTGCAGAATATGCTTTGTTCCAAAATTGGCTGATGTGGCCGCACATACATTAGATGTGAGCAACGATGAAATACAAGACTTGACAAAACCTGCTCTGGTAGAGTAAATTTATTTCAAAACTAAAAATAAAATTGACAACCAAATAAATGGTCATTGAGAAACAAAAAGAGACTGTTCCACTCCAACAGTTGATCTTGTCGTCTTCATCAACACAAGTTGATGACGACTTCGACTTCCAACAGAAGTTGATAAAGACGACGACGGGCAATGACCAGCGTGCATTTTAGGGACCACATCACCGCCCACTTCTGGATCTCATAAGATCAGCAAACCTCATACCATTAAATTATCATTTCATCATTTTTTATTACATAAGCCTAGTTGCCGTGAGGTAATAAATATCGTTCATATAAAGAACGTGGAAGGTTTCGGCGATAGCCACGAGAAGTGTATGGAGCCCAAAGCGAATCACTTTAGTTATCCGAGGGTAAGCATTCTTAATGATATGGCACGCCTGTGGAAATTTAAAATAACCATACATTTTGTGTGACGCTTATCTATTATACATATTGGCCTGTATTTGTCCGATGTTGCTTAAGATAGCAAGGAAGGAAAAACTCGCTTTCATATCCACCCAGTTACGTCTCCTCTTCCCACAAGAAATTCCCGGGTAGAAATTCGCTATGCTGTGAGGATATTTTTTTTCCTTTGCGCAGCAGGTCGACGGTTCAGGAAATGTTGAAAAGCCGGTTGGACCTCATGACGCAGTACTTTTTCACTTAGTTGGCGACGCTTCGGCTTCCATATAAAAGGCTTGTTCACAGAACGAAAATGTAAAAGCAAAATACTTAGGTCAATAGCAGCAATCACGCGATGCATCAGAGGAAAATTACGGACGTTGCGAATAACTGTGTTTTTTTTGGTCTTAAATATTAGAACTCCTGATATTGGCATAGTAGCCAATTATGTTCCCAGCCAATAATTTTCGCTTCCTTCGAAGTGATCTTCCGCTCCGTCGTTTTCCAAGTGTTCGCAAGCGAGCCAGAAGAGCTCGTCAGGCTGTGACGTTATTCCTGCGATCCCTTAATAGTCTTTCGAAACTACCACTGTCAAATGTAGGAATAAACACGGTTCCAGCAGGGAGTTTTATTCATGACTCCGGGAAATTTTCCTTTATTTAGCGTGTCATTGACGGCCACCATCTCATGCTAAAGCTTGCGCGCGGGAACGTGAGGCTTGTTGACATCACTAGTGCATAGAAAATGAGCGAATTATTCAGTCACGCCAAGCACAGAGCGGCGGACATCTCAGGCTTAGCTATGGACGGGAGGGTTGAGGGGCGTGGACATATTGGTACAGATGGACGTGGTGACCGTCGTACGACGATCCATAAAGTTCTTCGGGTATCTGCGCACTCGTTGAGTCAGAGGCTTGATCTTTAGGTCTTGAGCAGATTTTTGTCGGCTCATTGGACGAGGAAAGGAGCGCCACAGTGCTTGATGAGCGGAATTAAAACGAAAATATCACCCTTTCTGTGTGCGCCGTTTCTGTACACTTTGAACGAAAGAAATTGCCACGTCGCTCAGCCATGACGGCCAAAAAAGAAGAGACAGCCAGCATGGCTTCTACCTAACTGAGACTTGAATGGAATCTTCAACGCTGTTTGTCATTCGTGAAATCATCAAAGACATTTTTCTTGATCGTGCAAAAGCAGTCATGGGCGTAACGCAGAAAGACCTTCGGACGCTGCTAGAACAAAGCTGGTACGCGGGGTTCTGATGTTTCGGTAGTGTGGTTAATGGCTCCGTGACATGAATCTGTTAATATGCTGTACACCTAAAGAAAAAGCCCGCTTTTACGAAGGCAAACTGCAGCAAGTTTAGAAGATCCATTGTGTTGGTAGGCTTTCTTTCACATAGTATGTCGCTGACTTGCAGCGCTGGTCGGCACAATTATACAACGACATTCACACGTACTATGGTGTGCACTAAGCAGTCAACTTTAACCTAGTATCGGCTGGTTTGGTCGCGCTATCAGTCTGCAATTCATGTACTTTTTCGTTAAAGTTGAAAGTGTATTGTATAAATGCCAGCCCCTTCCTCCGGAGTGCTGCAGTGACCTTGTGCAAGTATTCCGAAAGGCACCACAAGAGAAATCGTGATAGCTCAGGTCTCATCAGGATGTTTGGCTTAATGATCTTCAAGAGGCCATATAAAACAGTTAAATATCCATTGTGGCAAATAAGCGGGAAGTATAACGACTTTTCTAGGGGTGGAAGAAATCAGAATAGGCCAGTCAGAATCATTTGAAAGGCCACTTTCTAGCTTGAGTGTAAAGTCTGGACGTGCATGTTTTCGTCCTACAGACGCTCCTTTATTCTTTTTTCAATGCAGTCGCTGCTGTTCGTGATGAGGGTGACGTCGCTTTTATCAGCGGGAAGGATTACGACATCGTATTTTTTCGCAGGCTCTCATTGCCGACAAGTTCGAGATTTATATTGGCGATTGCTTTACACGCGTCCTAAGTGTGTTTGACGCACAAGTTATTTTTCTCGGGCTTGGTGCCGGTCTCGTGTTGAAGTTCAAAAAGAGATCCAGCACAGTGAGCTCGGTTTCAGTAGGCTTACGCGAAGACAGGTGGCGGAGTGTGGTGGTGGACCTGTTTATAAGAATCACATAGCAGCAGGGCAGCAGCCTTGTTAGTATGTCTCTATACGGCTGAATACTTAACATGTTTAATTGCGATGCTGGCAAAGTTTGTAAGCTGAAGTGTGAGGCGGCGATGGATATAAGATTTGTTTGTGCGTGCTCCTGGTGGTGTCCTTTGAGTCTAGAATTCTGTCTTCAAGCAGTTGCCATTCCGGTTTTGACATTAGATATGACCGAAGGCTGTACCACCGGTCGTAGCATGCGGAGAGATCTCGTGACTAGGTTCCTGGCTTTAGAGATAAGAGCAATATCCAAATGAGATCCGGGAGGTAGGTGAGATGGGCGCAGGGAGAGAAACAAATGCGGTTACAATTCTTTGTCTGTGTAGTGCATAGCCTACCATCTCGTCGGAGTTGCGCCGTGTTTTCAGTCATTTTAATGTTGGCGGAGGTCATCCCAGTTAAACAGACTACAGTGCGAAAACACAGGCTTTTTGCTCATCTTGTTTTAACTCAGTATGAAAGAGCCCTGAACAAGGGTAGAGGGGAGAAGCCTCAGTTCGCAGGTCAATCCACTGTTTTGACAAGTGGACTTGTCTTCGTCTTGGCAGAGTGATCATCACCGACAGGGGTTTAAATGCGCTTTTGCTTCCGAAGAAGAAAAGTTGGGGAGGGGGAGAGTGGGTGAGCAGAAAGTAGGTCAAGCAGTGTGGAGGGGAGGGTGGGTGAGAAGAAAGTAGGTCGAGGAGTGAAAAAAATATAAAAAATGTTTCTTTAGTATGCATTTCTCAGTCTGGAACCGGTGATCCTGTGCCCTGAAAAGGAAATAAAAGTGGCAGTACCAGGAAAAACTACAATGCATGGTGGATGATTAGTCACCACCTAAAGCAGGTTCGGTGCGGACACACCTTTCTTAAAAGGGGACAGGCATTCAAAGTGGGGGGGGGGGGGGGGGGGGGGGGGGAAAGGGAGAGGACGAAGAAACCGAATAATAACAGCACATTGAGCCACATCTGGCACGCCCCAAAAAAGTTCAAGGACCAAGCCAAGTAGGAAGTGATAGGAAGGAAATGTGTCTGTGTTCGGAGAAACACGTGCAGCTTCTGCTATTGTGGCGGGGGCATAGAGTGTACACGTGCTGTGAATAAACTGTACAGTTAACGCTATATGGGATTGTTTTCCCGAACAGGTATGGTGCAGTGAAAATATATTTACGGGATTGTAACGTTCCTTTAGAGATATTTATTCCTGCTGGAGGCCAAGAAGAGCATGGAATGCCTTCTGAAGAGGCAAGGCAGGTGACATCGCAATCTGAAAAGGCGCTGGGATAGACTCAACAAAGATATTGAAGACTATACTTTAAAGCTAGGCGAACAGCAATGGTACATTAAATGTGGAGAGATGGAAAGGGGTATGAATTTCCCTAAGTCTTGAAGCTTGTTGAGGAACTTGTCATCATCATCATCAGCCTGATTATACCCACTGCAGGGCGAAGGCCTCTCCCATATTTCTCCACTTAACCCGGTTCAGTGCTAGCTGCATCCACTTGACCCCTGCGAACTTCTTAATCTCATCCGCCCACCTAACTTTCTGCCTCCCCCTGCTACGCTTTCCTTCCCTTGGAATCCAGTTTGTTACCCTAAGCGACCATCGGTTATCCTCTCTTCGCACTACATGTCCTGCCCATGTCCATTTCTTCTTCTTAATTTCCACTAGAATGTCGGTAACTTGAGTTATTTCTCTGACCCACTCTGCACGCTTTCTATCTCTTAATGTTACCCCTACCATTTTTCGTTCCATAGCCCTCTGGGTTGTCCTCACTTGTAACTTGTAACAGGAACTTGTAAGGAAATGTAAATTAAACATTTCGTATCACATCATGTTTAGACAAAATCAAGTCCCAGAATGTGAAATCCCGAATGCTTATCAGAGTGTGGGTCTGGGCTAGTCGGAAATGCATAGCGAACACAAAGCGCGGAGGACATCAAAAAGTGCGGACACGAAGAAGCACTACTTTCAACTAATATTTATTCGACAGAACGGTCACTTTATATGCATCCAAAAAGCGGAATACAAGCAGATGGCTAAAGAAAAAAAAAAGAAACGAAAATCGCTTCACGTGGCACATATACCAAATTTTCTTTTTCGCTAGAGAGCTCATAATCAGAGCCTAGAATGAAGCCTCGTGGTACTCCTTGGCTGTAATTTAGCAGTATAAGGAGTTTTCAAATTTTAAAATTTCTGACCTGTTAAGAAAATGCTAATGAGGACCGATTGAGGTTCAACGATCCTAATGTTTGTAATTTGAAGCGAGTAGGTGATGTAAAATTATCAAATGATTAAAAAAGGAGCAGCGCATAGCGCGTTACCATTAAATTTAAAAATAAAATAAAAGCTTATTTTTTAAAATTATTTCTGAGTAAACGGTCACTAATAAGAAGGTTACGGTGGCAAAAATATCTGACGAATTGCCTCGCTTGTGGAACGGGAGGGGTTCTATCTTCAGTGCCCCGCGTACGCAAAGGTGTTGACAAGAAATTCCTCCTGGATGGGTCATCGGCATATCTGAGGTTCATTGTCTAATGAAGGGCTCTTGGGCTCGCTTTTTGACAAATTCAGCCCATCTATGACGAAAATTCATCATCAGTTTATTGAAAAATAGTTGTATACCTATAGGAAAATATGAGCTACATTTCTTGGATTCCGCTGCTTTAAAAAAGTTTACTTATAATGTGGGCAGGAAGTGAGAAAGAGGAAACTTTTATTGAAGATAATTAGCAGGAGCTAGATGATCGGTGCCCTTAGTCCAGGGAGTCTGCTGGCGGCAGATGACTTACGATCCAGCTGGGTAATTCGGGCTTATCGGTCCAGGTTGTCGCTGGTCAGCGGTGCCAACCACTGCTCTTGTGTTGGGTGTGGTACTACTAACGATTTGCCAGCTTTCACCAGACATTTTCAAGAAGCATGGTAGAGTGTGAGGTTTACTCAGCATCAAGGGCACTAACTTGGGCATTTTGTTGGACTGTTCGTGTTTAAAATATGAATATTAAGAAACTTGTTAGCCTGTATTAAACTCCAGTGGATGGCGTCCGAGGAGGATAGTTGTTTTTGTGGTAGCAAAAATTTCTTCTAGCCTAAGCTGTTCATCCTGTCTCCATGCTGTCCAGTGCAAGGTATGGGGTAGAGATGGGGATCCGCCCGGCTTGTGAGAGTTAGGGCCAGATCATTTTCCACCTCGTTTCCCTCAAGGCCGTCGTGTCCAGTGTCCATGTTATGGTGAGTAGGAGAGTATTTAATAGGGTACTCGTCTTTCCGGGAGGCTTTCCAATCAGGTATGGTATTCTCCGCAGGCTTGTTTCGAGTCCGTCACTACATTCGCTAACTTCCCTGTGCATGATGATAACTATACCCAAGTACTCTGCTCCCACAGTATCCTTAGCATAGATCAAAGTTTTGATAATTGAATTGTTCTGATTGTTTAAAACTGTTATTGCGAACCTGGCTGGCTCAGCATAGGCCCGATGTCCACGTAGGCCGATTCCGGGTCTTTAAATAGTTGTTTTGCGATGATAGGACTTTGGCTCCGTCTATCTTTCTGCCACTCGTGGTGCATGGTCCGAGTATCAGATTTACGTAGATCTTTTTTCGGTGTCAGTATTTAGGACTTGCTCTGACTTGTTCTTAATGCCTGCAACTGCCCCAATCTCGTCACGCTTCTCGACCCACCTGCGTTGCTAGGCGTTGTTTCTCACCCTCTAGCACTGCCTCCCAGAGCTCATCGAAGGTATTGCGTACTAAAAGTGGCAAAAGACGTTTATTTGGTGCGTTTATTGGTAGGTTTAGTGCCGTTTTATAGGTTTCTTCTATGATGGCGTCAGTGACCTTTCTATTAACAAATCTAATCTTTTGATAGGGGACCCCGTAGTATAATCCTGCTTACGACTAGGGCTTGGACTAGGCGGCAGGCGCCTTCCTCCCTCATCCCTTTCCGATGCCTGGTTACCAGTCTAAACATTCTTGAAATTTAATAACTGTGGTTTGGAAGAGTCTTCCTCGTAAAACTCGCTTTCAAATTGCTTTGCAATTACATCCTCACAAGCCTACCTTGTCATTTTTTTGAATTTTATTGTCTCCAAGGTAAAGTACCATTTCTCCAGGCGACTGTTTTTCTGTCCAGCCTGATAAGTTCGCATTTCTTCGTAGAGTGTTCAAGACTGCTTTTTTCGGTGAATCCTGAATTATCCTGGCCCATATAGTGACGTCATCTCTATAGTAGGTGAAGCAGATATATCTGGGAATTAAGAGCTTTTGGGCTAAGTTTAGCATTGCGACGTTGAATAGTATTGGAGAGAAAGCAGATTTTATAAAACCGTTGTTTCGTTTCCCAAGTCTGATATTCGCCAGTGGTCACTTCGCCTGTTTCAGCAAAACAAGATTGAACGGATGAACGATGAAACACGGTTATATGGCAGGGCTTATACTTTCTTGTGAATGTTGTTTTTGTTGGTGTCTCATTACTCAAGAACATATTTGATATACAGGGAGGGACTGATTGACAAATAAATCCTACAAATGTTTTTGCGATGAGCACAGGAATGGTCATCTGTACCTGGAACGACAACCACGCAGTGACAGCAGCATCAAACATCCACAGCACAGAACCCCTTGATACATGCATTCGTCAAGACCTTTTGAATTTACAGATATGCTCCTGGCCTTTTATAGAAATGACTTGAAAGGATTTGCTTCTATATTTCGATCTTGCTGATGTGAAGGCCTTCCTGCTTTATCGCGAAGATAAATCAGCCGATAAGCAGCTGGTTGACTTCAAGTACCGGGTGGCACTGGCCTGATGCGCTCACTGAGGGCATGGTAGTATTGAACCGGGAGGGCAATGATCCTGCGACTGCCACTGTTGCCTCACTGGCTTGTTCACTCAAACCATTAAGCTCATTATCTGGAGTTCTTTCAAAGAGAGGCCGTCCTGTTAAACATTCTGTGCGGCGTGACAATATTGACCATAGGTCAGCGAAATTGACGAAAAAAAAAAAAAAAAACAAACCGCCCGATGTACAAGTAGGGCTTATGCAGGCGCACAAGGTACTTTTGTAAAACGTGGTTGATTTTGTTCTGTGCGCTGGCACAGAAAAAATGACCTGCTTAAAAATTGTTTTTTCTTGTAGTTTTCGGATCATTTCTAAGCCCACATTCCTAGCTACACGTTCGTGGCATATAAAATTTCCTATAAAATAAGGAGTAATCATTGGGACTTGTGAACTTGGAATCATTGTATATATGAAAGAGTTTAAAAATACAAATACAAAATAAAAATACAAAGAATACAAATACATTGATTCTCTAGTGAGGAACGTGCAGGGTAAAAAGGGCTAAGTGAATTCGGCCTGGGAGCAGCGGTCCTCTAATAACCATCGAGAAGCCATCACATATGCGTAGTGGCCGGAAAAGCGGAGGGCTGGTGACGGGATGGTTTTGAGACATCGAAGAAAAACCATCAAACAATTTTTCTGCATTTTTGTCAGTACCACGGCTCGATTAAACACCATTATTCCGCTTGATCATATTTTCGGTATTAAACAAAAATAATTAACACGGAGTATTGAAGGTGACTACCACCGTTTGTTTCACACCTTTTTAGCGATACTAGCCATTTCAGTCACTGATAGCCACCGCGAGGGAGAGAATAGAACAAATGACACTTATAGGGGCCCCGCCGGGGTGGCGCAGGGGTTACGGAGCTCGACTACTGTTCCCAAAGATGCGGTATCGAATCCCGGCCTTGGCAGCCGCTTTTCGATGGAGGCGAAATGCTAGGCGCCCGTGTGCTGTGCGAAGCCAGTGCACGTTAAAAAAAAACCCCAGGTGGCGGAAATTTCCGGAGTCCTCCACTACGGTGGCTCTCATAGCATGAGTCGCTTTGGGACGTTAAACCCCACAATCCAAACCAGATCAAACACTTCGAGGGATGGCTTGATATATTCATTTTTTTCCAATTGCTCCGCCAAGGCTAGTCGTCTTGTCTTCTTTCTCTACTGTACCATACATGACGCCTCTTCTCGAGGTCGCGTTCAGGTTGCTTTATTGATCCAGTCCTGCAGGGGAGTTATGTCTGCGGCAACTGTCTTCTTTAGATCTTCTATCACCGGTTCCGTTTCTGGGACGCCGATATTCTTTGCTTGCGACTTTACCTGGAAAACAGAATGGATTAATTTCGCTTACGCAACAAATACCATTTAGCAAAGCTTGCACTTGCCTGATTTGAGGTGACTTATCAAGTTGGTTAGCCGGATATACCGACACACTCTCGCTCACTGGTGCGCTTTCGCGGACAGAGCGCACTGGCATGCAGCTACGTTCTACGTTCGGTGCACTTGTCCCGAACTCGACCCGTCTGTGCATGTGAACAGCGTTAGCTTGATCCTCGTATTAAGCCAGAGATGGTGCACCCGATGGACCATTTGTACACGATGGCATGGAGTGGCTTCATTTTTGAAAATGGGAGATAGAAGAGCTCAAATAACAATGCGCAGAAGGGAAAAAAAAGCAACGAAGCTCCTAAATGCCATTGTAACCTATTGGTAATCCTTTCCTGTCGAGCGGGTTAGCGACATTACACTTGGTCTGACGGTAGTACTTGGCAAATTTGATTGAAAATAAGAACATTTCCCGTTGAATAACACTTCAGTGTGTGTGTATGTATGTGTGTCCAACAAACAAAGATAACGTGTGGCACGACAAATTTAAATGCTCTAACGGCATTGTTAACTACGAGGTGCCCACTTCAATGTCTAACCTCTTTGCTGATATGAGCAACATTTCCAAGTGTACCACATTAGCTGTGTTACTGGTCGGCCATTCTTAAAATGGATCAGACGGAATAATACACAAAGGCGCTGTTATTATGTCCGTCCCTTCGTCCGTGTATATGTTCGAGCTCAGGTAAAAGCGGAACATTTGTTGCTCCGATTGTTATGGCGAATAGTGTTTCTTGCCCTTGAAGAACCAAACTGGACTTCAGCGAATCATCTTGTGTTCGCTCCAAACACCTTAAGCCTCGCCTACTTTAAGAAACGATAGTCAGGTGTTTTACAATCACTGAAAAAGCTTGCGTTGCTTTATCATTCAGAAAGCCAACTTTAAGCTTAATCCTTATGTTCCTCAAAATGCGAGCCACAACTGCTAATTTTACCGCGTGGCTTCCCACCGAACTTCCAAAGCATTTTTAAATCATCGCTTAAGCCTGGCTGAAGCGCTTCACTTTAGCTAAAGGTATTTGCGAGACTAGTAATAAGCGTTAGTGAGACAAATATTATTGCAACGACGCATTGCCGTGTCTTTCATACTGTCTTGTGCAGTCTGCAATATTTGACAGGAGCGAGCTTCGCAGAAACGATTACTTACTGTCTCGAGATCTTCTTTTGTCCTAACAGCACGCAGGATGACTACGTTTTTAAGCATCTTTTTGAACTGGTCCGGCCTGCAAAGAATGTATTCACGGGTTGTGAAATTATAGACATAAAAAAATCCCTTCTAAATGTGCTGATAGAAGCGTAAGCATAAAATAGTTTTTTTTTTCTTTTTAGTATGCAAACGATCTGGGATGTTTTCATTGTTCCAGGGGTGCGAGGGCAATGAGGAAATTTAGACTTTGTTGAGAAAAATTCCTACAAAAGTGTTAATGTACTTGCGAGGTGGTATTGCCGCTGCACTTTTCTTGAGATTCGCGTCCACCCCTCTTCCACCTTGACTCGCCACGCTTGTTCTGGCGTTCGGTGAACCCGATGATAGCCGCGAACGTCGAGATTCCTCAAACGTGCTTCGCAGAATCAGAGTTATCGAGAATTGAATTTTGGCCTAAACTCTGCTCGCGCAATTCCTTGTCCTGTGATTTCCCCTACGCTAAAAGCGAAGAGCTATTTCACTGGCCGTACCCAGTCAAGCATTGTTTTCGCTTTTACTTATGTCTTGGTTTGTTAGTCGTTCGTGTTTTTGACTTAGACTTTTTTTAGAGACAGAGCTGCTTCACGTCATGATGCCTCTTACTGGCCGTGGTGGCGACGGTACGTGGCCACACTTCGTCTTGCATTATTTAAAACTATGCTATTTTGCTGTGCTTGCTGCGTGATTTTCATATGACGCGCGGAGAGGCGGGTTATGTGACGAATGGCTGTTTAGGAAAGCACACTGGATCATAGGCGCGTCCTAATAATAGTCTGGGAGAAAATACTCGAAGTAAATAAAGGCGTAGCAAGCCAAGTGCGATTTTAAAATTTTTGCTGCGTGAAAAGTTTGAGACAGCTTTAAATGGCAACATTATCCAGTGACAGAAAGATCTTATTTACTCTGCTCAGTAATCGAGTGCTACAGTGGCCAAATTATAGAGGAAACGTGAGGTTACCTTCGGAAAGCTTTTTGTCTCAAACCTACACATTGCCTAGCATTTCGAATATTCAAGTTGCGTATATATAGAGGCGACCGCTGATAGGCACAGTAACATACAAATGACCAATAGTAAGGTGAACACAAGGCCCCTTCGCACACCAATTGCTGCACTATGCGAGGTTTACAAATGACGGCGGACCTGTTTTTACTAACGTTGTGTTTCCTCCGGTTGGGACGTTTCAATTTAGTTCTCGTGCGCGAAAACCAAACATCGTGACCATCAGCGCAGTCTTTGCAAGAATAATCGCACCAGTAACCTTTGACAGAATAGCAGAAAATAAATATAGGCGCATTGAAAACACACTTAAGAGAGCATTTTTTCCTACTGAAACTTTATGATATGCTTAGGACAACAAGCAACGACTTATCACTTTTGCGGTGCGCTGGCACCCTAGAAGTAATCGCATAAAATTGTACCAAAAGTGGGACATGCAAATTTAAAAGCTGAGCAGATAATTCGTTTCGAGCTGTAGAAGTGTCCTCACAGATTTATTTTGAGGCGAGTCAGCCCTTCTTTACAGTGGTTCATTGCAAACGTTTCAATTATTGAGGTAAATAAATGAAATCACATTACGGCCGAACCAATATGACCGGCAACTCAACCACTGAGCAATGCCGACATTATGCTCAGTGTAGACATACTCGGCAGTTTGCACTAGGCCAAAACTGGCTAAAGTAGGACTGCGTTCATCTGTTACTATTTTCGGTGAACATCTGCAGTTGTGGGACTAAGTTTTAAAGGCACACAAGATTGGTCCCACCAAAAATAAATCCCCTTACAAATTTGTTTTTCTGCCTTATACTGCAAATGCTTGCCGTCGTGTCTGATGTTTTGAATTAAAAGACAGCTTACTCCTTGATCGGCTTGAGCGCATTCAGCAACGCCTGGCGGAGCCCATTCGAAGTACGGGCTTTAAGGTCACCCAGGTCGCTATGAAGTGTCTTGTTAGCAACCCTGCATGAAAGAGATTCGATAGTATGCAAAGAGGATGTATTCGCTCACAATGGGTTATTATATACACATCCAGATCAAACCCAAAAACACTCGCTGCGAGTGTAGTGCATTGTAGAAAAATTTACGGAGACGCAAGTACTCTGAAGAGTGGAATGTGATAGTATTGTAAGAAATTGTGATGCTATAGGTTGCTTTCATTGCTCTTCGACATGATCGTTGTTGCTATCCTTTCACACATTTTCAATCTTTTTTAGCTATTACAGGAAGTCGTCGATCCAACCTACCCCCGCCATTGGCTCCAGCGAACTTGGCTGTGTTGAGTGGCCTAAGGATGTCACACAACATGTTGACCAGTGATCGCCTATGCTACCTGCCAGATCCGATGCCAACTCAGCCTTGTAATTAACGTGCCTCTGTAACCAGTAAGTATTCAGTGATCAGGTCACGTGACCTAGTTACCTGGTCGATGAGCGCTGATTAGTTGAGGGGTAGATGATGTCACAAGGTCGCGTGACTCAGGAATTATGAAATTTTGGTTACGAAATTTTGTCAGAAAGAACGCGGGGTTTCTGATGTGACAAATCACTAATGCTTTCGCATTAAATACAGTAGATTAACCTCCTAAACTATGGGCCAAAAACGAGCAAAGCGGAACTTTATTAGTGTATATGACAACGATTGATGCCGCAAGGCACGCACACGCCATTTTACCAAGGACTTATGATCGAAGTGCTATATCAGCTGAAGGCCTGCTACGCATAGACAGTGTACAGATAAGGGCGCATAGCTGTCACTGGACATGCGCGGCTGGTAGCCGGCTGCTCCTGTATTCATCTATGCTAGTGTTCTTTAGTTGTATGAATAATTTCAATAATAGACGCAACGCTAACATTTACAATGCCAGTCCTATGCGGCTGATCAATTCCAGAACGTTTTGACATTAACTTGAAAAAGGCATTTTCATCATAACAGTATGTTGCACGAAGCCTGCCGCAGCCTTCGCCTTTCATGCGGAGTAATGGTAGTTGGCAGAAAGCATTGTACAACTATGTTGGCATGCGTACTGGATATGACCATACAATTATTGACCAGGGTTTTCAGGCGAGAAAACGATAGTAACATACAAACAGGTAATGTCATCAGAGCAAATTCGCATTAGTTCCGCCTCGCTAGGCTAAGCAAAGTAGCATGCCTTGTGACTACGCTATGGGACTAAATGCAGTTGGCAGCGCTGCAACGTGGTAGCGCCACAAGTGAGTAAACCTCTCGCAAAAGTGTCCTAACGGCATGCTTTGAGAGCCGGCAAATGACGCGACCTAATGAGGGTGATGAGCTGCTTTAGCCGGCGGTCGTAGTGACATGTACGTACGCTGGGCACGTTATGTTGATGATCCCTCCAGTATTGCTCTTCTTTCCCACCACAAACTTCACAATTCAAAACTGTTGATGCGGAGACGGAAGAGGAGTGCGTGCGTTCCAATTGAAGACAGTACGAAGACGAAGATGCTAGCTTTGTCACCTACCTGCTAAATTCGAATATTTCTTCGATTATTTCTTGCTTGTGCGAATGTTCGCACAAACATTTCAATGGAAAGCTGAAGTGGGCTAGCGGCGTAAATCACTGACAAGCAGCAACCGTTCCAGCACTATGTCCACAAAGGAACACGTATTCCAGCGTTTTCTAACGATTCAGTTGCTGATGTTAGATGTGGGTAGGGTTACCCTACTAATATGCTTGCCTGCTGATCCGAGCACCTCATGCACATAGGTTCTCTAACAAAGAAAAAGACAGTAACCTGACAATTCGCCTGGTCTCTACTTTTGCGCAAGAATGTGCGTAGACTTCAGCGTGGTCACATCGCGCGGCCTCTACGCACCTGCTTTAGATGTTATGCTGTCACTGAAGCCATTCTCGACTTTTCGGCAAAATGGCGGCGCCACTGAAACCAGACCAGCCTGTTACCCTCATATTCTGAGGTAATTTTATATCCCTTCTCCATGTCCTTTGCCGAATAAGCGCTTCTCTGGGCTTTATGAAATTACCTCCTCTTCCACATCGCATCTTCACAGCTGATTGACCATTTGCGCACATTTCTGGTGCACATATGCCGAACGAGATTGGTCATTACGATGCAATTTCTAAACTCCGCAAAGAAAGGCATGTAAAGTCCCGAAATCCCTTGGTTTGTTTAACTCTATGATCCTTACAATATCACAATAAGGGCATTATCTGAAACCAGGAAGCATAGTGCCTCTCAATATGTTGACTCTAATCCAGAGCAAAACTAGAAAAACATTCTTCAGATTATGGTACGAAGACGCTATCTCTACTTGCAATTGCAATACTTAATTGCCCAAATTTTGAGACGCCTCTGAGTTGTGGGGGGGCAATCTTTCTGAGAGTGGCTCTTAAATCGACTTATCCGCTTACTGCCAGAGGTATTAAGGCCATGGCATATACAAGTGGCTCAAGTCACGTGATTTAGCTTCCCAAGGATTCTGCAACACAACAAGTGCCTGCTTACTTTTCAAGACTGGCCGCTGGCACAGCCTTGGGCGCGCATGATGCGAAATACAGAACCATCTTCAAAGGGGCGTTCTGAGCCGATGTCTTGGAATCGAAAGCGGCAGCATCCGCCGTAGAGCCCAGATGGCAAGCCACGGCGTCCGGAGGAACACTGGTGGCCGCTGCTACACTCCTGCGCACGCAGTCAGAATTACGGCAAAAGTCAAAGTTCAATGTCGGCCCTCACTCAGAGCGCCGTAAATGCTTCCAAAGACGTAGGGCAGTGTCTTGTTTAACAAAAAAAAAAATAAAAAAAATGGAATATTCTCTTTCACTTGAATTGAAATAGGTATGCAGTACGCTTATCTAAACTGAGTTATGCCTTGTCTTGAAGAAGAGGACTGATCTCATTGCCTTCATGACGTTCATTTATAGGAGTGAGCGAAGTGCGCATTTTTGCTAGTTGAAAAAGATGACTTATCAAGAAATATTGCTCCTCGATGAGATAAAATCGACATAGGGCAGAAAAAAGGCTATTACAAAGATAGTTGGGGCCCCCTGAGAATAAATCAGGTTTCCAAATATTTTGAAGAACGCTGCTGATGTGCACATGCACAAACGCTTTTTAATATTTAGAACAGGAAACGCCGGATGGTGCCAAATCCTACTACTGTAGCAACCATTACAGAATATTTAGGCATACCGCTGAATACTAGTACATAAAGGATGCAGATAAGTTTGGCTAAAATTTCAATATGTGAAAGGGGCGTTGTACATCAACCATAAGCGATAACTACTAATGCTGATACTACTTCACCGACGCGAAACACAGGTGAACTGCTGTCGCTGAGAAATGAAATTCTTCTCCCGCAGCGGAGCATTATCTACCTCATTGCATGATAACTCTCCTCCTCTCTCAGCCGCATGTACAATCCTGGGAATTTAGGCGGTAACAGCTTTTCATTTAAAGCCTGCTACTGATACTATAACGACATGAAAACCAAGGAGCGTCCACTGAAAAGCTGTAGTTGTAATATTAGATTTATGCTACGAACCTCCGAGAGCCATACATTTCTCAGTGCTCAGTAACCCTCTACTTCCTCTTAATCCCATGGTATAGCAAAAACCCTCCGGGTGAATTGCCACGGTAACCACCCTCATGGTAACCCTCCGCTGATATTACGGCTGCTAATATACTAATACGGAAACAATGAAACGGGCGCTGAGCTGAAATGCCGTTGGCGCGCACACACACACACACACAC
>JAJIZL010018619.1:432261-446365 GCA_023969395.1 Amblyomma maculatum
TAATAATAATAATAATAATAATAATAATAATAATAATAATAATAATAGGTTCTTATGATTGGAAAGGCGCAGTATCTGTCACACTTGCTCTGTGGACATCTGACCGCGCCGTAAGGGAAGGGAAGAATGTGGGATTGAAAGTAGAAGGAGAGAAAGGGGAGCCATAGTGCAGGGCTATGGAGTAATTTCGACCACCTGGGGATGCTTAACATCAGGTGATCATCGAATACACTTAAGGTGGTCCCAGCTAAGATATGGGCCAAGAAAAAACAAGAAAATTACAAAGCGTCACCCGAATTGAAATAAAGCAAATAATAGGATTTATCTAATGTGCAAGCTACAATTTTTTGTCGCACCTAGTCCAAAAGTTAGTTGACGTTAGGTAATTAACTTTTCACATAGCTTAACATCTCAAACGTGAATAGGAAAGTTGTCTAGCTCCACGAACATACTTCGGCCCAGATTCTTCCTTTGAGGTAGCTTTGGCGTAGCCCTTTTTATATGGCAAAAAGTACCTTATGTTAATGCGCTTCATGCACTCGAATATCGCCGCAATTAAAGCGCTCTCATCAATTTTATATCAGTATGTAAACCATTGCCGGATTGTTGCTTTTCGCCACGCCCACAATAGAGCTTTGCGTTGTGCTGGCGCAGAAATAGGCGCCAGCGTCTGCAAGTGACGTAACAAAAAGGCGAGCTGTCATCACCAGTTGATGCTTACCTTGAAACCGGAAGCAAAGCGAAGCTATGTAATGAGCAGCGCAGAAGGCGTTACTTTGGCAGCACTTGACCCTGTCGCCAAGGAGCGCTTTAATCACTGTGGTTTCTGGAGTACGGAGTGTGCAGCCTTAAAATGAAAGCTTAAAAGGGCTTAAATTTCTTTTTTCTATAGAAAGGCTAGGCTATGGCTACCTCGCAAGAAAACCCTGGATTGGACCATTTTCGTCACGCTCGACAACTTTCCTGTTCACATCATCATAACCATCACCATCGTCGTCATCCGGACTATACCCACTGCGGTGTGAATGCCTTTCCTTTAGTCCTCCAAGTCCCCCGGTCTTTGCTAGCTGCATCCACTTGACCCCTGTGAACTTCTTAGTCTCATTCGCCCATCTACCTTTCTACCTGCCTCCTGCTACCCTTTCTTTCCCTCGGGGTCCAATTTGTTAGCCTTACAGAGCATGTGCTAGTCTCTTTTAACCTACATGCCCTGCCCAAGCCCATTTCTTTTTGATTTTCGCTAGAAAGTCATCAATTAGAGTTATTTCTCTGACGCACTCTGCACGCTTTCTATCTTTTACACCTACAATTATCCGTTCCATATATTTGTGTTGTCCTGAACTAAAGTAGAACCCTTTCTGTTAACCTCTACTTTCAGCCCCATAGGCGAGCACAGGTAAGATGCAACTGCTATATATATACTTTGCCGTTGAGCGATACTGGCAAGCTGCAAGTCATAATCTGCGAGTACTTGCCGAATGCACTCTGTCCTCTCCCTTTGTAAGGTGTATCTGCACCAAGACGGCTTTAGTGGTGACTAATCACCTAACCGGCATCGCCTACTGCCGCTTTTACTTCTTTTGCAGGCTACAGAATCCCTGGTTCCAAGGCTGATAAGTACATACTGAAGATTTTTTTTTCCACTTGATGACCCACTTTCTTCTCACCCATTCTGTCCTCCCCACTCTTTCACACCCACTTTCCCCTCCCCAGCTTTTCTTCTTCGGAAGCAAAAGCGTATTTAAACCCCTGCCAGTGATGATCGCTATGCCCAGACGAAGACAAGTCCACTTGTCGAAACGTTGGCTCATCTGCGAACTGAGGCGTACCCCATTTACCCTTGTTTAGTTCTTTTTTATACCGGACTAATTTTCTTCTAGTTATTTTTCGTTCATGGTCAGGATCTGCTTTTTTTACCAGTCTTAATCAAATATATTTTCCTGCCACATCCAGTGCTTTGCTATCTATTGTAAACTGCTGTTCCTTCCCGACGCTATTGAAGGATACCTTAGTCTACTGCATATAATTTTTAGGCCTACATTTCTGATTTTTCTGCCTAGGTCATCAATCATTCTTTCCAATTCATCCCGTGAGTTGCTTGCCAGAAATTGTCTAAAAAAATCGCAGACTGTGGAGGTATTCTCCGTCAAATGTTACCCCTAACTGCTCCCATTCTCAGTCTTTGAATACTTTATCTAAGTAAGCTGTGAAGAGTACTGGGGAAATCCTGTCTCATTGCCTAAACCGTTTGTGGAAATTTTATTACTTCGATGCAGAACTATGGACTGTGCAGACACTATAAATATCTTCCAGTACTTTCCCATACGGATCGTCTACACTCGCTGTTCACATACAGCATTTAAACCTCATGCACATACAGGTAAATATTTTTGTAAATTTTTGTTGTTGTTGCTTTGTAGTTTTCTTTCAGGTCGGTAGAAGAAAAAGTAGTGGTTGGTAATTTTGATATACAGGTCTAGGCCTCATCAAAATCATTTTATTTCGGAAGAAGGCTTAAGTAAAATTTTGGCTCATCTTATTGGAACATCCTTTATATACACACACCAGTTAAATCCTGATACCTGAGCTCGAGCCAACTGCACCCATTTATAAATTGGATTGGTTAACCTAGTAAATTTAAAACACCCTGAGCCTCGCCCCTCCACATCAGAAAGCCTGGACGCAAGTCCGTCTCACTCTCCGCATAGTTCTCGACTAAATTTCCAGATTTCCTTTTCCATGCATCAGACTGTCTGAGTACCGATTTCTACAAAAATATCGAGCTATGAAGAACAAGGATCGAATTTTAGGTATGTTTGTTTGTGAACACCTCAGCTCGCCCAGGTGCGCTTAAGATGGCCGAAACGCGATTGAACGTATTAGGTGTGCTTACAGCTGGGCATACTGCTTGTGCGACTGGTGCAGGAGGTACCAGGCCGTGATGTCGTCGAGCGGCGTCTGGATATGTAATGAATAGACAAAATGCAATAAATACTCAAGGAACATTCTTAGCGTGAAATAACTTCTAGCTTAGCACCATGCAGTTCGCCGATTTTCGGATTCCGTTCGCCTAAGGGAGTGTTGCTATGGAACCAAGCCTACCTTTGGTACGACTGCCCTTTGCTATGAATGAACGTGGCTGCCATTAGTGTCACGAGCATGACCAAGGTCAAGCTTAAAGCTCCTATAATCTAATTAACAATAAATAAACCTCTAGGAAGCCAAGGAATGAAATAAAGTCCGAACGTGTCTGAATATCTACTGGCGTAATTGAGCCTTCCTATCCGTAAAGAACCATCTTAACCTTCGATAAGATTAATAGGCCTTTCATATGTCCAATTGCACTATTACGTTACAATGTGAACATATACGATCCGTCATTACACCTTCCTAAGACTAAGTAAGCTTGATTAAGCTTAGCTGAGCCTAATAGGCCAAACTAAACCTATAGTATGAAAGCACCTTTAGCTACCGCACGTAAAACATTTGATTATAGGTATGGGTAAACCACAGTCATTATGTGCGGCTAAAGCTCTTTTACGGAGCTCCTCGCGTATTTCTACGCGTATCCAATCATGACACGTAGGACAACTGGTATGACGCCGATAGGCTAGGCACGCAGCATGACGTCACAGTGCGCAGCCGAAGCGCGCACAAGGCCACTACAGTTTTGCTTCAACTATGGCCGATTCGCAGCAGAAGGAAGAGGTACGGGCTCGTCGCTTGCGTAGCTCTTAATCACATTTTTAATAACCTTAGGCAGATGCTTGCAATGACGTTTATGTGCGTGATCCCGTGTAGCATGGGACCGCGGGCGGCGGCCCAGTCGCTTCCAGTGCTTTCGATATATCTGGCTGACATTCATGCCCTTCCGGGACTCTTAGCTGTGACAAAAAGTGTTCTGCCTGGCCACAGCACAGGGATAACTATTATTCTAATAGCTACCTCTTTCCATCCTCGCTAACTAAATTCAAGAAGTCCAATTAACTAAATACAATAACATATGAGAGCGGGTCCGTGCCTGTCGACTGTCCCATGCAATGTGAAACTGCGAAGGTATAAATGAATCCCGGATATGTCGCACCTCGGTATATTGATATATTGCCTTTTCGAATTGTCAGAATATCCCATATAGCATCCAGTGCTAACGTATAGCAGTGCTGCTTGTGTTTATCTAACTCCCATTAACACAACATTCCATATATCGACTGCACACTGCGCCCCTACGCGGAGCGCTTCTCCTAATGGCACTCAACGGAATCAATTTGTGCCCATGAAGCCAACTAGGCTAAGCTCCCTTGAGTACCTGCTGGTAGCGCTAATACTTCATAACCACGTGATGAGGTGAGTGTCATATACCATTGAAGACGACCTTTTGTCTACAATTCTCTTTATTAATGCGAGACTGCTGTGATGCGTTGAGCCGGTGTTCGTGGAACCGCTTGGCGTGCGATGAAACCAGCTTTGCTGAACGAAGTATTGTGGTAGCTCTCGCGTGACCTGCTCCGCTACTAAAGATGACGCAAAACCACAATTCGGGTTGACGTATAACAGCATTTATAACGCAAAACAAGCAGGATCAGACCTATCATTACGGCGCTGATCTTTCAAAAAGCACAATGCACTACAGCTTTGACGCGAGCCAGTTCGATGGCACTTGTGCCGCGCTGCGCAAGACGCGATCAGTGCTTGCTCCGACGCTCCGATCTGGCTTACGGAGCTGCACATGTGGGTGCACTCGGTGCGCTCCCTTTTTCGACGAATGGCATGAGGGTCTGTTCGGCGCGTGCTCATTTTAGGTCGGCGCACTGGCAGCACGTTTTCGCAGGCAGCGCTTTTCTAGCGTGGGCGCATCGTATTCACTTATTTAGATTAGAAATTAATTTGTATGCGTGTTTAATATATCGAATATTCTGTGCATTTAACTATTTAGTAATCAATTTCTAGTTAAAAACATGCGAGCTCGGCGTAGTTGTTAAATTGAAGGCGAGCATTAAGAATTGAGTTGAGGGCGAGCTGATTGAGGTTGTGTAATTTTATCTGTATGGCGCTGAAAGAAGAAGGACGTTAGCAGGAGGGACACACACACACGGTGTACTGTCAGCATTACCTTTGAGGGAAATCGAGGCTTATCTTATCTAGCACACAAGTATACCTAAGCAAGTAGTACGCCTAAGCATCCTACAATCCGCAGAATCAAGAGAGAGCATTTGGGCCACAGTGTAAAAGGTGCTAATCGATTGCCTGCAGAAATAAAGTTTCTAGTTCGGCGCAGGTTTGTGTCCTTGCCTATGCCCTTCATCCAAACTTGCGCGTTTCGTAATGGAGCAAGGTTTGGGGAACACTCAATGTGCTACAAGAATTTGGGACCGTTCATTCCCACATCATAATCCTGGAACATTACGATGCACGAACTGCGTTTACATGTAGGCTCAGTGATCATACTGGGAACTATCCAGGTCAGAGCTTATGCGGTAACTGCCTCGGCGAAACGTGTCGAAGATCAAAGAGGTGTAAATTATATCAGAGTATACTTTGGCAACACGCTCAGCGCATCAGCCCTACTGGTCATTAAAGCATGGTGCCACTCACCGTGGCCACGCTCTTGCCGATAAGGACCCATGCCGCGACGCTCTGCTTGATACCGTAGCAGGCCATCACGGCAGGGTTCACCAGCAGCGGGTCCTTGTCGGCGATGGTGAGGTCTGCTTCGGCTGTATGCATCACCATGCGAGGCGTGCAAGAGAAGGAGACGCAAGAGCAGCTTTTGTCAGGAAACTACTTCACCAAGCGTCACCGATTGGTAGATTCTCGTTTACTCGAACAGGACGCTTTACCGAGCAGTGGGCGTAAATGCATTCGATGAGGAGCAGTGGCTCGTATAAACCAGTGGTTCCAGTTGTGCTGTTTTTCCTTCTAAAGTCTTGGTACTGTTTGGCTTCTTTCAAGCCTTATATAGAATAGCCGAAACCCACACCATCTACCCAGGACATGTATTTCGAATTTCAAATGAGTAACTTCTTTCGCGATAAAGAAGGTTAGGGGCTGTGGAACGAGTGCTGAGTAAAGTAGTTACCTCGCGTCACAAGGGCAACATGATTAAATGACATTGTAGCATCTCGCGTGTCTCCCTAAGAAATAATTTTCGCACTAAGCCAGTTCAGTGTGTGCGTCCGACGCACACCTTGCGAGAGCAGCGAAAAGTACTGAAGCTGAGGACATAAAACGCGCACTAACACTGGCAGAAGAACTCACCTCTTCCCGTGAGCAACTAGGTTGGTGATGTGGGATGGAATGCGCCATCGTTAGAAAATTTTGCACTATAAACAAGCCCTTGACGGTCGTTTCCATCGTGATCTAAATGCAGCAGCGCTAGCGAAATTGAGTGCTGCTAAAGGGATGACCACCACTTTGCAAAAAGCGTTCCATATTGGTCGTCGCATATGCAGAAACCTTTAAACTTTTCCCGATTTGTCACCTCTAATAAACAACCGGACAAAATCTATTCACAGCTACCCACCGGCGGTGGCGTTCAACCATTTGACAGTGACAACATCAGGTGACTTGAGCTTATCCACTCCGCCGTTGCTGTCAGTAGCAAACGGGGTCAGCTTTGCAGCATTCGCGTCCCTGCATAAGAGACGAACATGCCATAATGAGATTGTTGAGAAGCGAGAGAGAGAGAGAGAGAGAGAGACGGACATCTTAATGTCTGAGACACGACGCTCTGAATCTGTTGACTCGCAATGTAGTGGCGACAGTCGCCTGTTCCAGTGTGTCATCCTTTCATGTGTCGAAGTAAAGGCTCATTTTGCATGATAACCTGAAATACAATCCATTTGAGGAAGCTAACCTTTCGTGAGCCCAGCATTCATATCTGCCAGTAACCTTAGCAAATACATCTGTTGTCGAGATGAATATTTCATTCGTCGGCTGCAATGACTAACGCGTCAGCAGTGCAAAAAGAGGCGGGGTTATAGTCATAAAATTCGAGGTTGGTCGATACAGTAATGACGTCAAGGTTCATGTGACATGACATATGAGCGAGCGCTGACTTATCGATGGGACATGTGACATTATTGGGGGGGGGGGGGGGGGCGGACTTCATACTTTAATGCTATCGTGTCGTTAGCATGTAGTGTAATCAGGTGATTCTAACCGCTTAATATAACCTAAATGGGAAATATTATCTGGTGCGATGCCTGCACATGCTCACCTTTACTGTTTATTGTAAGAACATAGCTAACGTGAATTCCCTTTCAATGTCCTCTCCTCTGCAAGACATATTTGTTTCGCTTGACGAGCATTGAGAATGCAGCCTTCAGCTTTTGATTTTTTCCCCGATACCTTTACAATAGCCACATGAGTAAGGTTTCCCCCACAACCGAATTTACGCACTTGGTTGGTTTCTGCGAAATTGATTTTAGCCCCTTCTTTTGCTTCTAAAGATACTTAATTTCGTCCGATTATAGATGAGAAAAACACATTAATCGAAATTCTAGAATTCATGACTACAATAAATGCATGGTGTAGGAGACAAAATAGCCATCCGGTATCACTTTATGCATAGATATTTATCTACTATGAAAACCCAAAATAATTTTTGCTGGCCACTGTACGCACGTAGAAACCCTTATAAGAGTCGTAGAGTAGGGTGTGTTGCTTACACCCAGCTGACTTTCAGCTTCGTAGGGGCGGGCGTCCTCTCCACGGTCACCGTTTTGCAGCAGTACGTGAGCCACGGCTGCAGACTGGCCTTCGGCAGCGTCTGCGAAGACAGAGTTTTCACTAGTACAAGAGTAGCCGCACAACTTAAGCCAACCAGCGCTAATCAAGGATACTAGGCTTAAGGGGCATATGTCGGAACTCGGACATCTGATGGCAGCCCACGGTACGTTACTGGTCGTCAGCTATGAGAGACGAGTAATCGAAGGGCTTGTGATTAATTTTGGCGATCGTTTCTGCGCAGTTATTCGTCATTATAGACTGTACTATATCCACTGAAAGGCAAAAGCCTCTCCTATATCTCTCTAACCCGGTCCCGTGATAACTGCATCAACTTGACTCCCATGAACTTCTTTTTCTCATCTGCCCAACCAAACATTGTGTCGTCCCATGCTATGCTTGCCTGAACAGGGAATCCAGTCTGTTACCCTTAGCGACAATCAGTTATCCTGTCTTCGCAATACACGCCCTGTACATGCTCATTTCTTCATCTTAACTTTGAATAGATTATCATTAACCCAAGTTTGCTCCCCTGACCAGCTCTGAAAGCTTACTGTTTTTTAACGCTAGAAATACAAATTTCCGCTCCATAGCTTTCCGCCTTTTCCTCATTTTAAGTAGAACTCTTTTTATCAGGCTCCACGTTTCAGCACCATAGGTGCAGGTAAGATGCAAAAGTTATATACTTTCGCCTTGGGTGATACTTGTCCGCTGCTATTCATAAACAGCAAGCGCTTGAAAAATGCACTTCATTTCAGTTTCATTCCCCTAATTATTTACCCTTAGTGGCCTCGATCTACGGTTACTACCTCTCTTGAAGAGACGCACCCTTTGCTGCCGACTGTAAACTGCTGTCTCTTTTCATGTCTATTCAATATTATGTTATTTTTCTGCATATTAATTTTTGGACCTAGCATTCGGCTTTGCTGTCCAGATTAATAATGATTCATTGATTAATGACTGATTCATTGCAAGACAATGTGAGTAGCTAATATGAGGCAGCTGAGATATTCTTAAACGGCTCCTATTTTTACAGCTGTTCCTTCCACTCCTACGAATACTTTTTCTAAGCAAGATATCATGTTTCCTTGCCGAATGCCTCTCCTTATAGAATTTGATTGTCTTCTTTAATAGTATTTGCTGCGTAGCCGCTACAGCTGTCTTCTATTACTTAAGCCACATCTATACCTTAATTTCGTTGTGCCTGCATAACTCCTGAAGCTGTGACTGGGTGAAATGTTTTTTCGTAATCTATGAATGCTATGTATAGGGGCTGGCTATATTTCGAGCATTCTTCAGTAATGTAGTTGATAGTGTAAATATAATACATTGTACAGTTACGACAAGCAAACGTGAAGTTAGAGCGGAAAGCTAGAGCCATGTCATTTCTGGAACTGCACGTGCCCATCACATTGGGCAGCGCTAACCCCTGGTAGCTTGGCTCAAATGGACTTCCAGCTTGCAGCCGATTAGCCGCCGTTCATATTGGTATCACTCTGCAAAATTATCTATAAAAAGAAACAGCTGTCAATAGCCTCGCTATTATGTCTCTGCAATAACAAGCGGAAAATAGTTATTCTCTGCTTTGAAGTATGATTTGTGGAACTTATAAAAAGTACATTGTTATGTCCCCTTCCGGCTGGCTGTTGTGCCGAAAGCTCTTATTATTGCGTAAACACTCATCGAGAGGTCGAAAACGTATTAAAATCGTCCAACATCTGTATGTTCACTTGTCCCCCTTTCCTTCTCCCCCCCCCCCCCCCCCCCCCCCCCCCTCACTGACCCGGAGGTTGAGGGCCTAGCAAAATCACCAAACGTTTTTGTGTACAGTGCGGGAGTCTGGTACTTCAGGTAAATGAGCAAATAAAGCGCAACAATAATACTGAGTGAACAGAAAAGGCAAAAAAAAAAAAATGCCCACACTGCCCACTATTAGACATTTCTTAAATTAAATTTTCAAAGAAAGCTTACAAATCACGTCTGAGTTAAGTAGGAGGTCTCATATTTTCTGGTTGTTTGCACGCCTACTCTTCAAGTTGAAGTGCGCGATATGCAAAAAAAAAAAAAAAATGTTCTCTAAGAGAATGAAAGACAAAGTGAGGTATTCTGCTTACCGGTTCAAAAGCTTCCACTTGCTTGTCGTTGGTCGCAGTTTGGAAAAGATGGTCTTTGACAAATTTCTGCAAAAATAACACCGTCCTCCTCGTCATCTCTAACAAAATCAATTGAGCCCATCGGTTCAACCTTGTTTTGATAATATAATGATCATCGCTGCAACTTCCGATTTTGTTTACCGAGGCAGAGCTTGTGTGATAAGGGCACAGACATCTTGCTTCGACAAATTGTTAGCAAAGATAAACAATAGGACACTGCAAAGAGCACAGATCGTGGCTTGCTATTCCTAAACATTGAGCAAAATCATACTGACATCGAATGCTAAAGGAAAACATTCCTGGAGTGCACTTAAATTATGAATGTTTGTGGACTGATCGAGTTTAGCGTGAGTACATTTTGCGTAAATTGAAGCAATGACAAATTACGGCTTACCTGTATAGCTTGCTTCATCTTTTCGTCGCCCATAATAAAATGTGCCATCCTGAACGCCAGCAACTCCTGCATAGTAAGAATTTGTACATAGCATCTAACCAAATAGCCTTCAGTAGCAGAACAAGTGCTCGGTGCAGTTTGCGTTTCAATCCTCAAGAGAGTTAGGCTGACTGGCAATATTCTGTGATGGCGACAGAGAAAAGACCCAGTCCGTATTCCAGCGGTCCCGTTCATGAGCTATTTTTCCTTCGACATTTTCTACTTCGGCTACCATGAAGAAGCCGGATTTGATACTCTTTTACATTTATATTTGACGCAAAGTGGTACTGAACGTGTTCTAGTCCTTAAGCGATTTTCCTCCTGTAGCACTCTTGTAGTTTTGCATTTCTGCCATCATGGCCATTTTATGCTGTCAGTGCATGGCTAGTTGGGCACGTGCACTTTAACGTCGTCTAGCAACATGCGGAAAAAGAAATATAATCAAAATATGAAGCTTCATAACTATGACGTTTTTCATGCAGGTTAAAACAATTTGTAGTGAGAGCTTATGCCTGTACCTCTCCTCTCCGCTGCCGTCAGCAGGAAGTTGCCAATTCACTACTTACGCTGACTGCTTTCGGTCTCTCGCGCCAATCAGTTTGCCTTATGATGCATGTTCCCATATTATATTTCCTTTATACACTTCTCCATGCCTTTTATTGACCTATGGATGACCCTATATCAATGTCAATAAATAATGTAGGTTCACGCATTCCATTCCTTGACTTTGAAGCGTTCAAGGACTCTCAGTTAGTCTAGACCAGTGCGGCCACAGTTCACCTTGCCTAATATTATGCATGCAATTAACCCTCAGTGGGCCTATAGAATTACTGCGCTTGCCATTGAAGCTGCTGAAAAAGTTGCGGAGTAAAGGTTGCGCGACGGGGAGCATCGGTCAACGAAATGCGACTATTACCTAATCAACATGAGCAAGCTGAAATAACACGGTGTTTGAAACGAGTATGGATCGTTTCCGCATTTAAGGAGACCACGTGTGCTCTTCTCAGGCATCCACAAGTACCTAACTTCTGGCAATAAGCCAGCTCTTTGCCCATACATAGAGGGCTCTTACGAGTGGTAAATCAGTCAACGCGAACAACCTGAAAATTGTCCCAAACCGATTCTTCCAGAGTACAACGCTTGCCATACAAGCCACCTATGAACGCAAATTTTTGATATCCCCAGATCTGCCACAGGTGATGTGGCGAAAGAGCTACATTCTAGCCAGACTTATATGAGAGCATCTCTCTTGTCATTTTAACATATTCTGCGCTCTTTGTTGAAAACTGACATCGTACCATTGTGGCGGGATCTTCCTTCGGTGTCACACATTTTTCCAGGTGGTTCTTGAAGGCTTTTAACTGCAACAAGAACAAATATAAACTAATAAGTGCCGAAATAAATTTATCCTCGGCAAAATCACACGTAGACACACTTACGGTTTGGAAGTATATTTAAAAAAAAAAAATTGAAGATGGCATTTTAAGCTAGGCTGTTAATGGTATGAGGCGATAGCGTTAGCGGCTCCCGTTTGAAGATTCGTCTAATGGACTCTTGTTTATGTAGGTGAATTTTGCTGTTCTCGTAATTACAAATTCCTAGATTCGCACCTCTAATGTTTCAATACAGTAATTATATGGCATATATTCGTCTGAAAGGTCATCCTACATAGATAGAATGCCCAGCTTAACAAACCTGTATTTACATGCCTGTGTGGCCTAGGAGCGACTAAAAATTCCAGGGACCAGAAAGGCTGGCTTCTGGTCTCACCCTCGCCCTCTAAGTGAGACCCGAGTTAGAAGCTCCTTCCAAATTTCTAAATTCGCTAGGAAATCCGGTGTCAGCGTCGGGGTCGGCGTTGGCGTTTTAAGAGAAAGGTCACGGGCATAACCCTGACAGGTGATATTTGTTCACAACGACGACGCCGATTTTTCTGAAAACGTTTACTTTAACCCCACATACTTAATAGAACTTCTAGGTTTTGTGAAAACACCCAACATAAATTCGGGAACCTGAAGCAATGACAGCTAACTATGGCCTGTGGTGCTTTCGTCGGGTGCTCACTGACTGAATCTCAGGCTAGCTGCTCTTTTTCTAAGCACATTTCAAATCTCCCAACTCCTGCCTAAAAGTCCAAGCACAACTCCGACACTCCTACTACGTCTCGTGACATGATTCTGGTATAAATGCAGTTAGCTCTACTCTTTCTATTTTCTCTTTATTAAATTGGCCCACCAGCAGATTTGTTGCATTTTTTGCTTCCTCGTCAAGGATCGTATATTATTCCCTGCCCTTAAAACGGGACGAAGCTTTGAAGTAGTCAGAATTCATGCCTGAAGACACACTTGGGATTCAGAGATGCTGACGAGCTGAGGTTATGCAAGGCTTTAAAAACGCTTGCACGGGGTTCCGCTAATGTACACAGAAACGGTGTCTCCATGTATCAACAACAGGAAGCATAACAAAAAGCAGCCAAGGAACTCGTTTTCAATTCTTTTTTTCTGGTATGCTACATCGTCTCTTTCTGAATACTTGTTCGCCTTTTTTGATAACTTCCAAATACGCTGCACTGCTTTTTGCCTACACTGCTTGCAACGGCCAATAAATGCGAATTCTACATGAGCCGTTGCATCTGGTTAGGACGAATATGCGAGAAAAACAGAGGTGGGTCACAATGAGTTGAGGGAAAAAACGAATCGTGAGATACGAAGCAGTTGGGATGCAGCCGAAATGGGCTCAATAGGATCTCACTGTAAAAATGCAAGGAGCCTCGCTTGGCTCGCCACAACATGATTCCCGGTCCACAGTATTCCGCAGGTACAGCCGTTGAAAAGTCATGGCGGAGATGGAGGCGACCTTCGAAGACGACCAGTACCGCCTAGTGATAACAACGTTGCTTTCATATATCCACGTAGTTACTTAAAGTAACTGTTTTTTTTTGTTAAGGTATTTCGTGTTCATTTTCAAGAAATGCGCGACAGGACGAGGACAAAGTGATATATAAGTGCATTTTCATCTTGTTTACCCGAATATTATTAAAAGATGACGCACTTCTGTTGAGGCCAATACGACTTTTGTTTTAGTAATAAATCGTTGTTAACCCTCTTTTGAATTGCTAAGCGGTTCGCCAAGTCGATGCGTGTTAAAGGGAATTTTTTCTAGCTATAGTAGGTGCGTGATATGAGCAGCTTCTCTCCCTACGCGCGACCTCTGTTTTAGGCTACCTGTCTACTAGGTTGTTTGTGTTAAGGTTTCAGTGCGTGTCATATTACCTGCAGCGTTTTGCTTAGGATGTGCCAGTGTAGTATCCATTGCTATAGAT
This sequence comes from Amblyomma maculatum, assembly GCA_023969395.1. Classification (NCBI taxonomy): domain Eukaryota; kingdom Metazoa; phylum Arthropoda; class Arachnida; order Ixodida; family Ixodidae; genus Amblyomma; species Amblyomma maculatum. The sequence goes on from JAJIZL010018619.1 coordinate 445,895, forward strand.
TTCCGTTTGATCTGTGTTAGTTTGCTTGTGTATTAGATAGCTCACATTTACTTGTATAGCTTGTTGCCCTTGGTAAGTTGATAGCATTTCGTGGAGGTTGCCTAAAAAGTGGCTCGTCTACGATCCATCAAGATGGCCTCTTACCATTCCAGCATCCTCGGTAGTGGCCAGCAGGCAAAGATACTCAACACCTGCCTTGGCAAACCACGTGGGCGGGTCAGCCTGGGGCAACAAGTGGCGAAACCACTGTGACGGTGGAGAGGAGAAACATTTTCGCGATGTTAAGTGCAAGGTAAAGGATACATTTAAGGCCGCTATAGTTAGCGCATGGAGTTTTCGGCGCGTCCGCAAAAAGAAAAAAAAATGAGTGTGTGGCTGTGGCTGCAGCTGTGGCCACTAAAAGAAGAAAGAAAAACGATTATTGATGTGGTTTAGTTTAAAACAAAATGGGGGGGGGGGGGGGGGGGGGGG